>CM019072.1:122790433-122918399 GCA_009667805.1 Leptobrachium leishanense | reverse complement strand
TTGAGACTCTACCTGTTCTAGGACTCTCTGCCAAGGTTTTTGATTCTCCCTCTCCCCTTAATTGTGTTTGTCTGTCCGAGTGACCGTGCAGACCACCTTTTTGACGTTTAGGATTTACGAGTTACCTACAGGGGCGCCGGGATTACCTTCCCCTTTTTTTTTTTTTTTTTTTACTATGGGACAATTGGGTAGTAGCCTGGGCGAGCCGCTAGGGTGGCAACCTAGGCTCTGGCCACCCTCTTGGCCCTAGGTCTCCCAGCCATGTGGCCTCTTTCATGGCCCCCGGCCTCCTAAGGGGTGTTGGGGTGAGCCAGAAATGCCACGGTTTTATGGTCTGTCCCTTATCTTCCCCCCCTTTTTTTTTTTTTTTTTTACCTCCCCTCCCTTTTTTCCTGATGCCCCACTGTCTGTCACGGACTGCAATAGATTTTTATTTTTCAGATTTTTCCCACCTGAGTTGTTCTGTTTCACTCGCTCCTTCTTATCCTTTTTTCATTTCGAGATATCTCGTTGTATTTGCTGCTGTACGGTCCTGCGTGGCCATTGAAGTTTTTATGTAGTTGATTTGCTTTCATAATAATAAAAATTTTAAATAAAAAAAAAAAAAAAATACAATTATACCAAATAAACAGTTAAAAATGTATTATTAACCTGTCAAAAACTTTAAAATTTATATGGTTAAAATACTTTAAAATGGATTCCAGGTTTCTTTAAAAAGAAAAAGAAATGCAACTCATTTTTGGACACAAAGAAAAAGGAGTGGTCATGAGAGAGACAAAATGGAGGAGAGGAGGGGTCATGAGAGAGACAAAATGGAGGGGGCTAGGAGAAGAATATGAAAACTTCCTTTTACTTTTGCAACGGTCACCATTTTTTTTCTAAAATGCTCTTCAATCAAAATAAAAAAACACATAACAAAAATATCATTAACTGGGAAAGAAAGTATAGAAGGGCATGTTTAAAACTTGACATGTTAACTAGCACAAAGTTCTCAAAGGAAACTCAGAGAAAAAGATTCTTAATAAACATTTAAAACAACAATCTTTATTAAGGATATTGGTTAAAAACAAACATTCAAACGTGAGGTGTTTGTGCAGCTATTTTAGAGCCTGTTTTATTCCCTCCCCAAGAAAATTCAATGGGGGCATAGTCATAAGTTGTTGCACTTCACACCAAAAGACAAAAACATCAGAAAGAAAAAAATAAAACTAGACATATGGCTAGTACCAATGCAGAAAAAAGAAAACAAACAATACTCAGGATACTAAACTACAACCTTCCATCTCCCTTTGTCAACAAAAAAAACACCTTCTATCCCCACTCATCACCTGAAATCCGCCTAATTTCCTTTGTACAGTGCTCCAAAACCTGTAGGCGCTTTCCATTAAACTTACACTCAAATCCTTCTAGATTGTAAGATCTTAAACAGGACCTCTTTGCTTACTGTATTATGATGAACATATACTGTATATATATATATATAGGTATATTCCAGTATACAGGTTACAAAACCTGTAAATGACCTCAGTCAGCCATTTTGGCAATTATTCAATAGGGGACTCAAATATTACTATAATTTAATAGAGATTATCATTCGTTCAGCAACAAAGAAAACTACACAGGCATGCTTGTCCCTTATACAAAACATATAACCTATATTAAGGTGTGGTCAATCCTTTGTGCCCGACTCAAAGACCAGAACAAAATAACCAACCACGCCTCTTTTGGGAAAACTTATAACTTATATTAAGGCAGACTGACGACACCCATCACCTTGATACACTAAATAGTTTTATATATATCATACATCAACTTGTATCATCCCTTCACACTTTAAATCCAGCTCAAGCAATTCCTTTGTCTCTTTCACATCTGCTTCGCATGCACTCCGAACGCGCTCAAACCGCGCCCAATTCCACAACAGTTACAGTTTTATAACAAGCTAACAGCTCCAGAATTCAACTTCTACTACAGTCATTCAAGTCATTAGACACATGTCATTTGTATATACTGTTCAATTATCCCTAATAGATACTCACAGAACAACAAAAATAACTACATATTCCATTATCCAACTTGCACTGCTAAGGCTAGGGACAGATGAGCGCATTTTCTGCGGCCACCGTCAAAATGTACGTCGATGCGTGCGCACGCATTTTTTCACGGAATACGCTTAAGTGGTCAGACGAACCACAGTCGCACAGTCGCAGGTACTCCCCAACGCAATTCTAGGGAAATCCGGCTGTTTGAACGTTATGTAGGCCGCACACTAGCAGCGTCTGACGTCTCCTAATCACGCACACACGCTGCCATGCGGCCGCAGCGCACTCTGTACGTCTGTAGCAGCGGTTTCACGTTCTGAGAAAAATGCGTTCATTTGCCGGTTGCGTGGTGTCGGCGCACTTTTGTACGCACGTACTGCGTATATTGGCCGTCATTGGCCGTTATGTGCTGCTACTGCCGCCGTGATTTAGTGCGTCTGCACGCGCGTTCCGACTGCCCCACTCTGACCCTAACCTAAACCGCCCTACATATTCAATATCCAACTTGCACTGCTAAAGACTACTAGCATTCAAAGAAAAAAAAATCCTTATACAAACACATAACATTATACATTACAAAAAAAGAGATATTAATAAAAAAAGAACAAAGAAAAAAACTTTTTCTACAGATGAAAGAGAAGTAGGCACTTTTGAAATTTACTGTAAAAATTAAAGCCCTATTGTCTCCATTTCCTGTTCCTTTTTTTTTTACACGAGGCAAGGCAGTATAGACACATAGAAACGAAGCAACCTGTAGTAAGAGAAGCAGTCCCTATACATAAATTACATATAAAAAACACAATATTAGAACTACGAAATACAAAACATCAAAGAAACACATACATTAATAGTTAGTAAAGTCAAAAATTTAAATAAACAGATGTAATCAATGGCAAGAAACAAAAGAAAAAAATAAAACAAAAACAAACATGAAATCTGAAAGAAAAAAAAACAGTTTGCAAATCCTTTAAAATCAGTTAGGTTATAAAATAAGACAGCGTGTGAACATACAGCAGCGTGCAAAAAAAAATGGCAAGAATGCAAAAATTTTAATATTTCAAAAGAAAAATTGCTCTCAATGGGAACAAATGAAACCATTTTGCTATATAAGAAGAAACTAGATCTAATATTTACATATCTAATCAATTAAAATAAAATGCTCAAATGACAAGCAGATATGGACGAGTCAAAAAAACTCCAGAACGGAGGTACAAGACAGACACAAAATGGAATTACAGCTCCACAACGGCAATACAATTAGAAACATCTCTATTTTTTATGAGTTCAATTTCCAGCACTATACAAAACAATACACTCAGCGCAGCGGGCGAATACAAACAACACACGTGAGGTCCTCAAATGATTTTTCCTTTACTACAATTCACAAAATTACAAAAACAAACCTAGACAAAGAGTGTCCATACTTGCAACAAAAAGGCATGAAGATTCATGATCTGAACAAGCAAATGTAACACATTTGAATGACAGATTCCACTTCTGAGACAACTGTTAATTTACAATTCTATTATAATTACCATATATGGAATGCCATAAACCTTTTTCAAGTTTCTTCTTAGATATCAAAATTGAAGTAAGATGCTGCGCTACGCCATGGCGAGAGACACCAAAATCAGCCACACGCAATGTAGCTTCAGGTCATGTCTGGGTATTTTTTGTTAGACAAACTGGTTTATTAGATTTTCAAAGAACTTCTAGCCAATCAGCATACAGATACATTTCCACTTCAAAGTTTAACCATCAAGGTTTAACAAGCACTTATTACCTTGTATGGTTTACAAAAAATCTTTTTCCTATCTTCCCGCTTCTGCGCACATTTTCCTGCACTGAACATAACAGAAAATCGGCCACATCCCATTATCATACAGAAGGAACAACTGTCTATGCAGAATTAAAAGAAACAAAATGGAGGGGGGAATTTCACAGCTCATTTTATCAAAATAGGCTTTTCAAGACAAAATATTTATATTTTATACAGGAAATTAAAATCTAACAAAATGTCAATAAATTATTTTTTGATATTAAAATGGGTGGAGCATGCACTTCGGCTATTTCCCTTTTGAGCCAAAGATGCATATATATATATTTTTCTCTAATGCAATGAGTGAGAAGTTGTATGATTTTCTTTTTTTTGTTGCATGATGCCCATAGGTTTTGCGGGGAAATTTTAAAATTCATTATCTGGGTCTTTTCTTAAATAAATTAACATTTTTATTGTTTTGGTGCATTTGAGAGTGACAATGAATGAATGGATGTATATATGATTAGTGTGTATACCATATTTTATTTTTTTTATGTCTTTATTTTTTGCTAAAACCGTATCACATCTTCATCATCACAAGAAATCAAGAAAATAAGAAATGACTGCATATGGAACCAATCACGGACAGTTTGTGTCAAGGTCAAAGGTCACAGGTAATAAGCAACCAGCCCAAAGAGACAGCTTGTTCAGGAGTCCCTATGTGGGAGCTCTGATTACATTCAATGAATATGCGTCTCAAGGTGGGATGTTGCCAAAAGACCACACCTTGGCCTCACACTTTGGACAAGGATTACAGAATTTGATTATGAGATATTATTTTTTTATTTAATCCCCTAGATAAGTGTGAGTAAGGATTGGATTTAGGAAAATGAATTTCTTGAGAGTGTGTGTGAATGCAGGTGTGTATGCGTTCTGTGTAGTGAAGCTGAACATAAGAAAACACACAGAGATAGATCTGACTCTTGTTGATTATTAGATAAATGAACTTTTACATTCCAGTTATTATATTTTTCTTGTTCGGTGAAGTACATTTTGGGAAATGGGAATAAATAGTTATTTAATGTCTAGATTAGGCCCAGGCTCTAAGTGTGGTTCGCTGGAAGAGTGAATCTAAATAGATAAGTGTATTTTATGCTCATGGGGGGCCTCCTTGAGGAATCCCTTTCATACATTATAAAAGTATTGAGGTATTTTAGGAGTAATTACCAGATTTTTTCTTCCTCTCTGAGCATCTAGAATGATCTAAAGGTATTAGGCGAATACACTGTGGCACCAGGTATAATTAGTTTAATTGCCTAAGTTATCCTTTTAGATGATCACAGGTGATATGCGATCAAAGGAAAGAATTGTTAGATTTTAATTTCCTGTATGAATATATTAATATCCTGTGTTGAAAAGCCTGTTCTGATAAAATGGGCTGTGACCCCGCCTTTACTAAGTGTCAATTCTGTATGCAGCTTTTCTTTTCTTACACAGGATGTGGCCTATGTAATTTAGCCATATTTCCTGTACAGTCTTTGTTACATGAAGTTTAGAAATGTATCTGCTCTGATTGGCTGTTATCATCACATTCCTGTGTGGGATGTATATGAAACTTTGTCTATAACGAACGTTTCTATTGGAAGTTGAAATCTAATAAATAGTCTGACTAACAAAGAGATATTCAGACATATTGCAGATATATCTTGTGTGTGGCTGGTTTTACTGTCTGCGCTGATCAGCGTAAGCGTGTATTTTCTTGTTTGAGAAGAAACTTGAAAAAAGGTTTATGGCAATTATACATAGGACATTGATTTAATTAGCTAAATTTTATTATTTAACAATAGTAACTATTATATCCGGAATATTCCGTTATCACATAGTAACTATTATATCCAGAATATTCTGTTATCCCACAGTAACTATTATATCCGGAATATTCTGTTATCCCATAGTAAATAGTATATTGGGAATATTCTGTTATCCCATAGTAACTATTATATCCGGAATATTCTGTTACATAGTTACATAGGCTGAAAAAAGACATGCGTTCATCGGGTTCAGTCTCTCGACATCACCTACTGCTGTTGATATTTTATCCCATAGTAACTATTATATCGGGAATATTCTGTTATCCCATAGTAACTATTATATCCGGAATATTCCGTTATCCCATAGTAACTATTATATCTGGAATATTCTATTATCACATAGTAACTATTATATCCGGAATATTCTGTTATCCCATAGTAACTTTTATATCCAGAATATTCTGTTATCCCATAGTAACTATTATATCCGGAATATTCTGTTATCCCATAGTAACTATTATATCTGGAATATTCTGTTATCCCATAGTAACTATTATATCCGCAATATTCTGTTATCCCATAGAAACGATTATATCCGGAATAATCCGTTATCCCATAGTAACTATTATATCTGAAATATTCTGTTATCTCATAGTAACTATTATATCCGGAATATTCTGTTATCTCATAGTAATTATTATATCTGGAATATTCTGTTGTCCCATAGTAACTGTTATATCCGGAATATCCTGTTATCCCATAGTAACTATTATATCCGGAATATTCTGTTATCCCATAGTAACTATTATATCCGGAATATTCTGTTATCTCATAGTAACTATTATATCCGGAATATTCTGTTATCACATAGTAACTATTATATCCGGGATATTCTGTTATCCCATAGTAACTATTATATCCGGAATATTCTGTTATCTCATAGTAACTATTATATCCGGAATATTCTGTTATCCCATAGTAACTATTATATTCGGAATATTCTGTTATCCCATAGTAACTATTATATCCGGAATATTCTGTTATCCCATAGTAACTATTATATCCGGAATATTCTGTTATCCCATAGTAACTATTATATCTGGAATATTCTGTTATCCCATAGTAACTATTATATCTGGAATATTCTGTTATCACATAGTAACTATTATATCTGGAATATTCTGTTATCCCATAGTAACTATTATATCCGGAATATTCTGTTATCACATAGTAACTATTATATCCGGAATATTCTGTTATCTCATAGTAACTATTATATCCGGAATATTCTGTTATCCCATAGTAACTATTATATCCGGAATATTCTGTTATCCCATAGTAACTATTATATCCGGAATTGTCGCTCTGGGCGCTGTCTTTGCATTACGGCGCCATCACAATGCAAGTGACCGCAGGAAGTGGTGACTGGAGGAGGAGCAGCTCTGAGAGAGCGGATGTTCAGAGATCTGGTTCCTTTTTGGTCGCATTGAGGAGATTGCTTCTCTGGATTTGTTAGAAGTGAAGAAGAGTCATGGCTCCATGTTACTGTAGATGCCATTCTGGTACTGGTGCTGATCCACCCTCGTGTCTCAGTGCTGGATGCGCTTCCCTCTGTGCATCCAGGCCTTCCTGCTATTCCAAAACAAAATAATGTGAATCAACACGTCCTGTGCAGAGAAGAACAAGAACGAATACTTCCATGTCTTAGAGGTCAGTTCCGATATGGAAAACCTCAGAAAGAAAAAAGAGCAGAATCAGACAATAATACAGTGTGAAATGTAGTAATATATACTGTATCTTTCCAGCAAATGCTATGGGCTCTATTAACTTCAGACGTTAACGCGTGCGCAAAAACGCATGGGGAAATACCCTTTGCGCAGAACGTCGTATAACAATGTCCGCGCAAAAAATGCACGTTAACGTCTACCGTGGGTGAACCTGCGTGAATGCTGCGCGAGCGTAATGTACAGTGCGCGTCCTATACTTAACATTGTGAGCACAAATGCGTTCTTGCGCTGGTATGCGGATGGTATTACAATCTATGTGCAAATTTTAACGCACAGCGTTTGCGTGCATAATTTTAACGTCTTTTAAAAGCTGGTGTTAACAGCAAATCTGAACGTCCTGGCCGAACCCAAAAACACCAGCCCAAAAAAAAATACAGCAAAGTATAGTTACACATTCTACACATACCCAAACAATAAAATGGAGAAGTTGTGTGTGTTTTTATTATTATTAGCATATATGCGCAGATTGACTTTGACAGGCGCAAAAACAGTCCGCCCACCAATTTCTGCTCGCAGCGTTGATGCGCGTGCGTTTTTGCGTGTATTTTTTGACGGATGAAAAAATGTGCTCGGATTTTAATACCAGCGTTAATTAACGCGCGTTAACGTTTAACACTGCGCGCAAAAAAAATAGAGCCCTATATGTTTAGATTCCAAATACCACAGCTTTTGGCGCGGTTTGTTCTCCACTTGTACACCAATACTTTGTTATTCCTCCTGGTCGGATTTGGGTCGGCTCAGGACATGAGTTCCCAGTTCATAACCTGCTGCGAGCCATCATGGGAGGCCTTAGTGATCCTCAAGCCGTGCCGTATGAGAGCCTCGTCCATTCGATTTGAGGAGGATCCTGCATGTCCAGCGTTAGGCCCAGTCACACTGCGCTCTCCATCGATCACTCTAAAAACCACACAAAGCAATGGTTGTCTTATTCAGACGCTGCAAGTGAAGCCTTTATGATCCTTCTATATGATACATACGTGTTTGCAGCGACGTGAGCCACATTGGGTTTCACAACATTTATCCGGATGCTTAATTACTTTTTAATGTGCTTTAATTGGTGTTTTTCAGCAAATTGCTTTGCTCGCAGGAAGCCGGACCAGCAGCCACCTGGATCCTGCACGGGTTCAGCCTTTGACAAAGGAGACCATATTCTCCAGCAGATCCCGGGACCATGAAGGTCCTGTCTTGTCTTTTCATCAGCCAGAAATCAACCGCAGAAAATATACCTGGAATTTTAACCCGTCCAGCTCGGCCTCGCAAAGACGTGAGCGTCTCAGAAATAATCCTCATCAGGACGGAGCACAAAGGCGGCGAGTTGGTTCCCAGGGAGTCGGCGCACTTTATTCCTCGACATATGGCGCCCGTGCATTATATGCAGAAGAGGCAGTATTGATTAATTGCGTGTAAGTAACACGTTGCGCAGAGCTGGGAGGCAGAATCTATTTTTATTCAAGTCGTTTGAGTTTATTTTAGAGACAGAAGATACATTTAAATATAAACGGACTCGAAAAAATACAGAGAAAACGAGATCTCAGCGTCTTATCCCTGTGCGCGTCTGCACATTACATATTTCGCTGCTATTATAACATCACATATCTGTGGTGGGATTGACATACATGCCCCAGGGAACTGTACACGCACATGCATATCTCAGGGAGCTGTACACGCACATGCATGTCCCAGGGAGCTATACACGCGCATGCATGTCCCAGGGAGCTGTACACGCACATGCATAGCTCAGGGAGCTGTACACGTACATGCATATCTCAGGGAGCTGTACACGCACATGCATGTCCCAGGGAGCTATACACGCGCATGCATGTCCCAGGGAGCTGTACCTGCGCATGCATATCTCAGGGAGCTGTACACGCGCATGCCTAGCTCAGGGAGCTGTACACGCGCATGCATAGCTCAGGGAGCTGTACACGCGCATACATAGCTCAGGGAACTGTACACACACATGCAGGTCACAGGGAGCTGTACAAGTGCATGCATGTCCCAGGGAGCTATACACACGCATACATGTCCCAGGGTCCTGTACACGTGCATACATGTCCCAGGGAGCTGTACATGCGCATACATGTCCCAGGGAGCTGTGCACGCGCATACATGTCCAAGGGAGCACTACACGCGCATACATGTCCCAGGGAGCAGTACACGCGCATACATGTCCCAGGGAGCTGTACACGCGCATACATGTCTCAGGGAGCTGTACACGCGCATACATGTCCCAGGGAGCTGTACACGCGCATGCATGTCCCGGTGAGTGTACCCTCTTTTAGTTCCCTGAATATTGAATTATTGTCGAATATGACATTAAATAAAAGCACGTTACAGACAGTTATAGAGAAATCAGGTCTTTTCAGATTTATTTGTAAACAGAATTTGTGACGCAGCGAGAGCAGACGTGACCAGACGAGTGACGGGAAAATGCCACCTTCCCACAGCACACAGAAACGCTTGCATTCATCAGATTTAAGGTAAAATAGAAATGGCCGCAGTGTGTCGGGTATATTAATTATTTTCCAAACGTATACAGTTTCATCACTCCCCAAAAATTAAAGCAGGGTACCCCATTAACCGCAGGTTTTTGGGGCCTCCCTTTATGAGCGATTGGACGGCGTGGTGTGCTGGAAATCACACAGTAAGAAATGCATCCGCTGCCACATTCCTTTCATTCCTTTATTGTAATTAAAGTTAGTTATCTTGTTTTTTGTTGACAAGGACTGTAACACATTTCTATAAAAAATGTTCTTTCCCGGGAGCTGACACGATATTCGTCGGCTAATTAAACCGCATGAAAACATCCCATTAAAGGGGATATTTTTAGTTGTTGCTATTTATAGATTTGTAAAAAGTCAAGTCGCGCTGCGGGATGTCCTTTACACAAAGTCCAACGGCTCTTCTGGAGCTCGCGACGCAAACAATTTCTCACTCGCTTCAAAAAAGTACCAGCACTAAAACTCTGAGATTTTACTGTAAAATCTAAATCTAGATGTTTTAATTAAAGATTATTGTGTAACAGCAAAGTCCCCTGAGAACTACTGGAGGAAACACCTAGGAGTACAGGAAGAGGGGTGAGTAAAGGCAGCGAAATACACCTGGGAGTACAGGAAGAGGGGTGAGTAAAGGCAGCGGAATACACCTGGGAGTACAGGAAGAGGGGTGAGTAAAGGCAGCGGAATACACCTGGGAGTACAGGAAGAGGGGTGAGTAAGTAAAGGCAGCAGAATACACCTGGGAGTACAGGAAGAGGGGTGAGTAAGTAAAGGCAGCAGAGTACCTGGGAGTACAGGAAGAGGGGTGAGTAAAGGCAGCGGAATACACCTGGGAGTACAGGAAGAGGGGTGAGTAAAGACAGCAGAATACACCTGGGAGTACAGGAAGAGGGGTAAGTAAAGGCAGCAGAATACCTGGGTGTACAGGAAGAGCGGCGAGTAAGCAAAGGCAGCAGTATACAGGGTGTACAGGAATAGGGGTGAGTAAGTAAAGGCAGCAGAATACCTGGGTGTACAGGAAGAAGGGCAAGTAGTTAAAGCCAGCAAAACATTTGAGTGGTTAGGTATAGGTATGCTGATGTCGTTATTTACTATGTGTGCAGGATGAGAGTTTATTAGGTAAAAGTATCAGCATACCTATGTGTGCAGGAAGAGGGTTTATTAGGTAAAAGTATCGGCATACCTCTGTGTGCAGGAAGAGAGTTTATTACAATACAGAATGCACCTGTAAACATGTAACACAGTGACTATATACAGAATGCACCTGTAAACATGTAACAGTGACTATATACAGAATGCACCTGTAAACGTGTAACACAGTGACTATATACAGAATGCACCTGTACATGTAACGCAGTGACTATATACAGAATGCACCTGTAAACATGTAACATAGTGACTATATACAGAATGCACCTGTAAACATGTAACACAGTGACTATATACAGAATGCACCTGTAAACATGTAACATAGTGACTATATACAGAATGCACCTGTAAACATGTAACACAGTGACTATATACAGAATGCACCTGTAAACATGTAACCTAGTGACTATATACAGAATGCACCTGTAAACATGTAACATAGTGACTATATACAGAATGCACCTGTAAACATGTAACACAGTGACTATATACAGAATGTACCTGTAAACATGTAACAGTGACTATATACAGAATGCTCCTGTAAACATGTAACACAGTGACTATATACAGAATGCACCTGTAAACATGTAACAGTGACTATATACAGAATGCACCTGTAAACATGTAACACAGTGACTATATACAGAATGCACCTGTAAACATGTAACAGTGACTATATACAGAATGCACCTGTAAACATGTAACATAGTGACTATATACAGAATGCTCCTGTAAACATGTAACACAGTGACTATATACAGAATGCACCTGTAAACATGTAACAGTGACTATATACAGAATGCACCTGTAAACATGTAACACAGTGACTATATACAGAATGCACCTGTAAACATGTAACACAGTGACTATATACAGAATGCACCTGTAAACATGTAACACAGTGACTATATACAGAATGCACCTGTAAACATGTAACACAGTGACTATTTCCTACATATTTATTTTCTGTTAATCTGTATATTTGTGTTTTTTTTTTTAATATCTTGCATTGTATTACTTTGTATTTCTGTAACTGTAACACTTCAATGTTCTTGAACCCAGGACATACTTGAAAACGAGAGAAATCTCAATGTGTCCTTCCTGGTAAAATCCTTTATAAATAAAATAAATAAATAAATTAGGTAAAAGTGTCGGCATTCCAAAAAAAAAAGGGAGAGCAACACCCACAAACAAGTAGATGAAACCAACAGTCACTGCACCTCATAGACACAATAGGAATTAAGGTGAACACCCTGATATAGGAATGAACCTGATAAGCTATATAGCAACAAAACAAAGAGAAAGAAAAACTTCCTCAAACGAACATCAGGATGCTGAATTATAAAACATAACTTTTATTGGTTATAATAATAGGGACAAACAGACGTATAAAAACATATACACAAAAGAGAACTGAGATATTGTACCTAGTAGCTATAGCAGCGGAATACCGTCTGGATTTGCACGCTTGGCTTAAATATCAATTCCAACCCATCAATAAGTATTGGAAAGAGTAGCCACATTGGTGCATACACTTACACGGTTATCCAAAGAGATTCGAAAAGTCACTGCACGTTCGGTGACTTTTCGTTCTCTTCAATTCGGTTCCTTTTGCCGATTGCATTTCGGTGACCCTGCGGTGTATTCAGCAAACAGCACAGGGTCCCCGAATTGCAGGGAAAAGCTGCCGCAAACCTGACGAAAACTAACCGAATGCACGCTGAAAACAAGCAAAAACATCTGGATTAACCTTCGAAAAAGCCGAACAGGAGCCGAACAGGAGCCGAACAGGAGCCGAACAGGAGCCGAATCACACAGAGCCGAAGCAGCTGTGACGTAGAGGAGGCAGTGAATAAATTAGAAAAACAGTTTGTATGAATCTGGGAAAATGAAACGCTGTTTGCAAAGAAACTACTGAGCGAAAATGTCTGAAATTTGCATATGAGGTCCAGGGAATGATAATAAAGAGGGCTGTTACAGAAAAAATAAGTAAACTGTAAAAAAATCAAAAAAAAAAAATCGGACTTTTAAAAAAAAAAAAAAAAAAATCAGAAAAATGCTTAAAGTATCCTAAAAAATCTATAAATAAAGAGACTTTTTGCTGCAGAATTTTATAATGAACGGTTTATTAGATATTGAATTAAAACGGGAATATTTTTAACATTGAAGCCTATGGGATTCTCCTGAATAAACTTGCCGAATTAAACCACCGAATGGCAGGGCATTAGGGGAACCTTTCACTGCTGGTTTGTGTTCTCTGAATAGCCGAAGCAGTGCTTTTTCATGGGGATTTCACTGCCCTCGAACAGGCACCGAACAGGCACTGTATGTTCAGGCAATTCGCCAGGATTTGGCGAATTGCCTGCTCTCTGGATAGCCGAATGGCCAGGAAAGGCAACCGAACGCAGATTTTCAGTGTTCGGTTACCTTTCTCAAGCAATTCGGATCTCTTTGGATAACCCTGTTAGTCTTGCATCAACAGTGAAAAATTGGACTGAATATGACATTTGACAATTCCAAAAAAGGGGGAGTGTAGCAATCAAAAGGCGGCGATCTATATGACAATGCCAAGATAATTGAGAAGTGCTAGCTCATACACACCTAGGTAAGCTGAATGGCCCATACACCTGTAACGGCATACACCTGTAACAGCAAGATGCAGTCTGGGTTTGCACACTTGGCTTGAATATCAATTACAACCCGTCAATGGGTATTGAAAAAAGTAGCCATATTGATGTATACATTTAATCATGCATCAACAGCGAAAAATTAGACTGAATGTGGCATTCAACAGCTCAAAAGACGCAGCATAGCAATCAAGCACAGCAATCTATGTGGCAATGCCACCAAAATAATTTAAGAAGTGCTAGCTCATACACTCCTGCATAAGCCGAATGGCCAATACACTTATTAGCTAAAATGCACCAATGGTACCATGCATGCAATAAGTAGCCGCGACACTGCTAAATAGCCCCAATCAACATTGTTTGTCTCCTAGCTCAGACTCAAGGACATATTTAAAAACAAACTCAACACAGACATGTGTTTCGCCGATCACCACATCGGCTTCATCGGGAGTAAAAGTGAATCTGAAAAAGTATCGGCATACCTATGTGTGCAGGATGAGAGTTTATTAGGTAAAAGTATCAGCATACCTATGTGTGCAGGATGAGAGTTTATTAGGTAAAAGTATCAGCATACCTATGTGTGCAGGATGAGAGTTTATTAGGTAAAAGTATCAGCATACCTATGTGTGCAGGATGAGAGTTTATTAGGTAAAAGTATCGCATACCTATGTGTGCAGGATGAGAGTTTATTAGGTAAAAGTATCGCATACCTATGTGTGCAGGATGAGAGTTTATTAGGTAAAAGTATCAGCATACCTATGTGTGCAGGATGAGAGTTTATTAGGTAAAAGTATCGCATACCTATGTGTGCAGGATGAGAGTTTATTAGGTAAAAGTATCAGCATACCTATGTGTGCAGGATGAGAGTTTATTAGGTAAAAGTATCAGCATACCTATGTGTGCAGGATGAGAGTTTATTAGGTAAAAGTATCAGCATACCTATGTGTGCAGGATGAGAGTTTATTAGGTAAAAGTATCAGCATACCTATGTGTGCAGGAAGAGAGTTTATTAGGTAAAAGTATCAGTATACCTATGTGTGCAGGATGAGAGTTTATTAGGTAAAAGTATCGCATACCTATGTGTGCAGGATGAGAGTTTATTAGGTAAAAGTATCAGCATACCTATGTGTGCAGGATGAGAGTTTATTAGGTAAAAGTATCGCATACCTATGTGTGCAGGATGAGAGTTTATTAGGTAAAAGTATCAGCATACCTATGTGTGCAGGATGAGAGTTTATTAGGTAAAAGTATCAGCATACCTATGTGTGCAGGATGAGAGTTTATTAGGTAAAAGTATCAGCATACCTATGTGTGCAGGATGAGAGTTTATTAGGTAAAAGTATCGCATACCTATGTGTGCAGGATGAGAGTTTATTAGGTAAAAGTATCAGCATACCTATGTGTGCAGGATGAGAGTTTATTAGGTAAAAGTATCAGCATACCTATGTGTGCAGGATGAGAGTTTATTAGGTAAAAGTATCGCATACCTATGTGTGCAGGATGAGAGTTTATTAGGTAAAAGTATCAGCATACCTATGTGTGCAGGATGAGAGTTTATTAGGTAAAAGTATCGCATACCTATGTGTGCAGGATGAGAGTTTATTAGGTAAAAGTATCAGTATACCTATGTGTGCAGGATGAGAGTTTATTAGGTAAAAGTATCGCATACCTATGTGTGCAGGATGAGAGTTTATTAGGTAAAAGTATCAGCATACCTATGTGTGCAGGATGAGAGTTTATTAGGTAAAAGTATCAGCATACCTATGTGTGCAGGATGAGAGTTTATTAGGTAAAAGTATCAGCATACCTATGTGTGCAGGATGAGAGTTTATTAGGTAAAAGTATCAGCATACCTATGTGTGCAGGAAGAGAGTTTATTAGGTAAAAGTATCAGTATACCTATGTGTGCAGGATGAGAGTTTATTAGGTAAAAGTATCAGCATACCTATGTGTGCAGGATGAGAGTTTATTAGGTAAAAGTATCAGCATACCTATGTGTGCAGGATGAGAGTTTATTAGGTAAAAGTATCGGCATACCTATGTGTGCAGGATGAGAGTTTATTAGGTAAAAGTATCAGCATACCTATGTGTGCAGGATGAGAGTTTATTAGGTAAAAGTATCAGCATACCTATGTGTGCAGGATGAGAGTTTATTAGGTAAAAGTATCGGCATACCTATGTGTGCAGGATGAGAGTTTATTAGGTAAAAGTATCAGTATACCTATGTGTGCAGGATGAGAGTTTATTAGGTAAAAGTATCAGCATACCTATGTGTGCAGGATGAGAGTTTATTAGGTAAAAGTATCAGCATACCTATGTGTGCAGGATGAGAGTTTATTAGGTAAAAGTATCGGCATACCTATGTGTGCAGGATGAGAGTTTATTAGGTAAAAGTATCAGCATACCTATGTGTGCAGGATGAGAGTTTATTAGGTAAAAGTATCAGCATACCTATGTGTGCAGGATGAGAGTTTATTAGGTAAAAGTATCGGCATACCTATGTGTGCAGGATGAGAGTTTATTAGGTAAAAGTATCAGTATACCTATGTGTGCAGGATGAGAGTTTATTAGGTAAAAGTATCAGCATACCTATGTGTGCAGGATGAGAGTTTATTAGGTAAAAGTATCAGCATACCTATGTGTGCAGGATGAGAGTTTATTAGGTAAAAGTATCGGCATACCTATGTGTGCAGGATGAGAGTTTATTAGGTAAAAGTATCAGTATACCTATGTGTGCAGGATGAGAGTTTATTAGGTAAAAGTATCAGCATACCTATGTGTGCAGGATGAGAGTTTATTAGGTAAAAGTATCAGCATACCTATGTGTGCAGGAAGAGAGTTTATTAGGTAAAAGTATCAGTATACCTATGTGTGCAGGATGAGAGTTTATTAGGTAAAAGTATCAGCAGTTCATTATATTCACCTTAAGCAGTGGCGGTGTACGGCAGCATTATATTCACCTTAAGCAGTGGCGGTGTACGGCAGCATTATATTCACCTTAAGCTGTGGCGGTGTACGGCAGCATTATATTCACCTTAAGCAGTGGCGGTGTACGGCAGCATTATATTCACCTTAAGCAGTGGCGGTGTACGGCAGCATTATATTCACCTTAAGCAGTGGCGGTGTACGGCAGCATTATATTCGCCTTAAGCTTGGTGGCGTGTAACGGCAGCATTATATTCACCTTAAGCAGTGGCGGTTGTACGGCAGCATTATATTCACCTTAAGCAGTGGCGGTGTACGGCAGCATTATATTCACCATAAGCAGTGGCGGTGTACGGCAACATTATATTCACCTTAAGCAGTGGCGGTGTACGGCAGCATTATGTTCACCTTAAGCAGTGGCGGTGTACGGCAGCATTATATTCACCATAAGCAGTGGCGGTGTACGGCAGCATTATATTCACCTTAAGCAGTGGCGGTGTACGGCAGCATTATATTCACCTTAAGCAGTGGCGGTGTACGGCAGCATTATATTCACCTTAAGCAGTGGCGGTGTACGGCAGGCATTATATTCACCATAAGCAGTGCGGTGTGTTACGGCAGCACTTATATGTTCACCTTAAGCAGTGGCGGTGTACGGCAGCATTATATTCACCTTAAGCAGTGGCGGTGTACGGCAGCATTATATTCACCTTAAGCAGTGGCGGTGTACGGCAGCATTATATTCGCCTTAAGCTGTGGCGGTGTACGGCAGCATTATATTCGCCTTAAGCAGTGGCGGTGTACGGCAGCATTATATTCACCTTAAGCAGTGGCGGTGTACGGCAGCATTATATTCACCTTAAGCAGTGGCGGTGTACGGCAGCATTATATTCACCTTAAGCAGTGGCGGTGTACGGCAGCATTATATTCGCCTTAAGCTGTGGCGGTGTACGGCAGCATTATATTCACCTTAAGCAGTGGCGGTGTACGGCAGCATTATATTCACCATAAGCAGTGGCGGTGTACGGCAGCATTATATTCACCTTAAGCAGTGGCGGTGTACGGCAGCATTATATTCACCTTAAGCAGTGGCGGTGTACGGCAGCATTATATTCACCTTAAGCAGTGGCGGTGTACGGCAGCGCTCTGCACAGGACGGCCGCGGAGCCGCAGGATTTTCTCACCGTTTTTTATCTTGAAATTTAAATTAAGAGTTTTCTCATTTCATTCTGATTTGTTTGCAAACTAATAAATGTATTTTTCCGGGAAGGAGCGCGCCGCTCGCGAGTTAATTACTGCACATATGGCGGCGTGATGACTTTATAAGACATGTCTATGCATTCTGTTAGAATGGCGGCATTCATCAAGGATAATTCGGCTAATCTCATTTTGCGCCGGGCTTTCAGTCTACACAGAATCGGATGTTGGCTTTGAACAAGGCAAACGATACGTACGAAGCGAATAATAAAAAAAAAGTACTTAAAAACATGTGAAGTGTTATAGCAGAAAATTATACAAACACGCTTCAAATTCAACAACTTCTACATATCTAATTAAACGCGGCTCTTTAGCGGGAATGATAATCACAGGTAATCTTTTCAATGAATACATAATTTCGCTTTTTGCCGAAGCGCTGAGCGGTGGATAAGCAGGAGGTATTAAAGCCGAGCTGATGCGGGTTCCCTTTGGGACGGACGGAGGGGATGGGGCCGCACGCTCAGCAGTTTGCGGCATAAAAATGTATTACAAAAAGGATCGTTCAGACATTTACCGATTGTCTCATTAGATGATGAAACACTGCACCCATTCTCCAAAAGACTTTAGTTACGCAGCTGTTGATGCCTCACACGTGTCCTTCAATGCGATAAGTGGCCGTGGATCTGGGAGGCGCTCAATGGGACACATTGGCTGAAGACGTGGTCATTAAATAACATTAAGTTACACACGGCTAAAGGAGAGAAGAATCCACATTATAAGTGCACTCTGGGTAATTAATCTCCGCGTCTGAAATCTGCTTTATCTGAAATTAACCATGTCAGTTCAATGAAGAATCCCCAGAGAGGTCCATGAACAGGATGGAGGAGATGCCAACACTGCCAAGTGAAAAGATGAAGGATCATGAGGATTGTAGTGGATGTAGCATCCTAATGTCCTAACTTCTTAAAATCCTAATCCGAATTCATTATATTCCAGCCTAACCCTAACATGCTTCATCCTAACCCTAACATGCTTCAGCCTAACCCTAACATGCTTCATCCTAACCCGAACATGCTTCATCCTAACCCTAACATGCTTCATCCTAACCCGAACATGCTTCAGCCTAACCTAACATGCTTCATCCTAACCCTAACATGCTTCATCCTAACCCGAACATGCTTCAGTCTAACCCTAACATGCTTCATCTTAACCCTAACATGCTTCATCTTAACCCTAACATGCTTCATCCTAACCCTAACATGCTTCATCCTAACCCTAACATGCTTCATCCTAACCCTAACATGCTTCATCCTAACCCTAACATGCTTCATCCTAACCCGAACATGCTTCAGCCTAACCCTAACATGCTTCAGCCTAACCCTAACATGCTTCATCCTAACCCTAACATGCTTCATCCTAACCCTAACATGCTTCAGCCTAACCCTAACATGCCTCAGCCTAACCCTATCATGCTTCATCCTAACCCTAACATGCTTCAGCCTAACCCGAACATGCTTCATCCTAACCCTAATGCTTCATCCTAACCCTAACATGCTTCATCCTAACCCTAACATGCTCTCATCTTAACCCTAACATGCTTCAGCCTAACCCTAACATGCTTCAGCCTAACCCTAACATGCTTCATCCTAACCCTAACATGCTTCATCCTAACCCTAACATGCTTCAGCTCTAACCTAACATGCCTCAGCCTAACCCTATATGCTTCATCCTAACCCTAACATGCTTCAGCCTAACCCTAACATGCTTCAGCCTAACCCTAACATGCCTCAGCCTAACCCTAACATGCTTCATCCTAACCCTAACATGCTTCAGCCTAACCCTAACATGCTTCAGCCCAACCCTAACATGCTTCAGCCTAACCCTAACATGCTTCATCCTAACCCTAATATGCTTCTTCCTAACCCTAACATGCTTCATCTTAACCCTAACATGCTTCATCCTAACCCTAACATGCTTCATCTTAACCCTAACATGCTTCATCCTAACCCTAACATGCTTCATCCTAACCCTAACATGCTTCATCTTAACCCTAACATGCTTCATCCTAACCCTAACATGCGTCATCCTAACCCTAACATGCGTCATCCTAACCCTAACATGCTTCAGCCTAACCCTAACATGCCTCAGCCTAACCCTATCATGCTTCATCCTAACCCTAACATGCTTCATCCTAACCCTAACATGCTTCAGCCTAACCCTAACATGCTTCATCCTAACCCTAACATGCTTCATCCTAACCCGAACATGCTTCAGCCTAACCCTAACATGCTTCATCCTAACCCGAACATGCTTCATCCTAACCCGAACATGCTTCAGCCTAACCCTAACATGCTTCAGCCTAACCCGAACATGCTTCAGCCTAACCCTAACATGCTTCATCCTAACCCTTACATGCTTCATCCTAACCCGAACATGCTTCAGCCTAACCCTAACATGCTTCAGCCTAACCCGAACATGCTTCAGCCTAACCCTAACATGCTTCATCCTAACCCGAACATGCTTCATCCTAACCCTAACATGCTTCATCCTAACCCTAACATGCTTCATCCTAACCCTAACATGCTTCATCCTAACCCGAACATGCTTCAGCCTAACCCTAACATGCTTCATCCTAACCCGAACCTGCTTCAGCCTAACCCTAACATGCTTCATCCTAACCCTAACATGCTTCAGCCTAACCCTAACATGCCTCATCCTAACATGCTTCAGCCTAACCCTAACATGCCTCAGCCTAACCCGAACATGCTTCAGCCTAACCCTAACATGCTTCAGCCTAACCCTAACATGCTTCATCCTAACCCTAACATGCTTCAGCCTAACCCTAACATGCTTCATCCTAACCCTAACATGCTTCAGCCTAACCCTAACATGCTTCATCCTAACCCGAACATGCTTCAGCCTAACCCTAACATGCTTCATCCTAACCCTAACATGCTTCATCCTAACCCGAACATGCTTCAGCCTAACCCTAACATGCTTCATCCTAACCCTAACATGCTTCATCCTAACCCTAACATGCCTCAGCCTAACCCTATCATGCTTCATCCTAACCCTAACATGCTTCATCCTAACCCTAACATGCTTCAGCCTAACCCTATCATGCTTCATCCTAACCCTAATATGCTTCAGCCTAACCCTAACATGATTCATCCTAACCCTAACATGCCTCAGCCTAACTCTAACATGCTTCATCCTAACCCTAACATGCTTCAGCCTAACTCTAACATGCTTCACCCTAACATGCTTCAGCCTAACCCTAACATGCTTCATCCTAACCCTAACATGCTTCATCCTAACCCTAACATGCCTCAGCCTAACCCTAACATGCTTCATCCCAACCCTAACATGTTTCAGCCTAACCCTAACATGCTTCATCCTAACATGCTTCATCCTAACATGCTTCATCCTAACATGCTTCATCCTAACCCTAACATGCCTCAGCCTAACCCTAACATGCTTCATCCTAACCCTAACATGCTTCAGCCTAACCCTAACATGCTTCATCCTAACCCTAACATGCTTCAGCCTAACCCTAACATGCCTCAGCCTAACCCTATCATGCTTCATCCTAACCCTAACATGCTTCAGCCTAACCCTAATATGCATCATCCTAACCCTAACATGCTTCAGCCTAACCCTAACATGCTTCATCCTAACCCTAACATGCTTCATCTTAACCCTAACATGCTTCAGCCTAACCCTAACATGCTTCATCTTAACCCTAACATGCTTCATCCTAACCCTAACATGCTTCATCTTAACCCTAACATGCTTCATCCTAACCCTAACATGCGTCATCCTAACCCTAACATGCTTCATCTTAACCCTAACATGCTTCATCTTAACCCTAAAATGCGTCATCCTAACCCTAACATGCTTCATCTTAACCCTAACATGCTTCATCCTAACCCTAACATGCGTCATCCTAACCCTAACATGCTTCATCCTAACCCTAACATGCTTCATCCTAACCCGAACATGCTTCATCCTAACCCGAACATGCTTCATCCTAACCCTAACATGCTTCAGCCTAACCCTAACATGCTTCATCTTAACCCTAACATGCTTCATCCTAACCCTAACCCCTAAAGTGTGTTGCCCTATATCAGGAGACCAGGCTCAGACAAGCACGTGCCCGTACCTGACACTGGTAGCCCTATTCTTGCTCTGATTATGCTTGATTCTGGACAAGGTTTTGTCTGCCACCTTAGACAGTATGAAGGTTCCTGGAAACCCTACCTGGATGTCCTTGATCCAAGATACCTCAGGTGTACTCCATCCCACCTAAGGATGTCTCCTCAAAAGGAGGCTGCGCCCGCACCTCCAGGCCTCAACATTGAATTCTGGCTGTGCATGTAACCAGAACTTGCTACCTAGAGGCTTTGGTTTACTTGAAAGGCCATTGAAGTGTAAGCTCGCCTGCTGCATCAGCCACCACGTACGCTCACGCTGCTCCTCAGTCATCAGACAAACTGGTGGGTTTTATTTATTTCCTCCACAGAAACAATTCCACTTTGGGATTGAAAACAAAAACACGGTACGGGACAGCTGCAAGGATGACCTGGCTGGAAATACAACAAAATATACATAGATACAGGAAAAGGGCACTTCTAGTGAGGCGAGTCCTATCGAATAAAGCCAAAAGCTGCTTTGTAAGCAACCACATGCTGCTCCTCACTAGAGATGCCATGATGTGGCAGGTGCTCCTCTTCTGGATTCTCCAATCAGTTTAACCCCGTCCCTGTGGAGGACGTGTGGGGAACGTCTTCATTGACCCCCGCTGTATGCAGAGGACGTTCCCCACACGTCTTCCGCTCAGCGGGAGGGCCATAGAGATACTCACCTCTCTAGTCCAGGTCCCACGGCGTTCTGACTTCCTTGAAGTCAGACGCCACTTTAACCACTTCAATGCTAAGGACGCGCTCAGCCGTCCTCAGCATTGCCCCTGGTATGCGGAGGACGCGCTGAGCGCGTCCTCGCATTGGGTCAGCGTTCGGCCGGGGTACCGCCGATCGCTGGCCCCTCCGGTGCGGGCTGACATCCTGGATGTCAGCCCGGCATCCGGAGCAGTGGCCGCCATTGTTATGTGTCATCGCGCCCCCGCGATGACACATAATTCAGGCGCCCCCCGCATGTGCGGAGGAGGCGCCTGAAAGGAGGGGGGGAGGTCCTTCGGACCCTCTCCCTCCCGATCGGCGGCTCACAGGGGCTTAACCCAGGCATCATTTGGAAGGGCACAGCCTGCCCTTCCAAATGATGCCTGGCATTAACCCCTGGGGAGCTGGATCGCAAATCGGCGCTGAAAAGCGTCCGATTTGCGATCCTTCCCGGGAGCTGGCCGACATCTTGGATGTCGGCCAAGCTTCCGGGAACTCCCCCAGAGGACTGGCGTCATCGTGCGCAGCACGATGACGCCAGTCCTAGCATTAACCCCTAACTGCCACGAAGTGTGGAGATAGGGAGTTCCAATGAACTCCCTATCTCCCGATCCGTGGCAGTTAGGGGTTAAATTTGATATGTTGGATCGGCCAGAGCATGGCCGTTCCAACGATACCAAACATGAAAGTAAAAAAAATGTAAAAAAAAAATAAAAATAAAAATAAAAATAAAAAAAAATTAAAAAAAAAAATAAAAAAAAAAAAATAAACACTTTTTTTTTTGTTTTTTGTTTTGTTAATGCAGCAATATTTTCCCATTTCAATTATAATGTGAACAATAATGCTGCATTAACGATTTTTGTATGCGGTGCGTTTGTTAAAAATGGTGTCATTTTCCCCAAAAAAAAAATGTAACGAGACCCCATCTCTAATTTTTTAACAAGCGCACCCCATACAAAATATAACCGCAATTGCTCGCATGTTAAAATGTGGAAAAAAACACTTTACACGCTGTAAATTATTGAAAATACTATTTTATTGCATTTTTTGTTATAATATACAACATCACATAACGTATACATATAATAATGACATATTATGAATCTACCGAGTCTGACGGAAAGAACGTATATAATATGTCGATGTCATATACTAAAATAAGCCTTCAAAACAGGTTTAAACATGATGCGCAAAACAGGTAAAAAATGACCTCAGCACAGGGGCGGGAAAAGCCTCAGCAGCGAAAGGGTTAATAGACACTCCCGCCGTAATGACGCCATTTCCAGGCAACCCCCCTTCAAAAGCCGGGAGATCGCCTGAAGGGATGGGTGATCCGTTCGGATCCCTCTCCTTCCCGATCGGGAGGGTCTACAAACAAAAGCCAGGCACCGCTATGAAGGACAGTGTCTGCCTGGCTTTAACCCCTTAAATGCCGGACCGAAATCTCGAGATCGCGGCCTAGATTCGGTGGGGGCTGCCATCTTGGATGGTGGCTCCACCTCCGGGTCCTCCCTCGGCAACAGACGTCATTGCGCATTTCCCAGGGTGGCATTTCCCCTGGTGGTAATAGGGGGTTCCTTTGAACCCCCATATCTCCCGAACGGTGGAAGCCAGGGGGTCAAGTCTGGTATCATTTGATAGGCCTGAGCATGGCCTTTCGAATGATAATAAACATGAACAGGTTTAAAGTAAAGAAAAACAAAAAAATTAATAATAATATAAAAAAATATATATTTTATTTCTGTGTGTTTTTTATTAATGCAGCAATATTGTTCACATTTCAATTAGAATGTGAACAGTGATGCTGCACTAATGATTTTTTTTCTATGGGGTGTGTTTGCTAAAAATCATGTAATTTCCCCCCCCAAAAATGGAACGAGTCCCCAATTCTAAATTTTTTTAACAAGCGCAACCCATAGAAAATATAACCGCAAAAACTCGTATTCTAAAATGGGAAGAAACACTTTACACACTGTAGATGATTAAAAATTCACATTTTATTGCATTTTTTGTTAGAATATACAGGCAGGACATGACGTATACATATAATAATGACATATTATGAATCTGCTGAGTCTGTCGGAAAGAACGATATATAATTTGTCTGGGTTGTATAATAAAACGTAGCTTCAAATCGTGTTTAAACATGATGAGCGAAAGCGGTAAAAATGAGCTCAGCACACAGGGGTGAAATGGCTCAGCAGTGAAAGTGTTATACATCGTTACCATCTTTAAATTAAATCACGGTCTTTGTCTCCAAGTCTCGTGCTCCTTCACGCTGACCATCTGGAAACTCACAGACATAGGGCAGTTTATTACCCTACGTTTCCTTCGGGGTCTCGGTTTTCTAGTTGTTGCTAACATGGGGAGACTAACAGGGATATTGTGCGCCTGCAGGTTTCCCCATGGCATCCCCGTGTTAGAGCAATATTCCAGGGCAGGCACTACGTCGGCACCTTGACCCGGAACGAAGCTGGGACCGCTGGCATACTCGCAAAAGCACTTCCACGCTGGGAGTATCACCTTCTGCAGTCCTTAGAATTCCATGAAGGGTTGCGCTTCAAGGACGCGAGATCGCGCAGCACCACAGAGTGATTGCGGAGGGAGACTGGGAACGGTTTGTCCCCAGTCTCACTCTGTTCCCAGCTACAAGTGAATAGGGCCCAGAGAGTTTAAAGGGGAGGACAGGAGGCGTGTCGGGGCCTGAGCCTGTTCATCCAGCAGAGAAATGGTTACAATTTCTATTAAACACAATCAGGGTTATCCAAAGAGATCCGAATTGCTTGAGAAAGGGAACCGAATGCTGAAAATCAGCGTTCAGTTACCTTTCTTGGCCATTCGGCTATCCAGAGAGCAGGCAATACGCCAGATCCTGGCGAATTGCCTGCACATTCGGTGCCTGTTCGAGGGCAGTGAAATCCCCATGAAAAAGCACTGCTTCGGCTATTCAGAGAACACAAACCAGCAGTGAAAGGTTCCCCTAATGCCCTGTCATTCGGTGGTTTAATTCGGCAGGTTAATTCAGGAGAATCCCATAGGCTTCAATGTTAAAAATATTCTGGTTTTAATTCAATATCTAATAAACCGTTCATTATAAAATTCTGCAGCAAAAAGTCTCTTTACTTATAGATTTTTTAGGATACTTTAAGCATTTTTCTGGATTTTTTTAACTTTACTTATTTTTTCTGTAACAGCCCTTTTTATTATCATTCATTGGATTTTATATGTAAATTTCAGACATTTTCGCTCAGTAGTTTCTTTGCAAACAGTGTTTCACTTTTCAAACATTCAAGCAAACTGTTTCCTAGTTTATTCGCTTCACTCGTCTGTGGTGTCGGCTTTTTCCGGAGGCTTCGCTGCGTGTGATCGGCTCCTGCTCGGGTTTTTCCGTGGTCTTCGGTGGCTTAATCCAGATGTTTTTGCGGGTTTTCGGCGTGGCCGGGTTTTGCGGTGAGTGTTCGGCGGGTTTGTGGCAGCTTTTCCCTGCATTATGGCGGCCCTGTGGTGCTTGCTGGATACATTGCAGGGTCGCCGAAATGGGATCGGCAAATCGCCCCGTATTGAAGAGAACGAAAAGTCACCGAACGTGCAGTGATTTTTCGATTGTCTTTGAATTACCCTGATTGTATCGCAGACCTCCAATCCACAACCTTGTATCACAGCACAATATGTAGGATTTTAAAGACATTTTTGTAAGATTGAAAGGAGAATATAATGAAGTGACGGATGCAGTGCATGGCTCCCCTTAGCGAGGCACAGTTTGAAATGGTTCTTTTTCTCTTTTTTTGGGGTCAGCAGTGATAACTGAGGAGAGGAGAGGGGTTGGAGCTGATGGACGAGCCGATTGGTTTTCATCCTAGCGCAGGGGAGATGCAAATTGAATCAATATATTAATGGCTTTCAAAAAGAAGTCTTAAAAAAATGGATTATGAAGAAAAAAATGTGGTTCTGGATATCTCAGTTATACTTTCGTTTGGGCCAGTAACGTCCACATGTAGCAGGTGCCTCTTTATTTGGAACGTGGCCTGATCTCAGGTGTTGTGTACCTCTTTATCAAACCTACAAGCTGTCAAGAACCCACTTCAATCCCATCTTCAATGCCCAGTACCCAACTGGTTTGGGAAACATCCCAGGAGACACAAACTGGTGGAAATGCAAATTAGTGGCAAATTACTGTCTAATGGATTGGCTCACCTGTGGTAAAGCAGGAGATTCAGCCCTGCAGGAAGTGGTTAGAGCAGGTTTAGAGTTCTTCGCTTTGTAAATCAGGTCCGGAGTTGATCCCTTGTTGCAAATCCCGTCATTGGACCCTCATTCTGATCATGCTGCCAGTGTCTCTGCCCGTGTGAGACCCCAGACCTCCAGCGTAGGAGCCATGGTCCTCTGTATACTATGTTAAGCAGGAGCTCACCCGTCGAGATATACCAGATACGTCTTATTATATAGTAATATGAGACTAGACCGCGGCTGGTCCGGATAATGACCCCAATCCCGCGGTCACACATTGATACATCAGCAGTTTGAGTTGATTATCATTTAATAATTAATATTTACAGTTTGAGGCGAGCTCACAGACACTTCCACATCCAATTAATTTGTATTTATGTGCAGATGAAGCTGCAGGGAGCGGCGCTAATAAGATGTAACCAAATGCATTCATTGTGCTCGTTCAACAAAAACCAAAATACTCCGGTGACAGAACTACCGCCTGTTTTGGCATTCATTGCCAGCAGCTCATGTCCATCTCTCATGTATATCTGTGGGATGGAGTGAAATGTGTAGACCATGAGCCTTTATGGGTCCAAACAGTGGAAAAGGCAAAGTAATACTGTCTGTGGGCTGAGCCTCCGACCAGAGGATGGTGACTCCTCCCACTGCGCAAGGTGAGCCTGGAGACTGAAAGGAGGGTGTGACAGACTCAACCATCACTGGGGCAGTTGGAGGAGCCTGTGGGACTCGCCTCCTTCCTACTGACCATGGACCAAGTTGCTACCTGTGGTTTGCCTAAAGGATTGCCCAGAGACTCCAGGATTAGTGTTGAATGGTGTCTTGGCATCCTGGTGGAAACACCTCATTTATTGTGGACAGGTTTTCCATCATGTAGACTGAGGAGGGGGTGAGATTAAGATACGGGTTGCCCAGTGACTGTAAACTGTCCATTGTTTTGAAGGTCTCTTCTCCGGTTATTGAATCTGTTGACCTTGTCTGTGTTTTATTCATGGGGAGTTGTTCCGTAACTATACATATCTGTAAGTTTCTTCTGCTGTTACTCTGAACACTGGTCTTGCCTAGTGATTTGGGGTAAATCTTTATTATTTTGGGAGTTTCTGTTCCTGTCTTTAATGTTACTGGTTCTGCCTGGTAACTTAAGCAGGTTTTGGCCTGAGGCTCCTGGATTTCAGGCTCCAGCTTGGAGAAAGCTAGAGTTTGACGTAGGCACACAGTCGGGGTGCCAGGCGGTCCGTCACTGAGGGATTTACGGATATGTGCAGGAAAGGATTGGCAATGGGCACCAGAGCCACTGCGATATATGGATATTAATGAAATATTCTCACTATAAACGAAGCTATAGGATTATTGTGTAATGCTGGTTTTCACAATTTGACTTTTTTGCCATTTCGTTGTACTTGCCTCCAGGGTAACACAACAGAGTAATCCACAGAATAGATAACCACAAAAGTGTGGATGATAAAATGTGGAGAAATTTACACGCTGTAAATAATTGAAATCTGAATGGAAATGCTATAAAAAAAAATGTTAAAAATTACAAATTTACTTTCTTTTTAAAGGTTTAATTAATTATTATATTTTTTATTTTTTTAGATTCCCAGAGAAAGACGCTTCCTGTGTTGGCCAACTTTCTCTATGAAATTAAATTGTGCCTCCGCGAGTATGACCTCCTGTAGTCCAGAGGAGTCCATGGAGGGTTGCACTGCCAGGCCACGAGACCTGTGCGTTCTCGCGAGATTGTGAACCACTCCATGGCTGTGCACAGAGGAAGACTGGGGACTATTTGTCCCTAGTCTCACTCTGCTCCCGGTGGACAGAAGTTGTGGATCAGGTCACTGTTCTCGCCTCAGGATAAGAAGTGGGTATTGGATTTATTGGGGGGGGGGGGTTTAGCTGGTGTTAGCACCAGCTTTTAGGTGTAGCTAAATTTTAGGTTTGCGCATTGGTGGGGTAATTAGCGTTACAAAGTCCTAACACCTTACTTATCCTAACACTAATTACTGACTCCCTATGCTAAGTATAGGATGCACGCAGTACATTAAGTTTGCAGAAGCTAGCGCAATCACCAATGTGCAAACTGATTTCTCACGGGTTTAGCGTTAGGGATGTAATATGGGGCATGCGTTAATGTCACTTATCCTGGCGTTATTAACCCGAACGCTACTGTTAGCATCCACTAGGGAATAGTGCCCTTCTAATGCTCCCAATCTCATCGGTTACATTGGAAACCCCGGGTATTAAGTGTAAGTCAATATCCTGAGTACTTTGGGTATAAATAACCTCCAGTAACCTCTCTGAATGGAGAATCCCATGGAGAGGCACCATCACTTATGACACATGGACACCACTAAACATCGATGAATTGAACCCTGACTTAAGGTAACCATGGAGCCGTATGGAAAATCCCTAAAGATATTTTGCTTGGCGATTGCATATTTTTTTTTTTTTTTTTAAATTTATTTATAAAGGATTTTACCAGGACGGATACATTGAGATTTCTCTCGTTTTCAAGTATATCCTGGGTTTAAGAACATTGAAGTGTTATAGTTACAGAAATACAAAGTAATACAATGCAAGATATTAACACAAGACCAAGTATACAGATTAACAGAAAATAAATATGTAGGAAATATAGTCACTAGGTTACATGTTTACAGGTGCATTCTGTATATATAGTGCAGGAGGGGTGGGGTCGCGCCTATTCCCCAAAGGTTTGGCTGCAACCACCAAATGCATCCAGCCCAACAACATGTGTAAAACATAACAAAGAAAAAAATGTCATCTGCGCTTACTCCAATTATACCGTGTGAAACTAAACACAATTAGAGGTTTGGTTTCTTATTAATGGCCATTATAAGACTAGCTCGCCCGCCAGCGTCAAGGCACCTCTATAAGGGCGAGTCCTAACCAAAATGTGTCAGGATCGGGTAACCCCGCTTGCAAACTGTAAGCCAACAGACCCTGACCAACCGGTCCTTAGAAATGGCCGGGTTATGGTCAGTAATACGGAGAATGATGAACACAAATAAAGTGGTGGAGTGCAAAGAAAAACAACTTGCGGAATAAAGTAACCCACAATGCTCTAGCTAGCCGGTCCTTAATAATGGCCGGGTTAAGCAGGGCAAACCAACATAACACACATAGGCAGAGGTAAAGGAAATAGAGGTCCGTTATACTATGCCAGAAATCAGGGCGCCAGAATACAGGGAAGTCGAGACAAGCCGGGATCGTATAAACCAGGAAATCAGTCAGAATAGGAATCAAGAAATAACAACAAGGCACTAGGAGTAACCGGAACCACGCTAGGGCAACTTGCTAAGAGAAAGGAAGCCCTTTAAATAGAGCCACAGCACTACCTATTGGTGCTCAGAGGAGACGCCCTGCTCTGCTATAGGATAGCTGGTCATGTGCTGCGATTGGTTGTCCTTCCTGCATGTTGCATCTGATTCGCGGGCAGCACCATTCTCTTTCCTGTAGTACACAGTACCCTGGAATAAGGCTTTCTGGATATCAGCTGCTGTGACGGCTGCAACATTTCCCCGGACATGGGGCGAAGGTGGAACATTTCCCCAGGCATGGGGCTCAGGTGCAACATTTCCCCAGACATGGGGCGAAGGTGCAACATTTCCCCGGACATGGGGCGAAGGTGCAACATTTCCCCAGACATGGGGCGAAGGTGCAACATTTCCCCAGACATGGGCCACCATGACAAAATGAAACCACAGGCTGCTACATAGCAAACCATACCTGCTCATGCTGCTTGTCAAACATGAGGTAGACCCCTCCTGCACTATGTATGTTTCAATGTACTTCCAGCCAGGTCATCCCTGCAGCAAGACTCCGCTCCGTGTCTTTGTTTTGATCCCAAAGTGGATTTTGTTTCTGGGGGAGCATAAATAAAGGCCCACCAGTCTACCTCATGTTTGACAAGCAGCATGCGCAGGTATGGTTTGCTATGTAGCAGCCTGTGGTTTCATTTTGGTTAGGACTCGCCCTTTTACAGGTGCCGTGACGTTGGCGGGCGAGCTAGTCTTATAATGGCCATTGATAAGAAACCAAACCTCTAATTGTGTTTAGTTTCACACGGTATAAGTGGAGTAAGCGCAGATGACATTTTTTTCTTTGCATTCTGTATATAGTCACTGTGTTACATGTTTACAGGTGCATTCTGTATATAGTCACTGTGTTACATGTTTACAGGTGCATTCTGTATATAGTCACTGTGTTACATGTTTACAGGTGCATTCTGTATATAGGCACTGTGTTACATGTTACAGGTGCATTCTGTATATAGTCACTGTTACATGTTTACAGGTGCATTCTGTATAAAGTCACTTACATGTTTACAGGTGCATTCTGTATATAGTCACTGTTACATGTTACAGGTGCATTCTGTATATAGTCACTGTGTTACATGTATACAGGTGCATTCTGTATATAGTCACTGTTACATGTATACAGGTGCATTCTGTATAAGTCACTGTGTTACATGTTTACAGGTGCATTCTGTATATAGTCACTGTGTTACATGTTTACAGGAGCATTCTGTATATAGTCACTGTGTTACATGTTTACAGGTGCATTCTCTATATAGTCACTGTGTTACATGTATACAGGTGCATTCTGTATATAGGCACTGTGTTACATGTTTACAGGTGCATTCTGTATATAGTCACTGTGTTACATGTTTACAGGTGCATTCTGTATAAAGTCACTTACATGTTTACAGGTGCATTCTGTATAAAGTCACTGTGTTACATGTTTACAGGTGCATTCTGTATATAGTCACTGTGTTACATGTATACAGGTGCATTCTGTATATAGTCACTGTGTTACATGTATACAGGTGCATTCTGTATATAGTCACTGTGTTACATGTATACAGGTGCATTCTGTATATAGGCACTGTGTTACATGTATACAGGTGCATTCTGTATATAGGCACTGTGTTACATGTTTACAGGTGCATTCTGTATATAGTCACTGTGTTACATGTTTACAGGTGCATTCTGTATAAAGTCACTTACATGTTTACAGGTGCATTCTGTATAAAGTCACTGTGTTACATGTTTACAGGTGCATTCTGTATATAGTCACTGTGTTACATGTATACAGGTGCATTCTGTATATAGTCACTGTGTTACATGTATACAGGTGCATTCTGTATATAGTCACTGTGTTACATGTTTACAGGTGCATTCTGTATATAGTCACTGTGTTACATGTTTACAGGTGCATTCTGTATATAGTCACTGTGTTACATGTTTACAGGTGCATTCTGTATAGTCACTTACATGTTTACAGGTGCATTCTGTATAAAGTCACTGTGTTACATGTTTACAGGTGCATTCTGTATATAGTCACTGTGTTACATGTATACAGGTGCATTCTGTATATAGTCACTGTGTTACATGTTTACAGGTGCATTCTGTATATAGTCACTGTGTTACATGTTTACAGGTGCATTCTGTATATAGTCACTGTTACATGTTTACAGGAGCATTCTGTATATAGTCACTGTGTTACATGTTTACAGGTGCATTCTGTATATAGTCACTGTGTTACATGTTTACAGGCGCATTCTGTATATAGTCACTGTGTTACATGTTTACAGGTACGTTCTGTATATAGTCACTGTGTTACATGTTTACAGGTGCATTCTGTATATAGTTACTGTGTTACATGTTTACAGGTGCATTCTGTATTGAGGTATGTTAGTAAGCAGCTCTTAAGTGACTTTAGACTGGGGGAAGATTTGATGGTGTCTGGGAGGTTATTCCATATTTGCGGTGCTCTGTAGGAAAATGAGGACCGAGCCACTGTCTTTTTGTATTGTGGTATTGCAAGTAAGGTGCGATTGCGTATAACAGCACGTTGTGAGTATCTTTGTATTACAGCACCTGCCATGTACAAGCGTGGCTGTCGAACATAAACCCCACATGTTTGAACAGCATTTTATCCTTTTTTTGCAGGACATTGTGTGTGTATTAAGGCTGGGTTCACACCTCAGCATTTTCGGCGTATCGTGCAAACGTGAAAAATGCGTGAACGCGCATTGCAGCGTGTTCACGCTGCAGTCTATGGCCACGAACGCGCTGCAATACGCCCCAAAGAAGCTCCTGTACTTCCCAGGACATACTTGAAAACGAGAGAAATTTCAAATGTATCCATCCTGGTAAAATCCTTTATAAATAAATGGCGTTATACAGCGCGTTCCTACGTGCTGTAAAACGCCCAGGTGTGAACGGCCCTATAGGAAATCATGGGATTTCTGTGTTTGGGCGTTTTACAGCGTGCAGGAACACGCTGTAAAACGCCCAGGTGTGAACGGGGCCGGAACAGCTCAGATTCGCTGATCATAGAGCAGATAAAACACATGCAGGAGCTTCGCCCCTGCACCATCCTTGGAAGTCCTTCTATGGCGTCCAGCGTGACGTCCTGAGAATATTACCGGCACACACTGCAAGCGTCAGGGCTATTCCAAGGCCCGCGCCAGCCTCCTGGCATCTGTGTGGAACCAAAATGAAATCTAAAGCGAGCCCATTTATCTATTTTGATGTGTTTCCAAATACTTTGTGTAACCCATTCGTCTCGTGGCAGAGGTGAGCGCCGCAGCGGCTGCGATGCAGCACTGTGCTCGGCGCTCCCGGCCATCAAAGGGTTCACATTATCCGCGGATTGGAAAAAGTTAATTTCAAGCCTTGTTTCTCTTTGCTATCAGCTACAACCTGTTAAAATGGAGTGTTCCCAGTGAACCGTACAGAGCTGGTTAAAAAATGCTTCTCAGCCGCACGGCGCAGTTGCTCGGACGACAATTATGGCAGCTGAGGTTTAATCATACTGTTTGATAGCTCATTTTCTCAATGTCAACATGAGGCAGCGCAGAAAAAAATGAATTCTTTCATTTGATAAGCCGGCATCAGAGAGCCGGGCTCATTCAATAGGAAAGCTGGCCGTCTGCGCGGCTTTTCCCCCTCCGTCCTTCTTCTCCGAGAGCCACCCAAGAAGAGATTAATCACGAGGGGGAAACTCGGCTTCGCCCTCCGGCTGCAGGTCACAATTTTTATTTCTCTGGAATTGGCTTTTGGAAAGCGGCGGCCGCCCGAGGCCAGGGACCTGATATGAGGGGAATCAGGAGAATGAAGCAACAGGAATTGATTAGTCGACTCCATGCGCCGCACTCCATAAGCCCACTCCGCGCGCAATCTAACACGCCGCTGAGCTGCGCAGACAAGAGAAATTGGATTCCTTCCTAATATTTAACCTTCAAGTCACAACTAACAGTTGTTGATGTGTTTTCGTGGTGGCCGGTTACACGCGGCCTGCTTTCCATTTTCCTCTTGCATTCCTGCAAACGTCTGCGTAATGTATAAACACAGCCAGTGCCGTTTATTGGGGGGTTTCTTGCTAAACAGTGAATTTAAACAAAGGGGTTAATGGCATTCATCGTCATGGAGGTGAATTAAGGGGGCTGTGCTGGACTTCAGGGGGGGTAGATAGGAGAACATGGATAGCATCGCCTGCACAAGAGAGGGCCTCCTTCACCCAGATATGGATCGAGGGGTTCAGCCAGTACCCCATGGTGGCAATAGAGTAAAATCATAACAGAAATACGTCACTATATTGTCTGGTGCCTCCAGGGAAACCCGCATTTCTTGCAGTGGTGAGACTCATAAATTGCATTAAACCCTGCATTATAAGTGCCATTCCCTAGTGCGATGGCTGTGTATGCCTCAATGGTGCAAGGGCTGAGTGTGCCCTAAGGGTGTGAGGGCTGAGTGTGCCCAAAGAGTGCAAGGGCTGAGTGTGCCCCAAGGGTGTGAAGTCACCAAGGGTGCAAGGGCTGAGTGTGCCCTAAGGGTGTGAGGGCCAAGTGTGCCCCAAGGGTGCAAGGGCTGAGTGTGCCCCAAGGGTGTGAGGGCTGAGTGTGCCCAAAGAGTGCAAGGGCTGAGTGTGCCCCAAGGGTGTTGCGGGCACCAAGGGTCGAGTGTTTCCCAAGGGTGCAAGGGCTGAGTGTGCAACAAGAGTGCAAGGGCTGAGTGTGCTCCAAGGGTGTGAGGGCACCAAGAGTGCAAGGGCTGAGTGTGCCCCAAGGGTGTGAGGGCACCAAGGGTGCAAGGGTCAAGTGTGCTCCAAGGTGTGAAGACACCAAGGGTGCAATGGCTGTGTGTGCCCCAAGGGTGTGAGGACTGCATGTGCCACAAGGGTGCGAGGGCTGCGTGTGCCCCAGAATGCGAGGGCTGCCTGTGCCTCAAGGGTGCAAGTGCCCCAAGGGTGCGAGGGCTGTGTGTGCCCCAAGGGTTTGAGGGTTGCGTTTGCCCCAAGGGTATGAGGGCACCAAGGGTGCAAGTGCCCCAAGGGTGCGAGGGCTGCGTGTGCTGCAAAGGTGTGATGGCTGCGTTTTCCGTAAGGGTGTCACGGCTGCGTGTGCTGTAAGGTGAGCATTGTTCACATTATTTTCAAGCAGTGTGAGGGAGCAAGTGGAATGGGAACGCCTGGAATGCGGTTCCTCACCATTTCTGCAAAGGGAACGGTTCCATTCCGCCCCACCCTCTGAAGCTGTTATTTACAGTAGCTGCTCAGTCATAGATTTCCTTATTAATCACAATAATTGCATGATTATCGTGATGATTCCATATTCTCCAGCCCAAATACATAGATTTTTCTCACATATACATGTTAGTGTCACCTTTGCATGGGGTGTGATGGGTTAGCAGTGAAATGATTGATGATGCTTTTTTTTCGGCAGAAATATGGTGAGTTCCCGCAGTCACTGCCCCTGAGCACACTGCGTATAGAGTGTCTCTGTATCTCCAGTTGGGGGAGAGATGTCTCTGTTGGACCTGGGATGTTTGGCTGCCACTAACACTTGGGCAGGTGAGTCCATGTCAGGCGGTGCCTTCTCGCAGTGATCCATAGCGATGGGATGTATTATCTGCATGTAACAGGCGCAGTCCTGGAGGAAACGCACGAGAAGGTTATGGAGATATTTTAATAGAATTTCAAGAAACAAATACATTAGCTCCTGCAAACAGATGTCATTAAAAATGCATAATGTTGACGAGGATGCACTTACTCGCACGATTCCGATGTGAAAGTTTATAATTGATTCCTTATTTTAATGCATTTTATGCAGCGCTCGCCGTGTTACCAGAATTGTATAAAGAATTTATTAGCAGAATTAATTACCGAGGGTAAGTGATCTGTCCTGGATCAGAAGCATCTGGCTGCAGATAATGTGTTCCTTCCCAGCTGCAGCAGTACATCCACAGCGTAACACCGTGTTACCAGAAACCCAGGCCAGCTTCGGAGATACAAAGACTTAAACCAATGTCATAATGTCACTCATTTCTAATGGCGAGCGGCCTTACAAAGAGGGACACTCCACAGACATAAGGTATCGCAGTAACCCTGTGGATATTTTATGGGTCTGACTCTGACCTAGTAAGTGTTAGTGGGTTCCTGGGAAATGTTCAGCCACGAATATGCACCACAGCACAATGTCCACCATATCATGCCTGTGCTAGCAGGAGACACCCAGTCAAGGTGTGGACTGGGGTTCTGGGACCTGGTGGCCTCGGTACTGGTTGGAAGCTGAGAGGTAACACTCCCCAAAAAGGCAGCAGCTCCTTCTTACCATTGGTATTACTCCGCTTGCTCATAGTTTAAATAATGGGTAGAAGCTTCAGATAAAACAAGGAATTCATACAAATAACAGTCATACAGGAACACTGAACCTAAATCTAAATAACGGGGCCCAAAATACAGCCAGGGCTAGGTGCTCAGGAAGGGGCGTAACTACCAGGGGTGCAGAGGGTGCCACTGCACCCGGGCCCTTGAGTCCAGGGGGCCCACACTCGCGTGATTGGGCCTGGGTGCTTGTATATATAATATTATTTTTAAAATTTATTTTTACTTTTGTGTAAGTTTTATTTCTGTGGAGCTCATACACACAGCACAATACTGTGAGTTTTATTGCTGTGCAGCTCTGTGATATGCTCATACACACTGCATATTACTGTGAGTTTTATTGCTGTGGAGCTCTGTGAGATACAAATAGTGCAAATTACATTGAAAATGGGATGGATTGAAGAGGTCATAGTGTACCTGGAAAATATGGGACACTGATTATCTGGAGTCAACATTGTGGACCTGAAGAGGACCAATGCTGGTTGACAGGAGGGGCAAAATATGTTTTTGCCTAGGGTGGGGCCAGTCATGGTTCCTGCATGTGGGCCCTGAGGTTTCTAGTTACGCCTCTGTGCTCAGGAACAAAATCTACCTATACCAGCGAGACACCGTGTCCCAGGAGAGGGTGCCTTAAATGCTCAGATATCAAGGCGAGCAGCCCCTGGACCCAGCGTCCCACGCGGCAGCCCCTGGACCCAGCGTCCCACGCGGCAGCCCCTGGACCCAGCGTCCCACGTGGCAGCCCCTGAACCCAGCGTCCCACGCGGCAGCCCCTGGACCCAGCATCCCACGCGGCAGCCCCTGATTCTATAAAAATGCATTGTGAACAGTGATACAATGTAGAACAGCAAAATGCCACGCCGGCTATATCCAAGTAATCCGTTCTAAAGGCACGTGATACACTGTAACTTTGAAACAAACAGCCTCCTGGCAATGTGTCAAATCACAATGAAAACAAGAAAGATTTGTTTTAAAAAAAGTCACCACTACTTGATGCCGCAACAAAGTGTTTGGATGGACACGCATCTCCTTTCACAATGAATCCGGCAGGAGGTGACAATCCGCATCAAGGTCCAGAATTCTGGAGCCTCATTGTAACATCAACGTAGCAGATCCCTCTTCGTTTGTATCACTTTGAGAAACAACTCTGTAAAAATAAAAAATAGCAATTTTGGGGCAAGATCCAGGAGACCAGAAATTGCCATGGGAACAGAATGGAATGTTCTGGCTGATTGCACCACTTTTAATAGCTTGCCCCGGTAGACTGTATAACCACGCGCCGCTTTTGGTGTCAACATAGCACAAGGAGGACAACCATTTTATTATTATTCTGTATTTATAAAGCGCCAACATATTCTGCAGCGCTGTACAATGGGGGAGTGCAGACATATATGAGACCTACTAAACCCATAAGGAACAGATGGCATTTATTTTCTTTCCCAGTCTGAGATTACACAGGAGCCACAAAACCAAATGCGCATGGAGTTACAAATAACATAACAAGACGAGACAGAGTATGTGCGGAGCGTCCAGGCCGGGCAGCGCCCTCTGCTACGCCGCCACACATCACTCTCTGCTACGCCGTCACACATCCCTCTCTGCTACGCCGTCACACTTCACTCTCTGCTACGCCGTCACACATCACTCTCTGCTACGCCGTCACACATCACTCTCTGCTACGCCGTCACACATCACTCCCTGCTACGCCGTCACACATCATCCTCTGCTACGCCGTCACACATCACCCTCTGCTACGCCGTCACACATCACTCCTGCTACGCCGTCACACATCACCCTCTGCTACGCCGTCACACATCACCCTCTGCTACGCCGTCACACATCACCCTCTGCTACACCGTCACACATCACTCCTCTGCTACGCCGTCACACATCACTCTCTGCTACGCCGTCACACATCACTCTCTGCTACGCCGTCACACATCACTCTCTGCTACGCCGTCACACATCACTCTCTGCTACGCCGTCACACATCACTCTCTGCTACGCCGTCACACATCACCCTCTGCTACGCCGTCACACATCACCCTCTACTACGCCGTCACACCTCACCCTCTGCTACGCCGTCACACCTCACCCTCTGCTACGCCGTCACACATCACTCTCTGCTACGCCGTCACACATCAACCTCTGCTACGCCGTCACACTTCAACCTCTGCTACGCCGTCACACATCACTCTCTGCTACGCCGTCACACATCAACCTCTGCTACGCCGTCACACTTCAACCTCTGCTACGCCGTCACACATCACTCTCTGCTAAGCCGTCACACATCACCCTCTGCTACGCCGTCACACATCACCCTCTACTACGCCGTCACACCTCACTCTCTGCTATGCCGTCACACATCACTCTCTGCTACGCCGTCACACATCACTCTCTGCTACGCCGTCACACATCACTCTCTGCTACGCCGTCACACATCACCCTCTGCTACGCCGTCACACATCACCCTCTGCTACGCCGTCACACATCACTCTCTGCTACGCCGTCACACATCACTCTCTGCTACGCCGTCACACATCACCGCTACAAAAGAATCAATATCCAAAACGGAGGAACAGGCTTTTACCGCACAAGCAGTCTGGTCAGTGATTGGGGTAAAACCCCTGAAGAGGTTCCAGTAACAACAAGTCAGGGGGTATACACGCCGGTGCATTGCAAATACTAGTAAAGCAGAGCCGATAAATGCTGGCTTTTCTCAATACTAAATCCAACCGGTGACGGGAGACGTTGCACTATGAAGCTTCTCATGCTGCTGCTTGGATTTCAGTTTTGAGAGGCGCTGGTGTAATTTATCTGTCATTTTCAGGTTCTCACCGCGTACGATAATTTCCCTATTAATGGATCTATCAACATGTTAAAAAACAAGGGTGACAGTGGGCAGCCCCGCCTGGTGCCCCTCTGGAGGCATTTAGATTATAATCTCTTACGCCCCCCTCTGGCCAGGAGCAACGGGCGCAGAACATACTGAGGAATTCCCCCTTAATGATGACATTTTAAAACCTTTTCTCAGGAATTCGGGAAATAAGTAGTTGAAAGCTTTGTCCAAATCACTTTAAAGTTGATTTGTGCTTTGTTGAAGTACAGACCATGACGACAGACAAGGCTCCGCGTGCATTTAGATTGTCACCGTCATGTCTGTTCCTCAGGAATCTCAGATTGTCATTGAGGAGTGATATGGGTCTGTAGGAGGAGAGGCGCATGGGAACCCTGTCTGGCAGGAAGAATCACAATCCTGGGGTCTTTCTATCCCTGAGTAGGGGGGAAATGGCTTGTTTAACTTTGACCAGGTTTGCAACCATCCTTCCATGCTTGTTTTCTAATCTCTAAAGGGTGTTCATTAATACCCCTGGATCTGAATTTTCTGTCACCAGGTTATAATCTCACCAGAGTATAATCTCACCAGGTTATAATCTCACCAGGGTATAATCTCACCAGGGTATAATCTCACCAAGGTATAATCTCACCAAGGTATAATCTCAGTCTGTTTCTATTGCGGGGAGTCACGGTGATTCCTATAGCAGTATGTGAGGGTGGGCATCAGGTCACAAAGAGGTGGTGTGTTTGCATTTTTTTGTCTAGACGTGCATTCTATGATATGGTTTCAGCACTGGTTTAGAAAATAAAAAATAGGCGGCTTCAAGAACCAACAAAGTAATGTCCCCTTACTCTCAGACCTGGGATCTATAAGGCAGGGCCACCTCAGAAGATACCAAACGCTGTGGAGCATCTTTCGATTCTTGTGTCAGTACAGAAAGTTCATTCAGTGGAGCCAGGCGACGGGAGCCGAGGGGAGGCTGCTGGTCCCGTGACCCGTGACATCTTGAAACAGGATGCAGTTGTCTTATGAAATTTTCCGCCTCCATCCAATGGGCCGTTATGGGAATTATGTGGAGACATCAGACGTTCCTAATTTTACCAGGTACTGTGAGGTTAATTTTATCTCTTTGCCAAATAATCCAGAATAAAATTTAAACAAAGCTCGATTTTGCTGAAAGTAACAGCAATAGATGGGACTTGGTGTCTTGACATGAGGCCGCTTTGCAGTAGGTGACCAGTAATGTCACCATGTCAGCTCAGATCAGTATCTGCTTTTTGACAGCTCTTGGATTATTTAAGGGAGAGGGTTGCGATCAGGTTGATGTACTCCCCTCCACCACAAGAAGAGGGAAGATCTGGAAAACTCAATGTTTTTGGAAGCTATTCCCTCACCAGTTGGAGCAGGGCGACCTTCAATAGGCTTAGGAGTCCTAGAACTCGTAGTCGCTATGTCTGCTCCTGGTCTTGAGGTCTTCTGCTCTGTCCAAGACAGCAGGAAATTCATTGTGGTGTTTATGGACTGATTGTTGGATTTGAGACATCACATTCGGCAGTGGAGAGTCTTTATTCAATGGTTATATGTGCTGTGCTTAAGGAAACTATAAGGATCACGTTCCGTCGTGTTTTAAAGTCCATCAGATGTAGAATCCAGCAGGAGAGAGAGAAGCCTTATTCAGTCTGACTGAGAGGACATTCCTTCTGAGACGAGACATTACTTTGCCAAATGTAGACATCATATGGTGGTGGATGAAGACTTCTGCTGCCGCTTGCTCTCTTGGATTACATCTGACCCGATGACACATGGTGCCCTCTCCAGAAGATCCTCCTTCAAAAGAGCTGTGCCCAAGGAGGAGACATTCAGGGGTGTGAGATAAGGAACCATGTCATGGGGAACACAGCCAGTAGCGGGAGTCGATCCTCCCGTATACATGAGGTTAGAATGGAGATCTGGGGGTGCAAAGAGATCCAGGGTTCAATTGACCAGTACTTGGTGTTCCCAAGGGGGCTGCTATAGATTAGCCTTGGACATGGTGACACATATTTAGGTGACACATGCATAAGAGCTAGAATGCTGGTTGCTCCAATGACAGGGGGGAAAAAAACAAAAAAGACTTGTCTAAACTAGTTCTTACCTGGAACCTCCCTAAAAGGGGTGTGTTTGTTTGCTTCTGGAGGAAGGCAAATGGTCTAAAGATGAGTTGGGAGGAGCTGAGTGTACAATGGAAACCCTTTATAACCAAGATCTTGCATGTTTCTCACTTTCTGTCCAACAGCAATCTCCAGCACCACCAGGAAAGGATTGGTACTATTATTATTATTGTCATCATTTATATGACGCCAACAGTTTCCGCAGTGCTTTACAAAAGCCAAAGGGAACGAGAAAAACGGACATATGATGGAAACAAGAGGTATAGTGGGACCTGCTCATTAGAGATGGGAATTTGTTTCGGAAAAATTCGGAACGAAATTTGATAATTCGTATTCGGAAATACTTCCGAATAACGAATCGATATGATACGAAACTAAACAAAATGGTACATAACAAATTTATTTCGTTTTACACTGTGTCATCATCATAAAAGAAAAATTTGCATAATGGATATCAACTATCGGATTCGATTCGATATGAATCCGATACGATACAAATCAATCTGAAATTAAACGAAATACAAAACGAAACACGAAACTAAATTAGTTATGAAATTCCGAAAACAAAATTATTTAAAAACGAAACGAAACAAATTTTTCAGCTATGCACATCCCTACTGCTCATATGAGCTTACAATCTAGAGCAGTGGTTTGCAACCGCGGTCCTCAAATACCCGTAACAGGACAGGTTTTAAGGATCACCTTGGGGAAATGCAGACTGCAATCACTGAGCAGCAAATCATATCACTTGTGCTGTGCTTCACATATCTGGAAAACCTGGCCTGTTAGGGGGACATGAGGATCACGGTAACTGGATGTACTTGTAGCATGTGCTTTGTTCATTCGATTAGATGGGGTTTAGTTTCCATTATTATTACTGTAAATATATCTTGTGCTCGTTTGTTCAGCCTCCAATAAATGTTTTTGGATTGTAGAAAGTACGGAGTGTAATCTCTGATGTTTATACTCCGTGTTTAAAGTTATTAGTGTAATTAAGCATAGTATAAGATCGCTGCTAGATTGAGGGGGATTTTATAAAGATTTGTAGCAACTACATAACTGAAAACCCTTTGTAAATATAACGGTTTTGTAGCATTACAGAAGGTTATTTCAGAGGGAAATCTGGAAAGTTTATTTTTTAGTGTCTCTGAATATTGCAACAAAAGGAAAACAAATCGTATGATTACAATCAGGGTAATTCAAAGAGATTCGAAAAGTCACTGCACGTTCGGTGACTTTTCGTTCTCTTCAATTCGGTTCCTTTTGGCGATCCCATTTCGGTGACCCTGCGGTGTATTCAGCAAGCACCACAGGGTCCCCGAATTGCAGGGAAAAGTCACCGCAAACCTGACGAAAACTAACCGCAAAACCCGCCGAATGCACGCCGAAAACCCCCAAAAACATCTGGATTAACTCGTCGAAGACGCCGGAAAAACCCAAGCAGGAGCCGATCACACGCAGTGAAGCCGCCGGAAAAAGCCGAGACCGCAGACAGAGTGAAGTGAATAAATTAGCAAAACAGTTTGTATGAATGTTTGAAAAGTGAAACGCTGTTTGCAAAGAAACTACTGAGCGAAAATGTCTGAAATTTACATATAAAATCCAATAAATGATAATAAAAAGGGCTGTTACAGAAAAAAGAAAAAACCCAAAAATCGGAAAAATATTTTTTGCAAAAAAATCCAGAAAAATGCCTAAAATATCTTAAAAAATCTATAAATAAAGAGACTTTTTGCTGCAGATTAAAATAATAAACTGTTTATTAGATATTGAATTAAAACGGGAATATTTTTAACATAGAAGCCTATGGGATTCTCCTGAATAAACCTGTCGAATTAAACCACCGAATGGCAGGACATTAGGGGAACCTGTCACTGCTGGTTTGTGTTCTCTGAATAGCCGAAGCAGTGCTTTTTCATGGGGTTTTCCCTGCCCTCGAACAGGCACCGAACAGGCACTGTATGTGCAGGTAATTCGCCCGGATTTATTAATTTATAAAGGATTTTACCAGGACGGACACATTGAGATTTCTCTTGTTTTCAGTATGTCCTGGGTTCAAGAACATTGAAATGTTACAGAAATACAAAATAATAAAATGCAAGAAATTAACACAAAACAAATATACAGATTAACAGAAAATAAATATGTAGGAAATATAGTCACTATGTTACATGTTTAAGGCGCATTCTGTATATAGTCACATTCTGTATATAGTCACTGTGTTACATGTTTAAGGCGCATTCTGTATATAGTCACATTCTGTATATAGTCACTGTGTTACATGTTTACAGGTGCTTTCTGTATATAGTCACTGTGTTACATGTTTACAGGTGCATTCTGTATATAGTCACTGTGTTACATGTTTACAGGTGCATTCTGTATATAGTCACTGTGTTACATGTTTACAGGTGCATTCTGTATATAGTCACTGTGTTACATGTTTACAGGTGCATTCTGTATATAGTCACTGTGTTACATGTTTACAGGCGCATTCTGTATATAGTCACTGTGTTACATGTTTACAGGCGCATTCTGTAATATAGTCACTGTGTTACATGTTTACAGGCGCATTCTGTATATAGTCACTGTTACATGTTTACAGGTGCATTCTGTATATAGTCACTGTGTTACATGTTTACAGGTACATTCTGTATATAGTCACTGTTACATGTTTACAGGCGCATTCTGTATATAGTCACTGTGTTACATGTTTACAGGTGCATTCTGTATATAGTCACTGTGTTACATGTTTACAGATGCATTCTGTATATAGTTACTGTGTTACATGTTTACAGGTGCATTCTGTATATAGTCACTGTGTTACATGTTTACAGGTGCATTCTGTATATAGTCACTGTGTTACATGTTTACAGGTGCATTCTGTATATAGTTACTGTGTTACATGTTTACAGGTGCATTCTGTATATAGTCACTGTGTTACATGTTTACAGGTGCATTCTGTATATAGTCACTAACATGTTTACAGGTGCATTCTGTATATAGTCACTGTGTTACATGTTTACAGGCGCATTCTGTATATAGTCACTGTGTTACAGGTTTACAGGCGCATTCTGTATATAGTCACTGTGTTACATGTTTACAGGTGCATTCTGTATATAGTCACTGTGTTACATGTTTACAGGCGCATTCTGTATATAGTCACTATGTTACATGTTTACAGGCGCATTCTGTATATAGTCACTATGTTACATGTTTACAGGTGCATTCTGTATATAGTCACTGTTACATGTTTACAGGTGCATTCTGTATATAGTCACTGTGTTACATGTTTACAGGTGCATTCTGTATATAGTCACTTTGTTACATGTTTACAGGCGCATTCTGTATATAGTCACTGTGTTACATGTTTACAGGTGCATTCCTTATTGAGGTATGTTAATATGGAGCTCTTAAGGGACTTTAGATTTGGCGAATTGCCTGCTCTCTGGATAGCCGAATGGCCAAGAAAGGTAACCGAACGCTGATTTTCAGCGTTCGGTTACCTTTCTCCAGCCATTCGGATCTCTTTGAATAACCCTGATAGTATCTACAAAGAATATTATACATTTATCTCCCTATGCAGCCTTTGTGGGCTGCACTTTGCCACGTGGTGTGCGATGTGCCACGTGGTGTTCACTGTCTGAGGAATGTCTCCTGGTATGTGAAAGCCAGTACAGCTTCCAGTACAGCGTCACATTAATCACCTTTTTAATTAAAAAACATGTAAGCAAGAAGCAGGAACATCTGAAATTTGACGTTTGATGTAACTCCATGCTGGCGCTCAGTCATTATCCTCAAACATTTAATCACATTTATTGGGGCTTGTGAGCCACTGCCCTTGTCCAGGGAGTGCGATGGGGAAGAGGGAATCCAAACAGAAGCATTAGGGAAGGATAATCATCCTCATCTGAGCTCTGAGGGCCCACGGGGGAGCGATCAGCCACGTAGCACTGAGCCAGAGGATTGTAGTTAAAGGCTCAGTAAGCGAAGCCGTCAATTAGACGGAGGATCCGCTATTAGTTAATGGGAAGAAACAACATCGAACACCGAGCGGCGCATTCATACAGGTATGAAATATTAATGTGCCTGGTTACTAGCAGAATGCCCATTATACAGCGATATGGAAAGACAACATCGCACATCCCGCACTAACTATCCAGAATATTCTGTTATCCCATAGTAACTATTATATCCGGAATATTCTGTTATCCCATAGTAACTATTATATCCGGAATATTCTGTTATCCCATAGTAACTATTATATCCGGAATATTCTGTTATCCCATAGTAACTATTATTTCCGGAATATTCCATTATCCCATAGTAACTATTATTTCCGGAATATTCCATTATCCCATAGTAACTATTATATCCGGAATATTCCGTTATCCCATAGTAACTATTATATCCGGAATATTCTGTTATCACATAGTAACTATTATATCCGGAATATTCTGTTATCTCATAGTAACTATTATATCCGGAATATTCTGTTATCCCATAGTAACTATTATATCCGGAATATTCTGTTATCACATAGTAACTATTATTTCCGGAATATTCCATTATCCCATAGTAACTATTATATCTGGAATATTCCATTATCCCATAGTAACTATTATATCCGGAATATTCCGTTATCACATGGTAACTATTATATCCGGAATATTCCATTATCCCATAGTAACTATTATATCCAGAATATTCTGTTATCCCATAGTAACTATTATATCCGGAATATTCTGTTATCCCATAGTAACTATTATATCCGGAATATTCTGTTATCCCATAGTAACTAATATATCTGGAATATTCTGTTGTCCATAGTAACTATTATATCCGGAATATTCTGTTATCCCATAGTAACTATTATATCCGGAATATTCTGTTATCCCATAGTAACTATTATATCCGGAATATTCTGTTATCCCATAGTAACTAATATATCTGGAATATTCTGTTGTCCCATAGTAACTATTATATCCGGAATATTCTGTTATCCCATAGTAACTATTATATCCGGAATATTCTGTTATCCCATAGTAACTATTATATCCGGAATATTCTGTTATCCCATAGTAACTATTATATCCGGATTATTCTGTTATCCCATAGTAACTATTATATCTGGAATATTCTGTTATCCCATAGAAACTATTATATCCGGAATATTCTGTTATCCCATAGTAACTATTATATCCGGAATATTCTGTTATCACATAGTAACTATTATATCCGGAATATTCTGTTATCCCATAGTAACTATTATATCTGGAATATTCCGTTATCACATAGTAACTATTATATCTGGAATATTCTGTTATCCCATAGTAACTATTATATCCGGAATATTCTGTTATCCCATAGTAACTATTATATCCGGAATATTCCGTTATCCCATAGTAACTGTTATATCTGGAATATTCCGTTATCCCATAGTAACTATTATATCCGGGATATTCTGTTATCACATAGTAAATATTATATCCGTAATATTCTGTTATCCCATAGTAACTATTATATCCGGAATATTCTGTTATTACATAGTAACTATTATATCCGGGATATTCTGTTATCACATAGTAAATATTACATCCGGAATATTCTGTTATTACATAGTAACTATTATATCCGGGATATTCTGTTATCACATAGTAAATATTATATCCGTAATATTCTGTTATCCCATAGTAACTATTATATCCGGAATATTCTGTTATCCCATAGTAACTATTATATCCGGGATATTCTGTTATCACATAGTAAATATTATATCCGGAATATTCCGTTATCCCATAGTAACTATTATATCCGGGATATTCTGTTATCCCATAGTAACTATTATATCCGGGATATTCTGTGATCACATAGTAACTATTATATCCGGAATATTCTGTTATCCCATATTAACTATTATATCCGGAATATTCTGTTATCCCATAGTAACTATTATATCCGGGATATTCTGTTATCACATAGTAAATATTATATCCGGAATATTCTGTTATCCCATAGTAACTAATATATCTGGAATATTCTGTTGTCCCATAGTAACTATTATATCCGGAATATTCTGTTATCCCATAGTAACTATTATATCCGGAATATTCTGTTATCCCATAGTAACTATTATATCCGGAATATTCGGTTATCCCATAGTAACTATTATATCCGGAATATTCTGTTATCCCATAGTAACTATTATATCCGGAATATTCTGTTATCCCATAGTAACTATTATATCCGGAATATTCTGTTATCCCATAGTAACTATTATATCCCGATTATTCTGTTATCCCATAGTAACTATTATATCTGGAATATTCTGTTATCCCATAGAAACTATTATATCCGGAATATTCTGTTATCCCATAGTAACTATTATATCCGGAATATTCTGTTATCCCATAGTAACTATTATATCCGGAATATTCTGTTATCACATAGTAACTATTATATCCGGAATATTCTGTTATCCCATAGTAACTATTATATCTGGAATATTCCGTTATCACATAGTAACTATTATATCTGGAATATTCTGTTATCCCATAGTAACTATTATATCCGGAATATTCTGTTATCCCATAGTAACTATTATATCTGGAATATTCTGTTATCACTTAGTAACTATTATATCCAGAATATTCTATTATCCCATAGTAACTATTATATCCGGAATATTCTGTTATCCCATAGTAACTATTATATCCGGAATATTCTGTTATCCCATAGTAACTATTATATCCGGAATATTCTGTTATCCCATAGTAACTATTATATCCGGAATATTCTGTTATCCCATAGTAACTATTATATCCGGATTATTCTGTTATCCCATAGTAACTATTATATCCGGATTATTCTGTTATCCCATAGTAACTATTATATCTGGAATATTCTGTTATCCCATAGTAACTATTATATCCGGAATATTCTGTTATCCCATAGTAACTATTATATCCGGAATATTCTGTTATCCCATAGTAACTATTATATCTGGAATATTCTGTTATCCATAGTAACTATTATATCCGGAATATTCTGTATCCCATAGTAACTATTATATCCGGAATATTCTGTTATCCCATAGTAACTATTATATCCGGAATATTCTGTTATCCCATAGTAACTATTATATCCGGAATATCTGTTATCCCATAGTAACTATTATATCCAGAATATTCTGTTATCCCATAGTAACTATTATATCCGGAATATTCCGTTATCCCATAGTAACTATTATATCCGGAATATTCTGTTATCCCATAGTAACTATTATATCCGGAATATTCCGTTATCCCATAGTAACTGTTATATGTGGAATATTCTGTTATCCCATAGTAACTATTATATCCGGAATATTCTGTTATCCCATAGTAACTATTATATCCGGGATATTCTGTTATCACATAGTAACTATTATATCCGGAATATTCTGTTATCCATATTAACTATTATATCCGGAATATTCTGTTATCCCATAGTAACTATTATATCCGGAATATTCCGTTATCCCATAGTAACTATTATATCCGGGATATTCTGTTATCCCATAGTAACTATTATATCCGGAATATTCTGTTATCCCATAGTAACTATTATATCCGGGATATTCTGTTATCACATAGTAACTATTATATCCGGAATATTCTGTTATCCCATATTAACTATTATATCCGGAATATTCTGTTATCCCATAGTAACTATTATATCCGGAATATTCCGTTATCCCATAGTAACTATTATATCCGGGATATTCTGTTATCCCATAGTAACTATTATATCCGGGATATTCTGTTATCCCATAGTAACTATTATATCCGGGATATTCCGTTATCCCATAGTAACTATTATATCCGGGATATTCTGTTATCACATAGTAAATATTATATCCGGAATATTCCGTTATCCCATAGTAACTATTATATCCGGGATATTCTGTTATCCCATAGTAACTATTATATCCGGGATATTCTGTTATCACATAGTAACTATTATATCCGGAATATTCTGTTATCCCATATTAACTATTATATCCGGAATATTCTGTTATCCCATAGTAACTATTATATCCGGAATATTCTGTTATCCCATAGTAACTATTATATCGGGAATATTCTGTTATCCCATAGTAACTATTATATCCGGGATATTCTGTTATCACATAGTAAATATTATATCCGGAATATTCTGTTACTACATAGTATCTGTGATATTCTGTTATTACATACAGGGTTATCCAAAGAGATCCGAATTGCTTGAGAAAGGTAACCGAACGCTGAAAATCAGCATTCGGTTACCTTTCCTGGCCATTCGGCTATCCAAAGAGCAGGCAATTCGCCAAATCCTGGCGAATTGCCTGCACATACGGTGCCTGTTCGGTGCCTGTTCGAGGGCAGTGAAATCCCCATGAAAAAGCACTGCTTCGGCTATTCAGAGAACACAAACCAGCAGTGAAAGGTTCCGGAAATGCCCTGCTATTCGGGGGTTTAATTCGGCAGGTTTATTCAGGCGAATCCCATAGGCTTCAATGTTAAAAATATTCCCGTTTTAATTCAATATCTAATAAACCGTTCATTATAAAATTCTGCAGTAAAGAGTCTCTTTATTTATACATTTTTTAGGATACTTTAAGCATTTTTCTGTTTTTTTTTTTTAAAAGTCTGATTTTTTTTTTTAAGTTTACTTATTTTTTCTGTAACAGCCCTTTTTATTATCATTCCCTGGATCTCATATGTAAATTTTGCTAATTTATTCACTGCCTCTTCTGCGGTCTAGGCTGCTTTGACTCTGTGTGATCGGCTCCTGCTCGGGTTTTTCTGTGGTTTTCGGCAGGTTAATCCAGATGTTTTTGGGGGTTTTCAGAGTGCATTCGCTGGGTTTTGCGGTTAGTTTTCATCAGGTTTGCGGCAGCTTTTCCCTGCAATTCGGGGACCCTGTGCTGTTTGCTGAATACACCGCAGGGTCACCGAAATGGGATCGCCAAAAGGAACTGAATTGAAGAGAATGAAAAGTCACCGAACGTGCGGTGACTTTTCGAATCTCTTTGAATAACCCTGATAGTATGGGACATATTACATAGTTGGTGCTACCTTTACCAGAGCTGTTGTAAACTTCCCAGAGCTATTATAGCCTATGGAGGTTTTAAGTTTACAACAGCTCTGGTTAAGTTAGCACCAAGTATGTAATATGGCCGTATCTGTGATATTCTGTTATTACATACAGGGTTATCCAAAGAGATTCGAAAAGTCACCGCACGTTCGGTGACTTTTCGTTCTCTTCAATTCGGTTCCTTTTGCCGATTGCATTTCGGTGACCCTGCGGTGTATTCAGCAAACACCACAGGGTCCCCGAATTGCAGGGAAAAGCTGCCGAAAACCTGACGAAAACTAACCGAATGCACGCTGAAAACAAGCAAAAACATCTGGATTAACCTTCGAAGAAGCCGAACAGGAGCCGAATCACACAGAGCCGAATCACACAGAGCCGAATCACACAGAGCCGAAGCAGCTGTGACGTAGAGGAGGCAGTGAATAAATTAGAAAAACCATTTGTATGAATCTGGGAAAATGAAACGCTGTTTACAAAGAAACTACTGAGCGAAAATGTCTGAAATTTTCACAGGAGGTCCAGGGAATGATAATAAAGAGGGCTGTTACAAAAAAAATAACTAAACTGAAAAAAAAAATCAAAAAAAAAAATCGGACTTTTAATTTTTTTTTTAAAAATTCAGAAAAATGCTTAAAGTATCCTAAAAAATCTATAAATAAAGAGACTTTTTGCTGCAGAATTTTATAATGAACGGTTTATTAGATATTGAATTAAAACAGGAATATTTTTAACATTGAAGTCTATGGGATTCTCCTGAATAAACTTGCCGAATGAAACCACCGAATGGCAGGGCATTAGGGGAACCTTTCACTGCTGGTTTGTGTTCTCTGAATAGCCGAAGCAGTGCATTTTCATGGGGATTTCACTGCCCTCGAACAGGGACCGAACAGGCACCGTATGTGCAGGCAATTCGACAGGATTTGGCGTATTACCTGCTCTCTGGATAGCCGAATGGCCAGGAAAGGTAACCGAACGCTGATTTTCAGCGTTCGGTTACCTTTCTCAAGCAATTCGAATCTCTTTGGATAACCCTGATAGTATCTGAAATATTCATTATTACATAGTATCTGAAATATTCTGTTATTACATAGTATCTGTTATATTCTGTTATTACATAGTATCTGAAATATTCTGTTATTACATAGTATCTGAGATATTCTGTTATTACATAGTATCTGTGATATTCTGTTAGTATCTGGGATATTCTGTTATTACATAGTATCTGTTATATTCTGTTATTACATAGTATCTGTGATATTCTGTTATTACATAGTATCTGGGATATTCTGTTATTACATAGTATCTGTGATATTCTGTTAGTATCTGTGATATTCTGTTATTACATAGTATCTGTGATATTCTGTTAGTATCTGGGATATTCTGTTATTACATAGTATCTGTGATATTCTGTTAGTATCCGGGATATTCTGTTATTACATAGTATCTGAAATATTCTGTTAGTATCTGTGATATTCTGTTATTACATCGTATCTGTGATATTCTGTTATTACATAGTATCTGTGATATTCTGTTAGTATCTGTGATATTCTGTTATTACATAGTATCTGGGATATTCTGTTATTACATAGTATCTGTGATATTCTGTTATTACATAGTATCTGTTATATTCTGTTATTACATAGTATCTGGGATATTCTGTTATTACATAGTATCTGTTATATTCTGTTATTACATAGTATCTGGGATATTCTGTTATTACATAGTATCTGTTATATTCTGTTATTACATAGTATCTGTGATATTCTGTTATTACATAGTATCTGGGATATTCTGTTATTACATAGTATCTGTGATATTCTGTTAGTATCTGTGATATTCTGTTATTACATAGTATCTGTTATATTCTGTTATTACATAGTATCTGGGATATTCTGTTATTACATAGTATCTGTTATATTCTGTTATTACATAGTATCTGTGATATTCTGTTATTACATAGTATCTGGGATATTCTGTTATTACATACAGGGTTATTCAAAGAGCTCCGAATTGCTTGAGAAAGGTAACCGAACGCTGAAAATCTGCGTTCGGTTACCTTTCCTGGCCATTCGGCTATGCAGAGAGCAGACAATACGCCAAATCCTGGCGAATTCCCTGAACATACGGTGCCTGTTCGAGGGCAGTGAAAACCCCATGAAAAGCACTGCTTCGGCTATTCAGAGAACACAAACCAGCAGTGAAAGGTTCCCGAAATGCCCTGCCATTCGGTGGTTTAATTCGGCAAGTTAATTCAGGAGAATCCCATAGGCTTCAATGTTAAAAATATTCCCGTTTTAATTCAATATCTAATAAACCGTTCATTATAAAATTCTGCAGTAAAGAGTCTCTTTATGTATAGATTTTTTTAGGATATTTTAAGCATTTTCTGATTTTTTTTTTTTTAAAAGTCCGATTTTTTTTTTTTTTTTAATTTACTTATTTTTTCTGTAACAGCCTCTTTATTATCATTCATTGGATTTTATATGTAAATTTCAGACATTTTCGCTCAGTAGTTTCTTTGCAAACAGCGTTTCACTTTTCAAACATTCACACAAACTGTTTTGCTAATTTATTCACTGCCTCGTCTGCGGTGTCGGCTGCTTCGCTGCGTGTGATCGGCTCCTGCTCGGGTTTTCGGCGTGCATTCGGTGGGTTTTGCGGTTCGTTTTCGTCGGGTTTGCGGTAGCTTTTCCCTGCAATTCGGGGGCCCTGTGGTGTTTGCTGAATACACCGCAGGGTCACCGAAATGGGATCCGCAAAAGGAACCGAATTGAAGAGAACGAAAAGTCACCGAACGTGCAGTGACTTTTCGGATCTCTTTGAATTACCCTGATAGTATCTGGTATATTCTGTTATTACATAGTATCTGGGATACTCGGTTATTACATAGTATCTGGGATATTCTGTTATTACATACAGGGTTATCCAAAGAGATTCGAAAAGTCACCGCAAGTTCGGTGACTTTTCGTTCTCTTCAATTCGGTTCCTTTTGCCGATCCCATTTCGGTGACCCTGCGGTGTATTCAGCAAACACCACAGGGTCCCCGAATTGCAGGGAAAAGCTGCCGAAAACCTGACGAAAACTAACCGAATGCACGCTGAAAACAAGCAAAAACATCTGGATTAACCTTCGAAAAAGCCGAACAGGAGCCGAACAGGAGCCGAATCACATAGAGCCGACGCAGATGTAGAGGAGGCAGTGAATAAATTAGAAAAACCATTTGTATGAATCTGGGAAAAAGAAACGCTGTTTGCAAAGAAACTACTGAGCGAAAATCTCTGAAATTTTCACAGGAGGTCCAGGGAATGATAATAAAGAGGGCTGTTACAAAAAAAATAAGTTAACTGAAAAAAAAAATAAATAATAAAATCGGACTTTTTAAAAAAAAAAAAAAAAATCTGAAAAATGCTTAAAGTATCCTAAAAAATCTATAAATAAAGAGACTTTTTGCTGCAGAATTTTATAATGAACGGTTTATTAGATATTGAATTAAAACGGGAATATTTTTAACATTGAAGCCTATGGGATTCTCCTGAATAAATTTGCCGAATTAAACCACCGAATGGCAGGGCATTAGGGGAACCTTTCACTGCTGGTTTGTGTTCTCTGAATAGCCGAAGCAGTGCTTTTTCATGGGGATTTCACTGCCCTCGAACAGGGACCGAACAGGCACCGTATGTGCAGGCAATTCGCCAGGATTTGGCGAATTGCCTGCTCTCTGGATAGCCGAATGGCCAGGAAAGGTAACCGAACGCTGATTTTCAGCATTCGGTTACCTTTCTCAAGCAATTCGGATCTCTTTGGATAACCCTGATAGTATCTGGGATATTCTGTTATTACATAGTATCTGGGATATTCTGTTATTACATAGTATCTGGGATATTCTGTTATTACATAGTATCTGGGATATTCTGTTAGTATCTGGGATATTCTGTTATTACATAGTATCTGGGATATTCAGGAATAGTACCAGAGGATTGGAGAAAAGCTGACGTGGTCCCTATATTTAAGAAAGGTTTAAAATTTGTGCCTGGGAATTATAGACCTGTGAGCTTAACATCTGTGGCTGGGAAAGTATTTGAGGGGTTACTAAGGGATAGTACTCAGGAATTTATTGGGAGATATAATGTAATTGGCAAAAATCAGCATGGTTTCATGAAACACAGATCATGTCAGACTAACCTAATTACGTTCTATGAGGAAGTAAGTAGAAGTATAGATCAGGGGGTCGCAGTGGATGTGATTTACTTAGATTTTGCCAAAGCTTTCGACAAAGTTTCCACACAAAAGGTTACTACTTAAATTAAGAAAAAATGGTCTAGATGAAAATACTTGTTCTTGGATAGAAAACTGGCTAAAAGATAGGGTACAGAGAGTGGTCATAAATGGTACATTTTCAAGATGGACACCAGTGGTAAGCGGTGTCCCTCAGGGGTCTGTTATAGGACCAATACTATTCAATTTATTTATAAATGACCTTGAGATAGGCATTGAAAGTCATGTATCAGTGTTTGCAGATGACACAAAGCTAGGAAAAGTAATACAATGTGATCAGGATGTTACTTCGCTGCAGAGGGATTTAGATAGATTGGGGGACTGGGCACTTAAATGGCAGATGAAATTTAATCTAGATAAATGCAAAGTTATGCACTTTGGAGTGAAGAACACACAAGTAATTTATACCCTAAATGGTACGGAGTTAGGGAAATCCAAGCAGGAGAAGGATTTGGGAATAATCAGACTTCAAACTAAGTAACACAATGTGCAATGTCAAACAGCAGCCGCCAAGGCCAGCAAAGTATTGGTATGCATTAAAAGGGGAGTTCACTCACGGGATGAAAACATAATTTTGCCTCTGTATAAATCAATGGTCAGGCCGCACCTTGAATATGCCGTGCAATTTTGGGCACCTGTCTTAAAAAAAGATATTATATCGCTAGAAAAAGTGCAGAGACGGGCAACTAAATTAATAAGGGGAATGGAAGGGTTAAGTTATGAGGAAAGACTAACAAGCTTAAACCTGTTTAGTTTAGAGAAAAGGCGCCTTAGGGGGATCTGATAACCTTATATAAATATATACGGGGCCATTATCAACCATTGTCTGATAACCTATTCATTAACAGGTCTATACATAGGACAAGGGGTCATCCATTTAGACTGGAAGAAAGAAAATTTAGCTTAAAGCATAGGAAGGGTTATTTTATGGTGAGAACAATAAAGCTGTGGAATTCTCTGCCTGTTGAGGTGGTTGGGTCAGAGTCTGTACAGACTTTTAAAAAGCGACTGGATGACTTCCTGCAGACACAGAATATTAAGGGTTATAATATTTAATATGTGGGTAAAAGCTTCTTGATCCAAGGAGAAATCTGACGCCATTCTGGGGTCAAGAAGGAATTTTTTCCCAGTATGTTGCATATTGGCGAGCATTTCAGACTGGGTTTTTTGCCTTCTTTTGGATCAACAGCAGTAGGTTATGTGGGAGAGGCTGAACCCGATGGACGCATGTCTTTTTTCAGCCTATATAACTATGTAACTATGTAACATAGTATCTGGGATATTCTGTTATTACATAGTATCTGGGATATTCTGTTATTACATAGTATCTGGGATATTCTGTTATTACATAGTATCTGGGATATTCTGTTATTACATAGCATCTGGGATATTCTGTTATTACATAGTATCTGGGATATTCTGTTATTACATAGTATCTGGGATATTCTGTTATTACATAGTATCTGGGATATTCTGTTATTACATAGTATCTGGGATATTCTGTTATTACATAGTATCTGGGATATTCTGTTATTACATAGTATCTGGGATATTCTGTTATTACATAGTATCTGGGATATTCTGTTATTACATAGCATCTGGGATATTCTGTTAGTATCTGGGATATTCTGTTATTACATAGTATCTGGGATATTCTGTTAGTATCTGGGATATTCTGTTATTACATAGTATCTGGGATATTCTGTTATTACATAGTATCTGGGATATTCTGTTAGTATCTGGGATATTCTGTTATTACATAGTATCTGGGATATTCTGTTATTACATAGTATCTGGGATATTCTGTTATTACATAGTATCTGGGATAGTCTGTTATTACATAGTATCTGAAATATTCTGTTAGTATCTGGGATATTCTGTTATTACATAGTATCTGAAATATTCTGTTATTACATAGTATCTGGGATATTCTGTTATTACATAGTATCTGAAATATTCTGTTAGTATCTGAAATATTCTGTTATTACATAGTATCTGGGATATTCTGTTATTACATAGTATCTGAAATATTCTGTTCGTATCTGGGATATTCTGTTATTACATAGTATCTGGGATATTCTGTTATTACATAGTATCTGGGATATTCTGTTATTACATAGTATCTGGGATATTCTGTTATTACATAGTATCTGGGATATTCTGTTAGTATCTGGGATATTCTGTTATTACATAGTATCTGGGATATTCTGTTATTACATAGTATCTGAGATATTCTGTTATTACATAGTATCTGAGATATTCTGTTATTACATAGTATCTGAGATATTCTGTTATTACATAGTATCTGGGATATTCTGTTAGTATCTGGGATATTCTGTTATTACATAGTATCTGGGATACTCGGTGAAGACGTATCTGTAACATCTGGCATTCAGGTTTTATAAAAATATTTATTAGTACTTTTTGAAATCACTCCTCAATGTTTATGTTTTCACATAATAAATGTGTTTTCACTGTCAGTAGGTAAAACATCCCAATACTCACTCCCTCTGTGAAGCTCTTTAACCCTTGTGTAACCGGATAATTAATCTCCTCCGCAGCACCAGCCAATCCGTCTGTAATGGATCTGATGGGCGCGCGGAGACGCAGAGCCGGTTATTAAGCAGAAGAGTTAAAGTGGGGAGTAATGCAGCCACATATGTGAGGAGGTAGTCAGGAGGAATTGAAGGATAATTAAATGCTGATACAATTCTCTACTTAGCTCATTTTAAGATCAAGTGCTTCTTTGTAGCAATTTCCTTTCTTTAATTACAATTTCCTGTCTAGTTTGACATTTACAATGCAATCTTGGGGGACATGTTTGTGATTTATTATCCCGGCTCCTATCAGGATATCACTCAGCAGAAATGAGTTTATAAAGAAGATCTGAAATTATTATGACCCCTCACCCCCCCTGAGCCGGCCTAGAATTTCCAGCCTGAGATGTTGGTTTTGGAAGAAAAACAAATAAAGTTAGCATTTTGGGAGCTTTGAGACTGAGTGTGGGGAAACGGTTTAAATATGATAAGAGGGCAGGATATTCTAAATAAAAGCGAGCTGTCTGTGGCGGTTATTAAGGAGGCGCTGTGCATGGGGAGCTTTACTCACTTCATATGCTGCGCATCAGATAAGGGCCATTCCCAGGTTGTGAGACACCAGCAAGTCCCACCTTCCACGGAAAGAGGATAGAAAGTAGCGATCTGAGAATTCCACTCTGTGTGTCCTCAAATCCGCCAAATCATGGAAAAACAGGGAGCGGAATAAAAAATAATAACTATTTAAAAATAATGGTCACAAAAACGGAATAATCTGTTATTGCATATTACATATTCTGCTATCGCACAATATCTATTATATCCGGAATATTCTGCTATCGCACAATATCTATTATATCCGGAATATTCTGCTATCGCACAATATCTATTATATCCGGAATATTCTGCTATCGCACAATATCTATTATATCCGGAATATTCTGCTATCGCACAATATCTATTATATCCGGAATATTCTGCTATCGCACAATATCTATTATATCCGGAATGTTCTGCTATCGCACAATATCTATTATATCCGGAATGTTCTGCTATCGCACAATATCTATTATATCCGGAATATTCTGCTATCGCACAATATCTATTATATCCGGAATATTCTGCTATCGCACAATATCTATTATATCCGGAATGTTCTGCTATCGCACAATATCTATTATATCCGGAATGTTCTGCTATCGCACAATATCTATTATATCCGGAATATTCTGCTATCGCACAATATCTATTATATCCGGAATGTTCTGCTATCGCACAATATCTATTATATCCGGAATATTCTGCTATCGCACAATATCTATTATATCCGGAATATTCTGCTATCCCACAATATCTATTATATCCGGAATATTCTGCTATCGCACAATATCTATTATATCCGGAATATTCTGCTATCGCACAATATCTATTATATCCGGAATATTCTGCTATCGCACAATATCTATTATATCCGGAATATTCTGCTATCGCACAATATCTAATATATCCGGAATATTCTGCTATCGCACAATATCTATTATATCCGGAATTTTCTGCTATCGCACAATATCTATTATATCCGGAATATTCTGCTATCGCACAATATCTATTATATCCGGAATATTCTGCTATCCCACAATATCTATTATATCCGGAATATTCTGCTATCGCACAATACAGTTGCAAGAAAAAGTATGTGAACCCTTTGGGATTACGTGGAGTTTTGCATGAATTGGTCATAAAATGTGCTCTGATCTTCATCTAAGTCACAACAATTTGAAAAACACAGTCTGCTTAAAATAATACAACACAAACATTATATGTTTTCATGTTTTTATTGAACAGAACATGTAAACATTCACAGTGCAGGGTGGAAAAAGTATGTGAACCCCTAGCCTAATGACTTCTCCAAGAGCTAATTGGAGCCAGGATTGAGCCAACCTTGAGTCCAATCAGTGTGATATTATTGGATTATTGGAAACCAGTTTTGGGTTTACTGGTTTCAAGAAGCACTGCCTGATGTGAACCATGCCTCGCAGAAAAGAGCTCTCAGAAGACCTACGATCAAGAATTGTTGACTTGCATGAAGCTGGAAAGGGTTACAAAAGTATCTCCAAAAGCCTTGATGTTCATGTGTCCACGGTAAAACAGACTGTCTACAAAAAGAGAAAGTTCAGCACTGTTGCTACTCTCCCTAGGCGTGGTCGTCCTGTAAAGATGACTGCAAGAGCACATTGCAGAATGCTTAATGAGGTAAAGAAGAATCCTAGAGTGTCAGCTAAAGACTTACAGAAATCTCTGGCACATGCTAACATTTTTGTTGACACATCTACAATAAAGAAAACCTTAAACAAGAATGGAGTACATGGGAGGACACCACGGAGGAAGCCATTGCTGTCCAAAAAGAATATTGCAGCACGTTTGAAGTTTGCAAAAGAGCACCTGGATGTTCCACAGCACTACTGGCAAAATATTCTGAGGACAGATGAAACCAAAATTGTCAGGGTTATTCAAAGAGAATCGTAAAGTCTCCGCATGTTCGGTGACTTTTCATTCTCCTCAATTCGGGCCAATTCGGCAATCCCATTTCGGCGACCCTGCGGTGTATTCATAAAGCACCACAGGGCCGATGAAGCGAAGGGAAAAGCTGCCGCAAACCCGACAAAAAGTCACCGCAAAAACCTGCCGAATGCACGCCGAAACCCGCAAAAACATCTGGATTAACCCGCCGAAGATGCCGGAAAAACTCGAGCAGGAGCCGATCACACGCAGCGAAGCCTCCGGAAGAAGCCGACACCGCAGACGAGTGAAGTGAATAAATTAGCAAAACCGTTTGCTTGAATGTTCGAAAAGTGAAACGCTGTTTGCAAAGAAACTACTGAGCGAAAATGTCTGAAATTTACATATAAAATCCAATGAATGAGAATAAAAAGGGCTGTTACAGAAAAAATAAGTAAACTTAAAAAAAAATGCTTAAAATTTCCTAAAAATCTATAAATAAAGAGACTCTTTACTGCAGAATTTTATAATGAACGGTTTATTAGATATTGAATTAAAACGGGAATATTTTTAACATTGAAGCCTATGGGATTCTCCTGAAATAAACCTGCCGAATTAAACCATCGAATGGCAGGGCATTTCGGGAACCTTTCACTGCTGGTTTGTGTTCTCTGAATAGCCGAAGCAGTGCTTTTTCATGGGGATTTCACTGCCCTCGAACAGGCACCGAACAGGCACCGTATGTGCAGGTAATTCGCCAGGATATGGCGTATTGCCTGCTCTCTGGATAGTCGAATGGCCAATAAAGGTAACCGAACGCTGAAAATCGCAGATTTTCAGCGTTCGGTTACCTTTCTCCAGCAATTCAGATCTCTTTGAATTACCCTGTGAGTTGTTTGGAAAAAACACACAACTCTATGTGTGGAGAAAAAAAAGACACAGCACCCCAACATCAAAACCTCATCCCCACTGTAAAACATGGCGGAGGGAGCATCATGGTTTGGGGCTGCTTTGCTGCCTCAGGGCCTGGACAGATTGTTGTCATTGATGGAAAAATGAATTCCAGAGTTTATCAAGACATTTTGCAGGAAAACGTAAGACCATCTGTCCGCCAACTGAAGCTCCGCAGAGGATGGGTGATGCAACAGGACAATGACCCAAAGCATATAAGTAATTCAACAAAAGAATGGCTTCAACAAAACAAAATACGCCTTCTGGAGTGGCCCAGTCAGAGTCCTGACCTCAACCCGATTGAAATGCTGTGGCATGACCTTAAGAGAGCGATTCACACCAGACATCCCAAGAATATTGCTACACTGAAACAGTTTTGTGAAGAGGAGTGGTCCAAAATTACTCCAGATGGTTGTGCAGGTCTGATCTGCAACTACAGGAAACGTTTGGTTGAGGTTATTGCTGCCAAAGGAGGGTCAACCAGTTATTAAGTCCAAAGGTTCACATACTTTTTCCACCCTGCACTGTGAATGTTTACATGTTCTGTTCAATAAAAACATGAAAACATATACAGGGTAATTTAAAGAGATCCGAATTGCTTGAGGAAGGTAACTGAACGCTGAAATTCAGGGTACGGTTACCTTTCTTGGCCATTCGGCTATCCAGAGAGCAGGCAATTCGCCAAATCATGGCGAATTGCCTGCACATACGGTGCCTGTTCGAGGGCAGTGAAATGCCCATGAAAAAGCACTGCTTCGGCTATTCAGAGAACACAAACCAGCAGTGAAAGGTTCCCCTAATGCCCTGCCATTCGGTGGTTTAATTCGGCAGGTTTATTCAGGCGAATCCCATAGGCTTCAATGTTAAAAATATTCCCGTTTTAATTCAATATCTAATAAACCGTTCATTATAAAATTCTGCAGCAAAAAGTCTCTTTATTTATAGATTTTTTAGGATATTTTAAGCATTTTTTTTTAAGTTTACTTCTTTTTTCTGTAACAGCCTCTTTATTATCATTCATTGGATTTTATATGTAAATTTCAGACATTTTCGCTCAGTAGTTTATTTGCAAACAGCGTTTCACTTTTCAATCATTCATGCAAACTGTTTTACTAATTTATTCACTGCCTCTTCTGCGGTGTCGGCTTTTTCCGGAGGCTTCGCTGCGTGTGATCGGCTCTTACTCTGGTTTTTCCGTGGTTTTCGGCAGGTTAATCCAGATGTTTTTGGGGGTTTTCGGCGTGCATTCGCCAGGTTCTGCGGTTAGTTTTCGTCAGGTTTGCGGCAGCTTTTCCCTGCAATTCGGGGACCCTGTGGTGTTTGCTGAATACACCGCAGGGTCACCGAAATCTGATCGGCAAAAGGAACCGAATTGAAGAGAACGAAAAGTCACCGAAGGTGCGATGACTTTTCAAATCTCTTTGAATAACCCTGATAATGTTTGTGTTGTATTATTTTAAGCAGACTGTGTTTCTCAAATTGTTGTGACTTAGATGAAGATCAGAGCACATTTTATGACCAATTCATGCAAAACTCCACATAATCCCAAAGGGTTCACATACTTTTTCTTGCAACTGTATCTATTATATCTGGAATATTCTGCTATTGCACAATATCTATTATATCTAGGCACTGTGGTGGCCGAGAAATGGGACAGAGGCACTGGGGGGTGAGAAATGGGGCAGAGGCACTGGGGGGTGCGAAATGGGTCAGAGGCACTGGGGGCCGAGAAATGGGGCAGAGGCACTGGGGGGCAAGAAATGGGGCAGAGGCACTGGGGGGCAAGAAATGGGGCAGAGGCACGGGGGGCGAGTAATGGGGCAGAGGCACTGCGGGGGCGAGAAATGAGGCAGAGGCACTGGGGCAGAGGCACTGCGGGGGCGAGAAATGGGGCAGAGGCACAGAAGGGGTGAAAGGTATAAGGAAAAGCACAAATAGCTGAGAGGGATGGTGCAAATGTGAAAGGGGCACAATGAGGTTGAGCGGGATAGGGCAGAAGCACAATGAGGTTGAGCGGGCAAATGGGGAGAGAGGAATGGGATAAAGGCACAATGAGGTGAAAGGGAGACATAAAAGCCTAATGGAGAGGAAAGAGAGGTGTTCGAGGCTGTGCCAAACATTGAGTCAGCCGGGGAGGACATGGACTGGATGATGGCCTCCATTAGGTTGGAAGGGATGATGGACCCACCACCTATTGCAGAGTGGCACCCACCATGACAGCTCAAGTTTTGGGGTAAAGCATCATATCCCGAATAAAGCAGCTCATTATGTTCAGATGCTGAAGTGACCGTCCTCTCTGACCCAATGTGACTAAATCCAGGGCCGCTGTGTGAGTGTCTTCTCTTACACCGTCTCCCTCACATCCTCAGTGTGTCGCCGCTGTGTGAGTGTCTCCTCTTACACCGTCTCCCTCACATCCTCAGTCTGTCGCCGCTGTGTGAGTGTCTCCTCTTACACCGTCTCCCTCACATCCTCAGTCTGTCGCCGCTGTGTGAGTGTCTTCTCTTACACCGTCTCCCTCACATCCTCAGTCTGTCGCCGCTGTGTGAGTGTCTCCTCTTACACCGTCTCCCTCACATCCTCAGTGTGTCGCCGCTGTGTGAGTGTCTTCTCTTACACCGTCTCCCTCACATCCTCAGTGTGTCGCCGCTGTGTGAGTGTCTTCTCTTACACCGTCTCCCTCACATCCTCAGTGTGTCGCCGCTGTGTGTGAGTGTCTTCTCTTACACCGTCTCCCTCACATCCTCAGTGTGTCGCCGCTGTGTGAGTGTCTTCTCTTACACTGTCTCCCTCACATCCTCAGTGTGTCGCCGCTGTGGGAGTGTCTTCTCTTACACCGTCTCCCTCACATCCTCAGTGTGTCGCCGCTGTGTGAGTGTCTTCTCTTACACCGTCTCCCTCACATCCTCAGTGTGTCGCCACTGTGTGTGAGTGTCTTCTCTTACACTGTCTCCCTCACATCCTCAGTGTGTCGCCGCTGTGTGTGAGTGTCTGCACATGTAACACACCTAGTCCCTGTCCTTCCTGTCACTTCCCACAGGGTTTGTCATTTAGTAGAAATTAGAAACAGAGAGGAGTAAGGGGAGTATCCAGGATCTGTGTACCCGATTAATGATGGAATGGTCCCCACATTGACCGCACGGCTCTATGTAAAGTAGCGGCAGTCGCTGTCTCTGTGTCACATTCTCTTACACCGTCTCGCTCACATCCTCAGCGTGTCGCCGCTGTGATTACCTTGAGTAATTCGGTTTAGACGCAGCCGTCCATTGTAAATCACATTAGAAGCAATATGTTTTCTTGCTGCAGCTGTGGAATTTATTTCCCAAATGTTTTATTTGTGCTTGAAATATGGATCGGCCTGTGCGCCAACATACAAGCAGCTGCTCAGCCCATGACTACGAGACATTCCATTCTCATGGCCCCCATTTCTATTTGCTCTCATTCTGCTCCGGCGACAGGAATGCAAGAATTTCATTTATTCCTATCTGTACCTTTATTCCCGCTCTTAGATCACATGGAACACAAACTTCAAAAATATATTTCAATCGCGGCCGCTCTGAAAATAATGACATATCTTCCCTTCTCTTTAATGAAACGGAAAAAAAAACTCAATTTGATTTTTCCATTTTTACAAACTGATGACATAATTCCTGACATAATTGAAAAATGTAAAATACGTGCGCCTTTTATATCTCAGACGAGGATGTGGAGGAGATAAATAGCGGGGCCAGTGAATACATTTTAAAAGCAGCCAAAGCATCGCACAACTTATCACAAATATATTTCATGGTTGTTACATTCTGAATTCCGCTAAGTCTTAATCCCTGATTGGGTAAGTCGTGCTGCAGCCCCTGCACTCCCAAACGCTCCCTTACCGCCGGCCGCAGAGATGACTTCTCTAAGCTCTCTGTGAAGTGGCCAGTTTATGGCACCAAAGTCACCGATCACACTGGACGGGAGGACGATAGGAGTTGTAGTACATGGGTAACGCACACCGTTTGCCCCTTCTTCCAGATCATAAAGTTGTGAGCAATAGACGGAGCGTTGATGGAGCAGTCGATGCGACAATAGACAGAGCGTTGATGGAGCAGTCGATGCGACCATAGACGGAGCGTTGATGGAGCGTTGATGGAGCAGTCGATGCGACCATAGACGGAGCGTTGATGGAGCAGTCGATGCGACAATAGACAGAGCGTTGATGGAGCAGTCGATGCGACAATAGACGGAGCGTTGATGGAGCAGTCGATGCGACAATAGACAGAGCGTTGATGGAGCAGTCGATGCGACAATAGACGGAGCGTTGATGGAGCAGTCGATGCGACAATAGACGGAGCGTTGATGGAGCAGTCGATGCGACAATAGACAGAGCGTTGATGGAGCAGTCGATGCGACCATAGACGGAGCGTTGATGGAGCAGTCGATGCGACAATAGACAGAGCGTTGATGGAGCAGTCGATGCGACAATAGACGGAGCGTTGATGGAGCAGTCGATGCGACAATAGACAGAGCGTTGATGGAGCAGTCGATGCGACCATAGACGGAGCGTTGATGGAGCAGTCGATGCGACAATAGACGGAGCGTTGATGGAGCAGTCGATGCGACAATAGACGGAGCGTTGATGGAGCAGTCGATGCGACAATAGACAGAGCGTTGATGGAGCAGTCGATGCGACCATAGACGGAGCGTTGATGGAGCAGTCGATGCGACAATAGACGGAGCGTTGATGGAGCAGTCGATGCGACAATAGACGGAGCGTTGATGGAGCAGTCGATGCGACAATAGACGGAGCGTTGATGGAGCAGTCGATGCGACAATAGACGGAGCGTTGATGGAGACATGATGATATGACGTGGTTATTACAGTGGGTACTTCTTGTTTCCTTCATGCCGCTACACCGGCACAAATACCAGCAAATCCACTTTCTCTGGAATTTTTCCTGCCTCTTCTACAGGTCATGTACAGAAAAGGTTTTGTATACAATCGGGGTTTAAGTGAACTCAAAAGGAAAGTTTACACCGGCTGGATGGAGTAGAGGTAACATCACTGCTCAATAACTGTGGGGACCCAGGTTCGTTCCTGGCCAGAGCTCCTCTCCAGTAAGTGTCCTTCAGTGAGACACCTAACGGTACACACTCACCACCACACAATATGGGCTGTGAAGTCCAGTGGTAACATCTCTATCCTTCAACTGTGGAGAAGCAAGGCGAATCCCGTTCAGCTCATCCCTCCAATACAACTGTGGAGAAGCAAGTCTCGACTTTACAAGTAGCGGGTTCAACCCAACCACCAGGTCACTGCTCTACAATCATAGCAAGCCGACTCGATCCCACTCAGAAGATGCCACCAGCGAGTGTCCATAGGCAAAACACCTAACCATATGGATGCGCCGACCTCACAAAATACTTGTACATCTCATAGATTGTAAGTTTTTGGGAAAAGGGACCCTGTCGGAGAGCTGTATCATCCATGTGTGGTATTCCAATGTATTAACCCCTTGTACACTGATCTTGTAAAGCACCGCGGAATATGTGTCGCTATATAAATAAAGGCTAATAATACAATATAAGATAATAGAGCGTCTCTCAATCTCAAATGCATTGAAATGGAGTCAAAAACAAAAAACTTTACAAAAATATGCACAAATTGAAAAAAGAATATACTCTGTGGTGCAAACCTATACGTGTAGTTCAATGTACTTTCTGTGTATTAAATATCACAAATAAAGTGTCTGCGCTCTTGAACAAATCACATGTAATAAAACAATAAGATATGAGACTTATATTTTTTGTATCCAGGTTCTGATACAGATGGCAATTAAACCTTAAAAAGAATAAAAATATATGATAGTGCAATGGTGTTAAAACAATGCACTAGGTATAATATACAGTTCTTTAACATTCCTTGTATAGTGCAAACAACTCACATTATCCAGAGCCAAAACAGTACCTGGCTCTGGTATTGAAGGCCTTTGGTCAAATAGAGGGTGATGTTACCCTTTACTGTGGTGTATATCCACAAAGACAGAGAAGGAACTTCCATGGTGCAGAACATCTGAGTATATCTGTATCAGTGCTGGTTAAAAGTGATACACTCACCGATGCTGGAGCCTCACAGTCAGAATATATCAGGTGCTGGTTCCGGGGTGGCACCTGTTAAGGGGGTTTGTGAACCCAATGTGCAGTGATATATATATAGCGAAGGAATAGGGGGGTGACTTACTGGAAATAAGTCCTTAGAATGGTATATCAAGTCCAAGCAGAGGGTCTGTAGGCAGGCAGCAGTCAGATGGGTAGTCCAGGTGCAGGCAGAATTCAGCAACGGTGAGTAGGGATGTGCGTTTCGGGTTTCGGGAAATTTCGGAATTTTCACGAAATTTCCCGATTCGGGTCTTTCGATGCGGCCGAAATTCCGAAATGTTTTAGATCCGAAAAAGTCGAATCCGAAATGTTTTCCGAGCCGAATCGAAAATTTTTCGGAATTTTCGATGGACTTGAAATGTGTCAAATCGAAATTTATTTTCCCTCTATTCATGATTTCGGTTCCATTCGGGATTTCGGTTCCATTTCGGTAATTCTGAACATTGTATATTTAACTATTATCGGTTATATCGCTGATTCTGTAAATTTTGTCTTTGTAAATGTGCTGGGGCAAATCAATGAGCTGGGGCAAATCCATGTGCTGGGGCAAATCCATGTGCTGGGGCAAATCAATGAGCTGGGGCAAATCCATGTGCTGGGGCAAATCAATGTGCTGGGGCAAATCCATGTGCTGGGGCAAATCAATGAGCTGGGGCAAATCCATGTGCTGGGGCAAATCAATGTGCTGGGGCAAATCCATGTGCTGGGGCAAATCCATGTGCTGGGGCAAATCAATGAGCTGGGGCAAATCCATGAGCTGGGGCAAATCCATGTGCTGGGGCAAATCAATGAGCTGGGGCAATCCATGAGCTGGGGCATCCATGTGCTGGGGCAAATCCATGTGCTGGGGCAAATCCATGAGTGAGCTGGGGCAAATCCATGTGCTGGGGCAAATCCATGAGCTGGGGCATCCATGTGCTGGGGCAAATCCATGTGCTGGGGCAAATCCATGAGCTGGGGCATCCATGTGCTGGGGCAAATCCATGTGCTGGGGCAAATCCATGAGCTGGGGCATCCATGTGCTGGGGCAAATCCATGTGCTGGGGCAATATCCTATGAGCTGGGGCAAATCCATGTGTGAGCTGGGGCAATATCCTATGAGCTGGGGCAAATCCATGTGCTGGGGCAAATCCATGTGCTGGGGTAAATCCATGTGCTGGGGTAAATCCATGTGTGAGCTGGGGCAATATCCTATGTGCTGGGGCAAATCCATGAGCTGGGGCAAATCCATGTGCTGGGGCAAATCCATGTGCTGGGGCAAATCAATGAGCTGGGGCAAATCCATGTGCTGGGGTAAATCAATGTGCTGGGGCAAATCAATGAGCTGGGGCAAATCAATGTGCTGGGGCAAATCCATGTGCTGGGGCAAATCCATGTGCTGGGGCAAATCAATGAGCTGGGGCAAATCCATGAGCTGGGGCAAATCCATGTGCTGGGGCAAATCAATGAGCTGGGGCAAATCCATGTGCTGGGGCAAATCAATGTGCTGGGGCAAATCCATGTGCTGGGGCAAATCAATGAGCTGGGGCAAATCCATGAGCTGGGGCAATATCCTATGTGCTGGGGCAAATCAATGTGCTGGGGCAAATCCATGTGCTGGGGCAAATCAATGTGCTGGGGCAAATCCATGTGCTGGGGCAAATCAATGAGCTGGGGCAAATCCATGAGCTGGGGCAAATCCATGAGCTGGGGCATCCATGTGCTGGGGCAAATCCATGTGCTGGGGCAAATCCATGAGTGAGCTGGGGCAAATCCATGTGCTGGGGTAAATCAATGTGCTGGGGCAAATCAATGAGCTGGGGCAAATCAATGTGCTGGGGCAAATCCATGTGCTGGGCAAATCCATGTGCTGGGGCAAATCAATGAGCTGGGGCAAATCCATGAGCTGGGGCAAATCCATGTGCTGGGGCAAATCAATGAGCTGGGGCAAATCCATGTGCTGGGGCAAATCAATGTGCTGGGGCAAATCCATGTGCTGGGGCAAATCAATGAGCTGGGGCAAATCCATGAGCTGGGGCAATATCCTATGTGCTGGGGCAAATCAATGTGCTGGGGCAAATCCATGTGCTGGGGCAAATCAATGTGCTGGGGCAAATCCATGTGCTGGGGCAAATCAATGAGCTGGGGCAAATCCATGAGCTGGGGCAAATCCATGAGCTGGGGCATCCATGTGCTGGGGCAAATCCATGTGCTGGGGCAAATCCATGAGTGAGCTGGGGCAAATCCATGTGCTGGGGCAAATCCATGAGCTGGGGCATCCATGAGCTGGGGCATCCATGTGCTGGGGCAAATCCATGTGCTGGGGCAAATCCATGAGCTGGGGCATCCATGTGCTGGGGCAAATCCATGTGCTGGGGCAAATCCATGAGCTGGGGCATCCATGTGCTGGGGCAAATCCATGTGCTGGGGCAATATCCTATGAGCCGGGGCAAATCCATGTGTGAGCTGGGGCAATATCCTATGAGCTGGGGCAAATCCATGTGCTGGGGCAAATCCATGTGCTGGGGTAAATCCATGTGCTGGGGTAAATCCATGTGTGAGCTGGGGCAATATCCTATGTGCTGGGGCAAATCCATGAGCTGGGGCAAATCCATGTGCTGGGGCAAATCCATGTGCTGGGGCAAATCCATGTGCTGGGGCAAATCAATGAGCTGGGGCAAATCCATGTGCTGGGGTAAATCAATGTGCTGGGGCAAATCAATGAGCTGGGGCAAATCCATGAGCTGGGGCATCCATGTGCTGGGGCAAATCCATGTGCTGGGGCAAATCCATGTGTGAGCTGGGGCAAATCCATGTGCTGGGGCAAATCCATGTGCTGGGGCAAATCAATGTGCTGGGGCAAATCCATGAGCTGGGGCATCCATGTGCTGGGGCAAATCCATGTGCTGGGGCAAATCCATGTGCTGGGGCAAATCCATGAGCTGGGGCATCCATGTGCTGGGGCAAATCCATGTGCTGGGGCAATATCCTATGAGCTGGGGCAAATCCATGTGTGAGCTGGGGCAATATCCTATGAGCTGGGGCAAATCCATGTGCTGGGACAAATCCATGTGCTGGGGCAAATCCATGTGCTGGGGTAAATCCATGTGCTGGGGTAAATCCATGTGTGAGCTGGGGCAATATCCTATGTGCTGGGGCAAATCCATGAGCTGGGGCAAATCCATGTGCTGGGGCAAATCCATGTGCTGGGGCAAATCTGTGAGCTGAGGCAATATCCTATGAGCTGGGGCAAATCCATGTGCTGGGGCAAATCCATGTGCTGGGGCAAATCCATGAGCTGGGGCAAATCCATGTGCTGGGGCAAATCCATGAGCTGGGACATCCATGTGCTGGGGTAAATCCATGTGTGAGCTGGGGCAATATCCTATGTGCTGGGGCAAATCCATGAGCTGGGGCAAATCCATGTGCTGGGGCAAATCCATGAGCTGGGGCAAATCCATGAGCTGGGGCATCCATGCTGGGGCAAATCCATGTGCTGGGGCATATCCTATGAGCTGGGGCAAATCCATGTGTGAGCTGGGGCAATATCCTATGTGCTGGGCAAATCCATGTGCTGGGGCAAATCAATGTGCTGGGGCAAATCCATGAGCTGGGGCATCCATGTGCTGGGCAAATCCATGTGCTGGGCAAATCAATGTGCTGGGGCAAATCAATGTGCTGGGGCAAATCCGTGAGCTGGGGCAATATCCTATGAGCTGGGGCAAATCCATGTGCTGGGGCAAATCCATGTGCTGGGGCAAATCCATGAGCTGGGGCAAATCCATGTGCTGGGGCAAATCCATGTGCTGGGGCAATATCCTATGAGCTGGGGCAAATCCATGTGTGAGCTGGGGCAATATCCTATGTGCTGGGGCAATATCCTATGTGCTGGGGCAAATCCATGTGCTGGGGCAAATCCATGTGCTGGGGCAAATCCATGTGCTGGGGCAAATAAATGTGCTGGGGCAAATCCATGAGCTGGGGCATCCATGTGCTGGGGCAAATCCATGTGCTGGGGCAAATCCATGTGCTGGGGCAATATCCTATGAGCTGGGGCAAATCCATGTGCTGGGGCAAATAAATGTGCTGGGGCAAATCCATGAGCTGGGGCATCCATGTGCTGGGGCAAATCCATGTGCTGGGGCAAATCCATGAGCTGGGGCATCCATGTGCTGGGGCAATATCCTATGAGCTGGGGCAAATCCATGTGCTGGGGCAAATCCATGTGCTGGGGCAAATCCATGTGTGAGCTGGGGCAATATCCTATGTGCTGGGGCAAATCAATGTGCTGGGGCAAATCCGTGAGCTGGGGCAATATCCTATGAGCTGGGGCAAATCCATGTGCTGGGGCAAATCCATGTGCTGGGGCAAATCCATGAGCTGGGGCAAATCCATGTGCTGGGGCATCCATGTGCTGGGGCATCCATGTGCTGGGGCAAATCCATGTGCTGGGGCAAATCCGTGAGCTGCGGCAATATCCTATGAGCTGGGGCAAATCCATGTTTCGGGGCAAATCCATGTGCTGGGGCAAATCCATGTGCTGGGGCAATATCCTATGAGCTGGGGCAAATCCATGTGTGAGCTGGGGCAATATCCTATGTGCTGGGGCAAATCCATGTGCTGGGCAAATCCATGTGCTGGGGCAAATCCATGTGCTGGGGCAAATCAATGTGCTGGGCAAATCCATGAGCTGGGGCATCCATGTGCTGGGGCAAATCCATGTGCTGGGCAAATCCATGAGCTGGGGCATCCATGTGCTGGGGCAATATCCTATGAGCTGGGGCAAATCCATGTGCTGGGGCAAATCCATGTGCTGGGGCAAATCCATGTGTGAGCTGGGGCAATATCCTATGTGCTGGGGCAAATCAATGTGCTGGGGCAAATCCGTGAGCTGGGGCAATATCCTATGAGCTGGGGCAAATCCATGTGCTGGGGCAAATCCATGTGCTGGGGCAAATCCATGAGCTGGGGCAAATCCATGTGCTGGGGCATCCATGTGCTGGGGCATCCATGTGCTGGGGCAAATCCATGTGCTGGGGCAAATCCGTGAGCTGCGGCAATATCCTATGAGCTGGGGCAAATCCATGTTTCGGGGCAAATCCATGTGCTGGGGCAAATCCATGTGCTGGGGCAATATCCTATGAGCTGGGGCAAATCCATGTGTGAGCTGGGGCAATATCCTATGTGCTGGGGCAAATCCATGTGCTGGGGCAAATCCATGTGCTGGGGCAAATCCATGTGCTGGGGCAAATCAATGTGCTGGGGCAAATCCGTGAGCTGGGGCAATATCCTATGAGCTGGGGCAAATCCATGTGCTGGGGCAAATCCATGAGCTGGGGCAAATCCATGTGCTGGGGCAAATCCATGAGCTGGGGCAAATCCATGTGCTGGGGCAAATCCATGTGCTGGGGCAAATCCATGTGCTGGGGCAAATCAATGTGCTGGGGCAAATCCATGTGCTGGGGCAAATCCATGTGCTGGGGCAAATCCGTGAGCTGGGGAAAATCCATGTGCTGGACTGCTGGGGCAATAGAGTTAGACAACTTTGAAACGAGGAGAACAGATGTTCCGAAAAAAATGAAAATTTCCGAAATAGCGAAAAGCCGATAACCAAAGAACGAGCAAAGTGACACGAAAATACAAAAAATAGTCGATATATACCGAAAACCATGTACAATTCCGAAAAACGAAAATTTCCGAAATAACGAAAAGTCGATACAGAAACCTAGTAAAGTGACCCGAAAATACGAAAAATGGTCGATATTCCGAAAAATAAATGTACCCGAAAAACGAATCGAGCCGAACCGAATCGAAACAGAAAGCAGTCGAAACGAGCCGAATCGAAAAGTTTAAAAATTAGAAAAATCGAATCGAATCGAAAAAAAAATCGGTGCACATCCCTAACGGTGAGGCAATAGAGTTCCAGGTAGGTACAGAAGCGGCAATCAGAAGAGTAATCCAGGGACAAGCAAGGTTCGACAATGGTGATATGAAGCAGTAAGGTGCTTGATAGTAGTATTGGGAAACAGGGTCTTGAGGAGATGCAATACGTAGAACCTCTCACTAGGAGATTAGAAACTACAATGATTGGGCATTGGCTGTAGGGAGGCAGACATTTTATTGGATGCAGCCAATGCTTAATTAGTCAGGTGGATGGGAGTAGGATTGCAGCAAGGGTAAGCCAGCTATAGGGAAACTAATAGCATAGGTACTGCCTGGATCATTCATGATGCAGCGCTGGTTTTGGCTAGGGATGTGCATTTCGGGTTTCGGAATTTCGGAATTTTCACGAAATTTCCAGATTCGTGTTTTCGGATGCGGCCGAATTTCCGAAAATTTTTAGATCCGAAAAGTTTTCCGAGTCGAAACGAAATATTTTCGGAATTTTCAAATGGACTTGAAATGTGTCAAATGAAATTTATTGCTTTGAAACGAGGAGAACAGACGTTCCGAAAAAACGAAAATTTCCGAAATTACGAAAAGTCGATACAAAAAACGAGCAAAGTGACACGAAAATACGAAAAATGGTCGATATTCCGAAAAAAATGTACACTTAAAACGAGTCGAGCCGAACCAAATCGAAACAGAAATCGGTCGAAACGAGCCGAATCGAAAAGTTTAAAAATCCGAAAAATCGAACCGAATGGAACGGAAAAAAAAAAAAAAAAAAAAATCGGTGCACATCCCTAGTTTTGGCCTTCTTATGGCGGCGCCGCCGCATTTCCTCACACTCACTTAGATTTGCTCTGTGTGTGCGTGTGACACTCTTACAGCCATTGTATAGATCAAATCTTTATTAATTAATGCCATTAGTGATAGACTAAATTATAGGAACAATCTGGGCAACCTTCACCCCTGAGCCCTGACAGTAAGACGGAGCAGGAATTCCTGGAGAACTTTGAATACATGGCCTGTAGTCCTCATATCTCACAGACTGAGGCCACATGTTTGGCCTTGGTAAATGGCGGGCATGGGGGGGGGGTGTGTAGGAGTCTGGCACTTACAGAGTTTGGGTAAAGCAGGAGGCCTTCACGTCTGGCAATCCTGAATATATTGGTGTTGCTCCTGGGTTTCCTGGATGAAGCCAATACTTTTGGGATTGGTTACTAGTTACTCGAATTTAAATGCCCCTCATATCGGGACAGAGATTTGCCCATGACCCTGCAGACTATTCGAGCACCCATTTGGGTGGGACCTTGGCAAAGGCTCAGCAGGTGCAGTCTGGGGCCATTATTTGACCTCCCTGATTGTCCCTGCTTTTCCAGGTGGTCTCTCCAGGCTTAAACAAGATTTGGAAGGATTTTTATCTCACGGTTTATCCCAATCAAAGTGCAAAACATTCAGGGTTATTCAAAGAGATCCGAATGGGTGCCGAAAGGGAACCGAACGCTGAAAATCAGCATACGGTTACCTTTCCTGGCCATTCGGCTATCCAGAGAGCAGGCAATTCACCAAATCCTGACGAATTGCCTGCACATACGGTGCCTGTTCGGTGCCTGTTCGAGGGCAGTGAAATCCCCATAGAGAAGCAATGCTTCATCTATTCCGATAACAAAAACCAGCAGTGAAAAGCTGCCGAATTGCCCTGCCATGTGCCATTCGGTGGTTTCATGCGGCAGATTTATTCAGACGAATCCCATAGGCTTCAATGTTAAAAATATTCCCGTTTTAATCCAATATCTAATAAACCGTTTATTATAGAATTCTGCAGTAAAGAGTCTCTTTATTTACAGATTTTTTTAGGATATTTTAAGTATTTTTCGGGGGTTTTTGTTAAAAAAAAAATCTGATTTTTTTTAAGTTTACTTATTTTTTCTGTAACAGCCCTTTTTATTATCATTCATTGGATTTTATATGTAAATTTCAGACATTTTCGCTCAGTAGTTTCTTTGCAAACAGTGTTTCACTTTTCAAGCATTCAAGCAAACTGTTTTTCTAATTTATTCACTGCATTCATCTGCGGTGTCGGCTTTTTCCAGCGGCTGCGCTGCATGTGATCGGCTCCTGCTCGGGTTTTTCGGCGGGTTAATCCAGAAGTTTTTGCGGGTTTTCGGTGTGCCTTCACCGGGTTTTGCGGTGAGTTGTCGGCGGGTTTGCGGTGACTTTTCCCTGCAATTCGGGGACCCTGTGCTGTTTGCTGAATACACCGCAGGGTCGCCGATATGGGATCGCCAAATCGAACCGAATTTAGGAGAACGAAAAGTCACCGAACGTGCGGTGACTTTTCGATTCTCTTTGAATAACCCTGATAGTGTTTGATTTCTTGGTGAATTCTTGTAGCCGTTGTTCCCCAAGTTCACAGCTATTAACCACTTGAATGCTAAGGACGCGCTCAGCGCGTCCTCAGCATTCCCCCTGGTATGCGGAGGACGCGCTGAGCGCGTCCTCGCATTGGGTCAGCGTTCGGCCGGGTTCCGGCCGATCGCTGGCCCCTCCGGTGCGGGCTGACATCCTGGATGTCAGCCCGCATCCGGAGCAGTGGCCGCCATTATTATGTGTCATCGCGCCCCCGCGATGACACATAATTCAGGCGCCCCCCCCGCATGTGCGGAGGAGGCGCCTGAAAGGGAGGGGGGGGAGGTCCTTCGGACCTCTCTCCCTCCGATCGGCGGCTCACAGGGGCTTAACCCAGGCATCATTTGGAAGGGCACAGCCTGCCCTTCCAAATGATGCCTGGCATTAACCCCTGGGGAGCTGGATCGCAAATCGGCGCTGAAAAGCGCCGATTTGCGATCCTTCCCGGAGCTGGCCGACATCTTGGATGTCGGCCAAGCTTCCGGGAACTCCCCAGAGGACTGGCGTCATCGTGCGCAGCACGATGACGCCAGTCCTAGCATTAACCCTAACTGCCACGAAGTGTGGAGATAGGGAGTTCCAATGAACTCCCTATCTCCCGATCCGTGGCAGTTAGGGGTTAAATTTTGATATCGTTGGATCGGCCAGAGCATGGCCGTTCCAACGATACCAAACATGAAAGTAAAAAAAATTGTAAAAAAAAAAAAAAAAAAGAAAATAAAAAATAAAAAAAAATTAAAAAAAAATAATAATAAAAAAAAAATAAACACTGTTTTTTTTTTTTTTTGTTTTGTTAATGCAGCAATATTGTTCCATTTCAATTATAATGTGAACAATGATGCTGCATTAACGATTTTTGTATGCGGTGCGTTTGTTAAAAATGGTGTCATTTTCCCCAAAAAAAAAATGTAACGAGACCCCATCTCTAATTTTTTTAACAAGCGCACCCCATACAAAATATAACCGCAATTGCTCGCATGTTAAAATGTGGAAAAAAACACTTTACACGCTGTAAATTATTGAAAATACATATTTTATTGCATTTTTTGTTATAATATACAAACATGACATAACGTATACATATAATAATGACATATTATGAATCTACCGAGTCTGACGGAAAGAACGATATATAATATGTCGATGTCATATACTAAAATAAGCCTTCAAAACACGTTTAAACATGATGCGCAAAACAGGTAAAAAATGACCTCAGCACAGGGGCGGGAAAAGCCTCAGCAGCGAAAGGGTTAAAGAAGGCGATGTCGGTCAGCCGGTTCCATCTGACCCACAGGTTCTGCCGCTCCACACACTGTATTACTGAGCATGCACTTCCTTTTAGAATTAAGCCGAGACAACAGCGTCCCCGGCCTAATGCTTTGTGACAGTTTGATGGACGCGCAGATTCTGCTTGTACAGCTCCGCCGCGCCCTGAAAGCCGTAATGGGCTGGTAATAGCACAGTAAATATTTAAAATACACAGCTCCTTCCTGTTTATTAGGATGGGTGTCTGTCCATCTCAGCCTGGCTGTCACAATGTGCCCCCTGCTCATCACTGACACGGAACAGGCGGCTGTGACAAAGTGGACAAAAAAACCACTCAAGACATGTGGAGGCAGACGGAGGCCACGCTGGAGGCTCTTACTGTAAAATGCATAACGCTAAAGCTTGCCTGACATTATGTATTTATTGTTTTCTTTGCATTTTTCATTTCCTGAAATGTGGCACACACCATGAATCACCGGACTTACTGGGAGGAAAGAACATATATAATAATGCTTCTCATTTTATATTCCATATAGCTCCGAGCAGCCTTCTGTGTGTCACCATCTGATATGAGAAGCTGTCCACAACATCCACTGATACACATCAAAGAGTAACATCACATTGTGTCTGCAACAGTGACACGGCAATACACCATAACATGTAGACAGTGTCAGCCAAAACACATTTACCTCCAGCTCTGGACAGGAAAAATCTGGCTTCTGCAATGGCGGTGCGCTCAATAGGCTGGACGTCCACGGAGTCCATAGTCTGACGACCGATTTGGCTGTCCAAGTACGTACAACTTTTTTGAAAGATCCTGAATGATCTGGGTCGTCCACTGGAAGAGAATATGTATGACCCAGATTGACCGACGGGAAGACCGCTGAACACCACCCGACTGATAAAAAAAGAATGAGCCAAGAGGTGCCAAAGCCATGAAGGGATCTCCGGTGCTGTTCCTGGTGCTGAGAGGGCTTATTAAAGACCTTTCATCACCAGGGACAGCACGGGAGTTCCCTGTATGTCTTTTGACAGCGTTCGCAGATGTTTTTATTTTCCCCCCTAGTTTGGCGGCAAAGGGGGAAAAAGAAAAAGGAATCAAAAATGTCGCCTACAAATACTCACAAAATGTAAAAAGTAAAAAGGCTTTTTGCTGCAAATGAAAAGCATAAAGAGTTGAGTTAAAAAAAAAGAATTTGAAAATATTATTTTACACTGAATCCTAAGGGATTTGCCTGTCGAAACAAATCACTTCTCTATGGGACAAGTTCCCTGCCGTGGCACTGCGGTTTAACTATACAATTTATCTTAGTTTCATGTAACTTGTACCAGATCGTACCAACTTCGTCTGACAAATCCCATTGAAACGGGAAATATCGCTAGTCTGCTGTAGTCATGCAAAGTGATCTGAAGTCGCCTGATGGAAGTCGGAGGCAGTGGACGAGGGCTGAATTTCCTGCACGTTGTGGGATTGGTCGGACGATGATAGACGATCACATGATCGCACAGATACAGACCCAGTGGACGGCCAGCCTAATTCTTGAAGTGTCTTACTGTGCTTTGAATGCAGCACCACATACAGGAACCTCCTGCTTTACTGGACACAATGAGACATGTCAGACAGTAACATGACAAAGGCTCACCTACAGCTTTAAAAAAAAAACTAAATTAATCCAATGGTTAAAAACAATGAATTAAAAATGTATTTACCCATTTCACAGCTTCCTCGCCGGCTCTCGTTATGGTGACGTACCCTGCTCAGTCCCTCGGCTTTACCCTGAGGGGGTGTACGTGCCGCCTCCGGACCTTCCACGAGATATATTTCACTATTCTGTGACAATCCAGCAATGGATACCAAGTGCCGTCAGCAACAGCACTGCGGAATATGCTGGCGCTTTATAAATAAAGAATAATAATAATAATAACCGCCTTCAGGGCGTTTCACCAGACACTGTTATAGCCCTTAAATCAAAGATATATGGAGTTATCCAGGTAACGTGTGCAGCAAATGACCCTCACAACACGGGGCGAGTCAGAGCGGGCTGGGGCTGTAAGGTCTTCAATCGTCTCCGTGATGCATTATTTGTGCATGATGGATCCCAAATCAGGCCTGTCCAATAGAATCCGGTATCGTGTGCGGGGTTATGACCCAGGGGCAACGCGGATCTCTGGAAGGAAACACATGAAAAGCAGACCGTGATATCACAAACCATTTACTGAATAAAATGCAATTAAAAGAATTTAGAATATTTCAAAGCACTTTTCTTTTTTAATCCTGTCGATATTAATGCATTTGGACCCGGCAGTAACGTATAGAAGGTTAAAACGCAGACAAACACGAGACGCATCACATAATGATAAAACAACATCCATTAGGCCCATTAAACCTGGAATCAGATCAATGTTCAAACCGCGAGCAGTAATTAGTGTAACACGCGCACAGCGGCCCGGGGGGGGGGCGGCATTTTTGTGTTTTTTATCCTTGTTTAATTATATGTAAAGATGACATATCCTTACAGGATTCGCTTCTAAGGAAGATGTCAGTGGCGTTTCGTGGCGCGCCGGGGATAATGTGTTTCCGCGTTTTTGCACAGGGCTGCGCGCAGTTAAAAGCAGGTTTAAGTGGGCAAAGTGCCGGCATCAATCAAACCCTCCTGGTTAAGTGTTGATCAATCTCTGATCCCCACTGGTCCGTATTAAGCGAAGGTCGACTACCTGCTCGTGTGTTGGCAGGAGGAGAGAAAAGAAGGAGAGAAAAGAAAAAGGAGAAGAAACAAGAAATTCGAAATAAAATCTCTCATCACCGAGAGACGACGTGACAGAAATAAGGAAAAGACGGAAAAACAAAAAAAAGGGAGCGATCGATGTGTGAAAGATCAGCTCCACCAGCAAATGTTACACAAAATACAATTTTATCCTCTGTTATTCTGTGAAAATCCAAACCAGGAAAATTTTGATGTTCTTAAAAAACTACATTGCATTTCAACGACATTTAATAAGAAAGCTGAGGACGATGCAGGTCCTTTCTGAGGCTAATAAAGACCCTGCGGGGCTGCAATGGCAGAGGCGGATGCCTAAATACACACTTTAAATCTTCTCTCAGCAAATTAAAATTCATTATTTTTAAAAATCGTAATTAAGACAGTAAAGGGGAGGAGCCTGGACAACACTCTGATGTGTGATTGGCTGGCTGGGGCCCGGATATCGGCAGCCGCGCTGTTTGATCACTATTTTAATGATAATAAATTATTTAACTCATTAAGATCTTTATGCTTTACGGCTTTTAAAGAATATATTATTATTTTAGATACCGGCCCGTCCACTATTTAATGTCTTCAGAATAATCCGAGGAAAATGATTGTAAGAAATTCATGGAAATTTACATTCTAGGAATGAGTAGCATTCGTCGTCCTCTGAATTCACGCACTTCCACATGAATCAATCCAAACCCGGCCAAAGCCACCCGAACTCTCATAGAATCAGGTGGAATCAGCCAGGCCTGCTCAGGGTGTGATTACCTCTATGTTTTGGGGGAGTCACTGACTATCCTCAAGGAATTTTAGGGGAGGATTCAGGTAGATATCGCCTCATGTTTGGGCCTAGCTGTTCTAATGAAGCCTCCAACACAAGGTGAATCCTCACACACAAAGTGTAAAAAAGACCACGAACCACCAGCCACCCGACACACACACACAGAGTATGGGGACACGCCGTGTGAAGGCTCCGCTGTGTGTGAGGTGATGCGCTGTCTTGAGACTCCGCTGTGTGTGAGGTAACACGCCGTGTGGAGACTCTGCATTGTGTGCGGTGAAGCCCCGTGCGGAGGCTCCACTGTGTGTGAGGTGACGCCCCGTGTGGAGGCTCCGCTGCGTGAGGTGATGCCCTGTGATGAGGCTCCGCTGTGTGACGTGACGCCCCGTGTGGAGGCTCCGCTGTGTGTGAGGTGACACCCCGTGTGGAGGCTCCGCTGTGTGTGAAATGACGCCCCGTGCTGAGGCTCCTCTTTGTGTGAGGTGACGCCCCGTGCCAAGGCTCAACTGTGTGTGAGGTGACGCCCCGTGCCAAGGTTCAACTGTGTGTGAGGTGACTCCCTGTGTGGAGGCTCCGCTGTGTGTGAGGTGACGCCCCATGTGGAGGCTCCGCTGTGTGAGGTAATGCCCTGTGTGGAGGCTCCGCTGTGTGTGAGGTGACGCCCCATGTGGAGGCTAAGCTGTTTGTGAGGTGACGCCCCTTGTGGAGGCTAAGCTGTGTGTGAGGTGACGCCCAGTCTGGAGGCTCCGCTGTGTGTAGAGGTGACGCCCCTTGTGGAGGCTCCACTGTGTGTGAAGTGGCGCCGTGTGAAGGCTCCGCTGTGTGTGATGTGACGCCCTGTGTGGAGGCTCCTCTGTGTGAGGTGATGCCCTGTGTAGAGGCTCCGCTGTATGAGAGGTGCCGCCCTGTGTAGAGGCTCCGCTGTGTGTGAGGCGACGCCCCATGTGGACGCACTGCTGTGTGTGAGGTAACGCCCTGTGTGGAGGCTCCTCTGTGTGTGAGGTAACGCCCTGTGTGGAGGCTCCTCTGTGTGTGAGGTGACGCCCTGTGTGGAGGCTCCACTGTGTGTGAGGTGACGCCCCGTGTGGAGGCTCTGCTGTATGTGAGGTGACGCCCCGTGTGGAGGCTCTGCTGTGTGTGTGAGGTGACGCCCCGTGTGGAGGCTCCGCTGTGTGTGTGAGGTGACGCCCCGTGTGGAGGCTCCGCTGTGTGTGTGAGGTGACACCTCGTGTGGAGGCTCCGCTGTGTGTGAGGTGACGCCCCGTGTGGAGGCTCCGCTGTGTGTGAGGTGACACCCCGTGTGGAGGCTCCGCTGTGTGTGAGGTGACTACCCGTGTGGAGGCTCTGCTGTGTGTGAGGTGACGCCTCGTGTGGAGGCTCCACTGTGTGTGAGGTGATGCCCCGTGTAGAGGCTCCGCTGTGTGTGAGGTGACACCCCGTGTGGAGGCTCCGCTGTGTGTGTGAGGTGACGCCCCGTGTGGAGGCTCCGCTGTGTGTGTGAGGTGACACCTCGTGTGGAGGCTCCGCTGTGTGTGAGGTGACGCCCCGTGTGGAGGCTCCGCTGTGTGTGAGGTGACACCCCGTGTGGAGGCTCCGCTGTGTGTGAGGTGACGCCCCGTGTGGAGGCTCCGCTGTGTGTGAGGTGACACCCCGTGTGGAGGCTCCGCTGTGTGTGAGGTGACACCCCGTGTGGAGGCTCCGCTGTGTGTGAGGTGACGCCCCGTGTGGAGGCTCCGCTGTGTGTGAGGTGACGCCCCGTGTGGAGGCTCCGCTGTGTGTGTGAGGTGACGCCCCGTGTGGAGGCTCCGCTGTGTGTGTGAGGTGACACCCCGTGTGGAGGCTCTGCTGGCCGTGGAAGCATATTGTACTCACTGGACGCAGGATGCGGCGTTTTACGCTGGTTTTGATTAAGTCTGAGGTACTGGATGTGTTAACGCCACAGATAAAGGATTTCCCTCCATTGAGCGACGTGTCACCTTTACAAAGAGCAAACTAATCCTGAGGTAGAACAGGAAGTGACATCACAGGTCAGAGGTGGAACAGAAAAGATGCAGAGGCATGATGCAGTAATTATTATTATTATTATTATTCTTTATTTATAAAGCGCCAGCATATTCCGCAGCGCTGTACAATAAGCACAGTATAGACAGGGTTACAATACATTGAACAACATTTGACAAACAGTACAGGAGGAGATGAGGGCCCTATTCCCGTAGGAACTCACAATCTGGGAGGGTTGGGGTTGGAAACAGGAGGAGAGGACTGTAAGGTGAGAGTGATTGATGGTTGCGTCAGTGAGTTGGGGGGTCGGCTTCCCTAAATAGGATGTTTTAAGGGAGCGTTTGAAGGAAGAGAAGTTAGGGGAAAGTCTGACAGTACGAGGGAGAGCGTTCCAGAGAGTGGGGGCTGCGCGTGAGAAATCCTGCAGTCTATCATGGGAAGAGGTGATGCGGGGAGAAGCTAGGCGCAGGTCACTGTTTGACCTTAGGGAGCGGGCTGGGGTGTATTTGGTGATTAGTGAGGACAGGTAGTGGGGAGCTGAGTTAGTGAGGGTTTTGTAGGTAAGGATAAGGATTTTGAACTTAATTCTGCAGTGGATGGGGAGCCAGTGAAGGGACTCGCAGAGGGGAGCGGCAGAGACAGAGCGGCTGGTGAGGTGAATTAGCCTGGCGGAGGCGTTCAGGATGGATTGTAGGGGGGATGTAATAAAGCAGAACCCTAGGGGGAGCAGAACAGAAACCCTTATAGCATGAAAAGATGGAGGGACAGAGGGGCCCAGCGCTGACACGTGACATCATATCCAGGGCCCTCACACACACACACAGCACAGGCTGCTCAGGACTCACACCCTGAATATATGGAGGAGCCCAAAAAAGACACCCGCACACCCTGAATATATGGAGGAGCCCCTAAAAAGACACCCGCACACCCTGAATATATGGAGGAACCCCTAAAAAGACACCCACACACCCTGAATATATGGAGGAGCCCCTAAAAACACACCCACACACCCTGAATATATGGAAGAACCCCTAAAAACACACCCGCACACCCTGAATATATGGAGGAGCCCCTAAAAAGACACCCGCACACCCTGAATATATGGAGGAGCCCCTAAAAAGACACCCACACACCCTGAATATATGGAGGAGCCCAAAAAAGACACCCACACACCCTGAATATATGGAGGAACCCCTAAAAACACACCCACACACCCTGAATATATGGAGGAGCCCCTAAAAAGACACCCGCACACCCTGAATATATGGAGGAGCCCGTAAAAAGACACCCACACCCTGAATATATGGAGGAGCCCCTAAAAAGACACCCGCACACCCTGAATATATGGAGGAGCCCCTAAAAACACACCCACACACCCTGAATATATGGAGGAACCCCTAAAAACACACCCACACACCCTGAATATATGGAGGAGCCCCATAAAAGACACCTGCACACCCTGAATATATGGAGGAGCCCAAAAAAGACACCTGCACACCCTGAATATATGGAGGAGCCCGTAAAAAGACACCCGCACACCCTGAATATATGGAGGAGCCCCTAAAAAGACACCCGCACACCCTGAATATATGGAGGAGCCCCTAAAAAGACACCCGCACACCCTGAATATATGGAGGAGCCCCTAAAAAGACACCCGCACGCCCTGAATATATGGAGGAACCCCTAAAAACACACCCACACACCCTGAATATATAGAGGAACCCCTAAAAACACACCCGCACGACCTGAATATATGGAGGAACCCCTAAAAACACACCCGCACACCCTGAATATATGATGAGCCCCTAAAGAGAAGGACTTTAGGAGAGACACTGAACAGACAGATTGATTTGGAGTGAATGGGGACTTTCTGGCTGTAGTCGGGTCGGTTGGGAGGTATCTGTATGCTGTAGGAGACATGTACCTGTGTATATGCTGCAATATATGCTTCTCATTCCACCAATTTGACCATTAGACAAAGCCCGGCACTAACAGACGAATGACGGAGCGCAGTTTTTGTATCGTTATTTCTGTCGTTTGCCGCAATGTTTCCTTGGTCCTGTTCGGGTTTTTAAGGTCACACAGGTGTTTTTTTATTAACGAGAAGCCGGTTTAATGAGTGAGCATCGTCTGTACACGTTGATGGAAATCAAGCGAGAGGAGAAGCTGCTAAGCACCGCTACGTTTCCATCGCCTTTACCCGGGGGAGGACGAACATTTCTCCAATTTTATAGAAATGATGAAAAACCAAACTCACGGCTGGGAATCTGGCTCTTCCTGCGCCGATACGCTGCGCCAGCGGAAAAAAACACCGGATTGTCCAAGAAGCAAAGTCACTTCAGTTTGCAGCAGAAAACAGACGCCCTCGTTTGACCCGGCTGATTCTTCTCGTGCCTCCCCCCCTTCTTCGGGTCATCCCACGATTTGCCACATCACCTCCGGCACTGACAGAAACCACCAAACCGGTGTTCATGAGATTGCAGGTGTGTCAGTGTTCACGCGATTGCAGGCGCGTCAGTATTCATGAGATTGCAGGCGCGTCAGTGTTCATGAAATTGCAGGCGCGTCAGTTATCACGAGATTGCAAGCGCGTCAGTGTTCACGAGATTGCAGGCGCGTCAGTGTTCACGAGATTGCAAGGCGCGTCAGTGTTCACGAGATTGCAGGCGCGTCAGTGTTCACGAGATTGCAAGTGTGTCAGTGTTCACGAGATTGCAGGCCCGTCAGTGTTCACGAGATTGCAGGCGCGTCAGTGTTCACGAGATTGCAGGCGCGTCAGTGTTCACGAGATTGCAAGTGTGTCAGTGTTCACGAGATTGCAGGCCCGTCAGTGTTCACGAGATTGCAGGTGCGTCAGTGTTCACGAGATTGCAGGCCCGTCAGTGTTCACGAGATTGCAGGCCCGTCAGTGTTCACGAGATTGCAGGCCCGTCAGTGTTCACGAGATTGCAGGCGCGTCAGTGTTCACGAGATTGCAGGCGCGTCAGTGTTCACGAGATTGCAGGCGCGTCACTTTAATGCAGGAATGTAAATTCTCCGTCAGATTAGAGCTGGTTTTCGGGGAGTGAGTTTACGCTCATAGTGGAGTAACGTCGTCAGAAAACTCGTGGACGTGAGCTGAAGTTTAATGGGAACCTTTTGCCAAGCGATCCTACCTGGGGTTAAGTATCCCATGAAACACGCCGAGTGGATCCCTGGCGCCGGCCCCGGCATTCTCCAGTCTGTAGAATCTCAGTTCGGGTCACGGCTCAGGGTGGGAAAGACCCCTACATGTTACGCAGCTGGGGGTCACTCTGCTCCGCATCACCCAACCATGATGGAAAATTCCCAAAACACATCACTCGGTAACTTTTGTCTGTAAATGTAGCTGCCGGGAAAATTTTCCCCTGAGCGTCGCTCCCGGGGGTGTATTCTTTATAGGACACTGAGGTCTGGGCCAAGATTGGGGTGGGGGGGCAGATTTGGACTCGGAGTACCCAAGGTTGTGTCAAGCCTCCTTATCAACATGGTCACACCCAAGGTCACCACCATGAGTCCATCATCTCCATCACCAGCACTGCCCTGGACAACAACCCATGAATGATAGGTAGGGGGGGGTCATGATGGGTGAGCTCAGGGTCAAAGGTCAACACTCCAAGTCAACGCGTGTGCCTAAAAAATAAAGAAAGACTCTGCGACTCATCTTACCACTGATTTACCAACGGCCTTCATCCTGCCACCCTGGTCAACCTGCCAATGTTTCTGCTCAATGAAGTCTGGTCAAGCTGGAGACATTGGTAAGCTGCCGATAAAGCCTCTGAATGGCTCCTTTCGAGCAGCGGACCCGCTCATGTGGCCTGGGGGAACTCGCTGTTTCCTCAATATGAGGATCCCTTGTCTGGATCTGCCCGATTACCTGCCCCCCCCCCCGGTGGTCACATCACAGGCAGGTAATGGGGATCCTCCCTCTGTGATGAGATATCCGTGTGTACTCTCCCGTCTGATTTAAAGCAGTAATCGTTAATAAACCAGTAAATCTGGCAGCACAGATAAAATGATTGCAAGCTCTGGGGCCCAGTGATGGAAAACCTCAAAAGAGCGGATTATTTTCTGGTGTCCACATGACTCGCTTGTAAGTTCAATCTTTCAATCGTATCACCGCTTCCATGAGACGTGCGACCCGCCGGTGCTGGGACGGGAAGCCACGCGACCCGCTGGCGCTGGGACGGGAAGCCACGCGCCACCTGCCGGCGCTGGGACGGGAAGCCGCACGACCTGTCGGCGCTGGGACGGGAAGCCGCGCGACCTGTCGGCGCTGGGACGGGAAGCCGCACGACCTGTCGGCGCTGGGACGGGAAGCCGCGCGACCTGTCGGCGCTGGGACGGGAAGCCGCGCTACCTGCCGGCGCTGGGACGGGAAGCCGCGCGACCCGCCGGCGCTGGGACGGGAAACCACGCAACCTGCCGGCGATGGAACGGGAAGCCGTGCCACCTGCCGGCGCTGGGACAGGAAGCCGCGCGACCCACCGGCGCTGGGACGGGAAGCCGTGCCACCTGCCGGTGCTGGGACGGGAAGCCGTGCCACCTGCCGGCGCTGGGACAGGAAGCCGCGTGACCCACCGGCGCTGGGACGGGAAGCCGTGCCACCTGCCGGCGCTGGGACGGGAAGCCGCGCGACCCGCCGGCCCTGGGACGGGAAGCCGCGATGCCGGGATACAGAGCGCCGGTAACGCCACTCTAACCCATTCGCAGTTTTGCATAAGTAAAGCCTCAAGGCATCATGGGACGCTAATGGCCTGCGTCAGGAATCATTGTTTAATTCCACGCTGGTTACAATGTGTCCATAACTCATGAGATTGACCCGTACGATTCATCTGATTACCATGGTAATTACCCGGCACGGACTGACTTTAAAGGTTTTATTGCCGAGAAAATAAATATACAAACAAATAAATATGGAGGAAAAATCTGCGTAATTATATGTCCTGGAGGTTGTGAATGAAGCGCGGCGGAGCCTGTTAATCTTTATATATATCCGTACGCTCAGGCCGGCACAAACCCAGGCATTTAAAAGGCAGAGCAGCCCCTCCCCCAACACATGAATTACCATTAAAAAGAAACATACAGTTGCAAGAAAAAGTATGTGAACCCTTTGGGATTACGTGGAGTTTTGCATGAATTGGTCATAAAATGTGCTCTGATCTTCATCTAAGTCACAACAATTTGAAAAACACAGTCTGCTTAAAATAATACAACACAAACATTATATGTTTTCATGTGTTTATTGAACATAACATGTAAACATTCACAGTGCAGGGTGGAAAAAGTATGTGAACCCCTAGCCTAATGACTTCTCCAAGAGCTAATTGGAGCCAGGAGTGAGCCAACCTTGAGTCCAATCAGTGTGATATTATTGGATGTGTTGCTGAAAGCTGTCCTGCCCTTTAAAAACACACACCAGTTTTGGGTTTACTGGTTTCAAGAAGCACTGCCTGATGTGAACCATGCCTCGCAGAAAAGAGCTCTCAGAAGACCTACGATCAAGAATTGTTGACTTGCATGAAGCTGGAAAGGGTTACAAAAGTATCTCCAAAAGCCTTGATGTTCATGTGTCCACGGTAAGACAGACTGTCTACAAATGGAGAAAGTTCAGCACTGTTGCTACTCTCCCTAGGCGTGGTCGTCCTGTAAAGATGACTGCAAGAGCACAGCACAGAATGCTTAATGAGGTAAAGAAGAATCCTAGAGTGTCAGCTAAAGACGTACAGAAATCTCTGGCACATGCTAACATTTTTGTTGACACATCTACAATAAGGAAAACATTAAACAAGAATGGAGTACATGGGAGGACACCACGGAGGAAGCCATTGCTGTCCAAAAAGAATATTGCAGCACGTTTGAAGTTTGCAAAAGAGCACCTGGATGTTCCACAACACTACTGGCAAAATATTCCGTGGACAGATGAAACCAAAATTGAGTTGTTTGGAAAAAGCACACAACACTGTGTGGAGAAAAAAAGGCACAGCACACCAACATCAAAACCTCATCCCCACTGTAAAACATGGCGGAGGGGATCATCATGGTTTGGGGCTGCTTTGCTGCCTCAGGGCCTGGACCGATTGTTGTGATTGATGGAAAAATTAATTCCAGAGTTTATCAAGACATTTTGCAGGAAAACGTAAGACCATCTGTCCGCCAACTGAAGCTCCGCAGAGGATGGGTGATGCAACAGGACAATGACCCAAAGCATACAAGTAATTCAACAAAAGAATGGCTTCAACAAAACAAAATACGCCTTCTGGAGTGACCCAGTCAGAGTCCTGACCTCAACCCGATTGAAATGCTGTGGCATGACCTTAAGAGAGCGATTCACACCAGACATCCCAAGAATATTGCTACACTGAAACAGTTTTGTGAAGAGGAGTGGTCCAAAATTACTCCAGATCGTTGCGCAGGTCTGATCTGCAACTACAGGAAACGTTTGGTTGAGGTTATTGCTGCCAAAGGAGGGTCAACCAGTTATTAAGTCCAAAGGTTCACATACTTTTTCCACCCTGCACTGTGAATGTTTACATGTTCTGTTCAATAAACACATGAAAACATAATGTTTGTGTTGTATTATTTTAAGCAGACTGTGTTTTTCAAATTGTTGTGACTTAGATGAAGATCAGAGCAAATTTTATGACCAATTCATGCAAAACTCCACGTAATCCCAAAGGGTTCACATACTTTTTCTTGCCACTGTATGATTAACCAAACCATTATATCATGAAATCCAAGAATCATTCTATGACATGAAATGTGATTATATGTTGCACTATGTGTGATTGTCTGCATGTGTCAGTCTGTGTATGTTTCTGTGCGTCTGTCACTGTCACGTTGTACAGACTCACAGGAGTTTATAATCTAGAGGAGCAGAGGTTTCGGCTCACAGGGGCTTACAATCTAGAGGAGCAGAGGGTTCGGCTCACAGGAGCTTACAATCTAGTCTAGAGGACCAGAGGGTCCGGCTCACAGGAGCTTACAATCTAGAGGAGCAGAGGGTCCGGCTCATAGGAGCTTACAATCTAGAGGAGCAGAGGGCCCGGCTCACAGGAGCTTACAATCTAGAGGAGCAGAGGGTCCGGCTCACAGGAGTTTACAATCTAGAGGAGTAGAGGGTCCGACTCACAGGAGTTTACAATCTAGAGGAGCAGAGGGTCTGGCTCACAGGAGCTTACAATCTAGAGGAGCAGAGGGCCCGGCTCACAGGAGCTTACAATCTAGAGGAGCAGAGGATCCGGCTCACAGGAGCTTACAATCTAGAGGAGCAGAGGGTCGGCTCACAGGAGCTTACAATCTAGAGGAGCAGAGGGTCCGGCTCACAGGAGTTTACAATCTAGAGGAGCAGAGGGCCCGCTCACAGGAGTTTACAATCTAGAGGAGCAGAGGGTCCGGCTCACAGGAGCTTACAATCTAGAGGAGCAGAGGGTCTGGCTCACAGGAGCTGACAATCTAGAGGAGCAGAGGATCCGGCTCACAGGAGCTTACAATCTAGAGGAGCAGAGGGTCCGACTCACAGGAGTTTACAATCTAGAGGAGCAGAGGGTCCGGCTCACAGGAGCTTACACTCTAGAGGAGCAGAGGGTCCGGCTCACAGGAGTTTACAATCTAGAGGAGCAGAGGGTCCGGCTCACAGGAGCTTACACTCTAGAGGAGCAGAGGGTCCGGCTCACAGGAGCTTACAATCTAGAGGAGCAGAGGGTCCGGCTCACAGGAGTTTACAATCTAGAGGAGCAGAGGGTCCGGCTCACAGGAGTTTACAATCTAGAGGAGCAGAGGGTCCGGCTCACAGGAGTTTACAATCTAGAGGAGCAGAGGGTCCGTCTCACAGGAGCTTACAATCTAGAGGAGCAGAGGGTCCGGCTCACAGGAGCTTACAATCTAGAGGAGCAGAGGGTCCGGCTCACAGGAGTTTACAATCTAGAGGAGCAGAGGGCCCGGCTCACAGGAGTTTACAATCTAGAGGAGCAGAGGGTCCGGCTCACAGGAGTTTACAATCTAGAGGAGCAGAGGGTCCGGCTCACAGGAGTTTACAATTTAGAGGAGCAGAGGGTCCGGCTCACAGGAGCTTACAATCTAGAGGAGCAGAGGGTCCGACTCACAGGAGCTTACAATCTAGAGGAGCAGAGGGTCCGACTCACAGGAGCTTACAATCTAGAGGAGCAGAGGGTCGACCACTCACAGGAGCTTACAATCTAGAGGAGCAGAGGGCCCGGCTCACAGGAGCTTACAATCTAGAGGAGCAGAGGGTCCGGCTCACAGGAATTTACAATCTAGAGGAGCAGAGGGTCCGGGTCACAGGAGCTTACAATCTAGAGGAGCAGAGGGTCCGGCACACAGGAGTTTACAATCTAGAGGAGCAGAGGGTCCGGCACACAGGAGCTTACAATCTAGAGGAGCAGAGGGCCGGCTCACAGGAGCTTACAATCTAGAGGAGCAGAGGGTCCGGCTCACAGGAATTACAATCTAGAGGAGCAGAGGGTCCGGCTCACAGGAGCTTACAATCTAGAGGAGCAGAGGTCCGGCTCACAGGAATTTACAATCTAGAGGAGCAGAGGGTCCGGCTCACAGGATTTACAATCTAGAGGAGCAGAGGGTCCGGCTCACAGGAGTTTACAATCTAGAGGAGCAGAGGGTCCGGCTCACAGGAGTTACAATCTAGAGGAGCAGAGGGTCCGGCTCACAGGAGCTTACAATCTAGAGGAGCAGAGGGTCCGGCTCACAGGAGCTTACAATCTAGAGGAGCAGAGGGTCCGGCTCACAGGATTTTACAATCTAGAGGAGCAGAGGGTCCGGCTCACAGGATCTTACAATCTAGAGGAGCAGAGGGTCCGGCTCACAGGAGCTTACAATCTAGAGGAGCAGAGGGCCCGGCCCACAGGAGTTTACAATCTAGAGGAGCAGAGGGTCCGGCTCACAGGAGCTTACAATCTAGAGGAGCAGAGGGTCCGGCTCACAGGAGCTTACAATCTAGAGGAGCAGAGGGTCCGGCTCACAGGAGCTTACAATCTAGAGGAGCAGAGGGCCCGGCTCACAGGAGCTTACAATCTAGAGGAGCAGAGGATCCGGCTCACAGGAGCTTACAATCTAGAGGAGCAGAGGGTCCGGCTCACAGGAGTTTACAATCTAGAGGAGCAGAGGGTCCGGCTCACAGGAGCTTACAATCTAGAGGAGCAGAGGGTCCGGCTCACAGGAGCTTACAATCTAGAGGAGCAGAGGGTCCGGCTCACAGGAGCTTACAATCTAGAGGAGCAGAGGGCCCGGCTCACAGGAGCTTACAATCTAGAGGAGCAGAGGGCCCGGCTCACAGGAGCTTACAATCTAGAGGAGCAGAGGGTCCGGCTCACAGGAGCTTACAATCTAGAGGAGCAGAGGGTCCGGCTCACAGGAGCTTACAATCTAGAGGAGCAGAGGGTCCGGCTCACAGGAGTTTACAATCTAGAGGAGCAGAGGGTCCGGCTCACAGGAGCTTACAATCTAGAGGAGCAGAGGGCCCGGCTCACAGGAGTTTACAATCTAGAGGAGCAGAGGGTCCGGCTCACAGGAGCTTACAATCTAGAGGAGCAGAGGGTCCGGCTCACAGGAGCTTACAATCTAGAGGAGCAGAGGGTCCGGCTCACAGGAGTTTACAATCTAGAGGAGCAGAGGGCGGCTCACAGGAGCTTACAATCTAGAGGAGCAGAGGTCCGGCTCACAGGAGCTTACAATCTAGAGGAGCAGAGGGTCCGGCTCACAGGAGTTTACAATCTAGAGGAGCAGAGGGTCCGGCTCACAGGAGCTTACAATCTAGAGGAGCAGAGGGTCCGGCTCACAGGAGTTTACAATCTAGAGGAGCAGAGGGTCCGGCTCACAGGAGCTTACAATCTAGAGGAGCAGAGGGCCGGCTCACAGGAGCTTACAATCTAGAGGAGCAGAGGGCCCGGCTCACAGGAGCTTACAATCTAGAGGAGCAGAGGGTCCGGCTCACAGGAGCTTACAATCTAGGAGGAGCAGAGGGTCCGGCTCACAGGAGCTTACAATCTAGAGGAGCAGAGGGTCCGGCTCACAGGAGTTTACAATCTAGAGGAGCAGAGGGTCCGGCTCACAGGAGCTTACAATCTAGAGGAGCAGAGGGCCCGGCTCACAGGAGTTTACAATCTAGAGGAGCAGAGGGTCCGGCTCACAGGAGCTTACAATCTAGAGGAGCAGAGGGTCCGGCTCACAGGAGCTTACAATCTAGAGGAGCAGAGGGTCCGGCTCACAGGAGTTTACAATCTAGAGGAGCAGAGGGCCCGGCTCACAGGAGCTTACAATCTAGAGGAGCAGAGGATCCGGCTCACAGGAGCTTACAATCTAGAGGAGCAGAGGGTCCGGCTCACAGGAGCTTACAATCTAGAGGAGCAGAGGGTCCGGCTCACAGGAGCTTACAATCTAGAGGAGCAGAGGGTCCGGCTCACAGGAGTTTACAATCTAGAGGAGCAGAGGGTCCGGCTCACAGGAGTTTACAATCTAGAGGAGCAGAGGGCCCGGCTCACAGGAGCTTACAATCTAGAGGAGCAGAGGGCCGGCTCACAGGAGCTTACAATCTAGAGGAGCAGAGGGTCCGGCTCACAGGAGCTTACAATCTAGAGGAGCAGAGGGTCCGGCTCACAGGAGCTTACAATCTAGAGGAGCAGAGGGTCCGGCTCACAGGAGTTTACAATCTAGAGGAGCAGAGGGCCCGGCTCACAGGAGCTTACAATCTAGAGGAGCAGAGGATCCGGCTCACAGGAGCTTACAATCTAGAGGAGCAGAGGGTCCGGCTCACAGGAGCTTACAATCTAGAGGAGCAGAGGTCCGGCTCACAGGAGCTTACAATCTAGAGGAGCAGAGGGTCCGGCTCACAGGAGCTTACAATCTAGAGGAGCAGAGGGTCCGGCTCACAGGAGCTTACAATCTAGAGGAGCAGAGGGTCCGGCTCACAGGAGCTTACAATCTAGAGGAGCAGAGGGCCGGCTCACAGGAGTTTACAATCTAGAGGAGCAGAGGGTCCGGCTCACAGGAGCTTACAATCTAGAGGAGCAGAGGGTCCGGCTCACAGGAGCTTACAATCTAGAGGAGCAGAGGGTCCGGCTCACAGAGGAGCTTACAATCTAGAGGAGCAGAGGGTCCGGCTCACAGGAGCTTACAATCTAGAGGAGCAGAGGGCCCGGCTCACAGGAGTTTACAATCTAGAGGAGCAGAGGATCCGGCTCACAGGAGCTTACAATCTAGAGGAGCAGAGGGTCCGGCTCACAGGAGCTTACAATCTAGAGGAGCAGAGGGTCCGGCTCACAGGAGCTTACAATCTAGAGGAGCAGAGGGTCCGGCTCACAGGAGCTTACAATCTAGAGGAGCAGAGGGTCCGGCTCACAGGAGCTTACAATCTAGAGGAGCAGAGGGTCCGGCTCACAGGAGCTTACAATCTAGAGGAGCAGAGGGTCCGGCTCACAGGAGCTTACAATCTAGAGGAGCAGAGGGCCCGGCTCACAGGAGCTTACAATCTAGAGGAGCAGAGGATCCGGCTCACAGGAGCTTACAATCTAGAGGAGCAGAGGGTCCGGCTCACAGGAGCTTACAATCTAGAGGAGCAGAGGGTCCGGCTCACAGGAGCTTACAATCTAGAGGAGCAGAGGGTCCGGCTCACAGGAGCTTACAATCTAGAGGAGCAGAGGGTCCGGCTCACAGGAGCTTACAATCTAGAGGAGCAGAGGTCCGGCTCACAGGAGTTTACAATCTAGAGGAGCAGAGGGTCCGGCTCACAGGAGCTTACAATCTAGAGGAGCAGAGGGTCCGGCTCACAGGAGCTTACAATCTAGAGGAGCAGAGGGTCCGGCTCACAGGAGTTTACAATCTAGAGGAGCAGAGGGTCCGGCTCACAGGAGCTTACAATCTAGAGGAGCAGAGGGTCCGGCTCACAGGAGCTTACAATCTAGAGGAGCAGAGGGTCCGGCTCACAGGAGTTTACAATCTAGAGGAGCAGAGGGTCCGGCTCACAGGAGTTTACAATCTAGAGGAGCAGAGGATCCGGCTCACAGGAGCTTACAATCTAGAGGAGCAGAGGGTCCGGCTCACAGGAGCTTACAATCTAGAGGAGCAGAGGGTCCGGCTCACAGGAGCTTACAATCTAGAGGAGCAGAGGGTCCGGCTCACAGGAGCTTACAATCTAGAGGAGCAGAGGGTCCGGCTCACAGGAGTTTACAATCTAGAGGAGCAGAGGGTCCGGCTCACAGGAGTTTACAATCTAGAGGAGCAGAGGGTCCGGCTCACAGGAGCTTACAATCTAGAGGAGCAGAGGGTCCGGCTCACAGGAGCTTACAATCTAGAGGAGCAGAGGGTCCGGCTCACAGGAGTTTACAATCTAGAGGAGCAGAGGGTCCGGCTCACAGGAGCTTACAATCTAGAGGAGCAGAGGGCCGGCTCACAGGAGCTTACAATCTAGAGGAGCAGAGGATCCGGCTCACAGGAGCTTACAATCTAGAGGAGCAGAGGGTCCGGCTCACAGGAGCTTACAATCTAGAGGAGCAGAGGGTCCGGCTCACAGGAGCTTACAATCTAGAGGAGCAGAGGGTCCGGCTCACAGGAGCTTACAATCTAGAGGAGCAGAGGGTCCGGCTCACAGGAGCTTACAATCTAGAGGAGCAGAGGGTCCGGCTCACAGGAGCTTACAATCTAGAGGAGCAGAGGGTCCGGCTCACAGGAGCTTACAATCTAGAGGAGCAGAGGGTCCGGCTCACAGGAGTTTACAATCTAGAGGAGCAGAGGGCCCGGCTCACAGGAGCTTACAATCTAGAGGAGCAGAGGATCCGGCTCACAGGAGCTTACAATCTAGAGGAGCAGAGGGTCCGGCTCACAGGAGCTTACAATCTAGAGGAGCAGAGGGTCCGGCTCACAGGAGCTTACAATCTAGAGGAGCAGAGGGTCCGGCTCACAGGAGCTTACAATCTAGAGGAGCAGAGGGTCCGGCTCACAGGAGCTTACAATCTAGAGGAGCAGAGGGCCGGCTCACAGGAGTTTACAATCTAGAGAGCAGCAGAGGGTCCGGCTCACAGGAGCTTACAATCTAGAGGAGCAGAAGGTCCGGCTCACAGGAGCTTACAATCTAGAGAGGAGCAGAGGGTCCGGCTCACAGGAGCTTACAATCTAGAGGAGCAGAGGGTCCGGCTCACAGGAGCTTACAATCTAGAGGAGCAGAGGATCCGGCTCACAGGAGCTTACAATCTAGAGGAGCAGAGGGCCCGGCTCACAGGAGTTTACAATCTAGAGGAGCAGAGGGTCCGGCTCACAGGAGCTTACAATCTAGAGGAGCAGAGGGTCCGGCTCACAGGAGTTTACAATCTAGAGGAGCAGAGGGTCCGGCTCACAGGAGTTACAATCTAGAGGAGCAGAGGGTCCGGCTCACAGGAGTTTACAATCTAGAGGAGCAGAGGATCCGGCTCACAGGAGCTTACAATCTAGAGGAGCAGAGGGTCCGGCTCACAGGAGCTTACAATCTAGAGGAGCAGAGGGTCCGGCTCACAGGAGCTTACAATCTAGAGGAGCAGAGGGTCCGGCTCACAGGAGTTTACAATCTAGAGGAGCAGAGGGTCGGCTCACAGGAATTTACAATCTAGAGGAGCAGAGGGTCCGGCTCACAGGAGCTTACAATCTAGGAGCAGAGGGTCCGGCACACAGGAGCTTACAATCTAGAGGAGCAGAGGGTCCGGCTCACAGGAGCTTACAATCTAGAGGAGCAGAGGGTCCGGCACACAGGAGCTTACAATCTAGAGGAGCAGAGGGTCCGGCTCACAGGAGCTTACAATCTAGAGGAGCAGAGGGTCCGGCTCACAGAGCTTACAATCTAGAGGAGCAGAGGGTCCGGCTCACAGGAGTTTACAATCTAGAGGAGCAGAGGGTCCGGCTCACAGGAGCTTACAATCTAGAGTAGCAGAGGGTCCGGCTCACAGGAGCTTACAATCTAGAGGAGCAGAGGGTCCGGCTCACAGGAGCTTACAATCTAGAGGAGCAGAGGGTCCGGCTCACAGGAGCTTACAATCTAGAGGGGAGCAGAGGGCCCGGCTCACAGGAGCTTACAATCTAGAGGAGCAGAGGATCCGGCTCACAGGAGCTTACAATCTAGAGGAGCAGAGGGCCCGGCTCACAGGAGCTTACAATCTAGAGGAGCAGAGGATCCGGCTCACAGGAGCTTACAATCTAGAGGAGCAGAGGGTCCGGCTCACAGGAGTTTACAATCTAGAGGAGCAGAGGGTCCGGCTCACAGGAGTTTACAATCTAGAGGAGCAGAGGGCCCGACTCACAGGAGCTTACAATCTAGAGGAGCAGAGGGTCCGGCTCACAGGAGCTTACAATCTAGAGGAGCAGAGGGTCCGGCTCACAGGAGCTTACAATCTAGAGGAGCAGAGGGTCCGGCTCACAGAGGTCTGTTTTATATTTCACATTAAATAATAATAAACGATTTCACGACCGTTGAGATATTTTGGAGAATGACGTTTATTTCCCCGGGATGTGCCCATAAATACGGCAGAGTGATGGAATGAGGTGCTGTGGCGCCGCCGGGTGATGCTGCGCTGCTCTGTGCGGAGGAATTAATACTTCTTTATTGTATAACGCTCAGTGACCAGTTCGGGAGGTTTTTCCATTCGCTTGTCTCGTCTAGCAGGAAATTGCTTTCACACAGTCTATATGATAAGTCTCATTAACTTCTAATTTAGCCGGTTTGGACCTTTTCTCTCCTCCCGCCTCTCGCGGCGGCGGTGGCGGCGGCGTTGCTGGTAGCGCGGGGCTGAGGAGGGGCAGGTAGGCTGCAAAAATAATAATAAAATGCTCTTCATCCTCACAGGTTTAATTGATGTTTACATCCCACTAATTCATTCCGGGTTGCTCAGCAGCAGAGCATTTCAATTAGCAGCACCGCAGAGCCTCCAGCAAGACGTAACGTAATAAATCCCAGGAACTCGCCTTGCGGGACGGCGCGTTAACCTGTTCTGTGCCGCTGGAAGTGGAGGTGCAGGGACACGGCGTCCTAAAAGCCCTCGGCGACCCCTGTGATTAAATTGCGTGAAAGCAGGAGAAATAAATCCGGTTATTATCTTTAGTTTACGTTTTATGGTTTGTATAGGGCGACATGGTGCGCGTCGTCCTGGTGCGCGTCGTCCTGGTGCGCGTCGTCCTGTCCCCCCCCCCGGTCAGTGTTTTTCTGCTTTTAACCAGAAGAAAAGAGGCATTAACCCCGCTGACAGCGATGGCGACGCGGCGCTCCGCTCTTTAAGTAAAAACGAGCCGCCTAGATGAGAATTTTGTGCTTCACTGGATTTTGAAAGATGAGGCAATAAACTGGTAAACCTGAGTAACCGCGCGCTCCCCGAGGAAAAGGGTTGGTCAAAAAAGCTTGAAATCGGAGCCGTCTGCGCGCTGCCTCGGCTTATAGAGGGAGACTTAATACCAGCGTCTCCTGATCACTATTAGAAGGTCCCACCATCAAGCGGCTTCAAGAGGCCGAATCCTCCCTGTGCCGCGGCCAGGTCTCCGGCAACGCGCGCCGATTCGGCACAGCCGCACAGGAAAGGCCCAAAACAGCTGGCGTATAAATTATAAAAGTGCATCTGGTCGCCCTCCGGAAGGATCCGCAGCGTCCGCTTGACCAGGCCTGCTCTTTATAGGGACGGGCAGAGGGGTTCATGTATATTAACCCCCCCCCCCACTTCGGTAAACAACAGGTTTCTTCTAAATCTGGAGAAAAAAAATAATGCAAAGTGATGACGGTATAAAAACACGGCCTGTGAACTGTATCCAATCAGTTCCCTTTCACTGGCGTGTACCAAACAATTAAAATCACATTTATATTGCGCTGCTTTAATTTATTCTGCCGTTTAATCAACATACAAGTGTCGCATCCCACCAGCCGCCGCCGCCGCCACCACCGTATAAAAATGCCCCTTAATGGGATTCTCAGACTAAGGAGAATAAGTTTAATTCGGTTTTTAATGGTAATTTCGGGGATTTTTTGGGGCGATGTCTCGCCCCGGCCTGGAATATGGACACATCGGACGCACGTTGTGATTTGAGTGTATCAAAAACATCTGACGAGGCCTAAAGAAGGCCAAACCCATCCATGGTCAGGACTTGATGTCTCCTCATGCTAAGAAGACGTCTGGCAATGCACATGTGGCCTGCGTAGTGGGAGGGGCCAGAATGGAGAGATGGGACTCGCCGGTCGCCAGCCCATGGTTTTCTCCAAGCAGTTGCATTTTCTTATGTGGGAAGTAAAGGGGTTCGGTGGAGGCGCTCGTATCTAGAGACGTATAGTGTTAAGTGGTTGCTGCCAACTGGGGAGTGGCACAGGCTCTCGAGAGGTTGTGCAAATAACATAAGCAGAACACCGGAGTGTGGCTGGTGAAGTACCACAGATATATGAAAGTGGGAGTGTGGTAAGCGCCCACACTATACCCTCCGAATGCCCAGCAGACCAGATGAATAGTGGTTTCCCCCAACCAAGTGTGCAAGTATAAAAAAATACGTATCTGGTATGAGCGAAATTAGACGCTAGGGAACTCGGACTGGTCTCTCGAATAACGTCTCCAAACAAGTGTCATGTTGGAATAAAGATACAAAAAATACGATCTAAGTGCAGCGTATGACAGTATATGGGTATAAAGGTATATCGTGGATAAACTCACAAACAAAGAGCCCGTACACTGGCTCTGAGTGATGAATAGCCTCTGGGTTGTTAATCTTGTTTCACTTCTCAGGAAACCCACTCCTTGGTACGGTTAACTCATTACATCCATAAGACATGGGAAAAGGGAGAGAGAGGCACAATCTTTGTGTATATCTGACACCCAAGATATTGTTATAAAACAGCCAGAATTGAACACTCACATTTGGATGAGCTATTCCCAGCTCAAAATCGAAGGCGTATGGGTTTTTCTGGTCAAACCCAATAAAGACCCGAACATGCAGGGGTGATTCTTCTTTAAAAATGGATTTAATAATAAAATCAAATAAAGTAAAATACAGAACGCGTTTTGCCGTTGGCACACGGCTTCATCAGCTGGTCTATCTGATACCAGAGGCTATCCATCACTCAGAGCCAGTGTACGGGCTCTTTGTTTGTGAGTTTATCCACGATATACCTTTATACCCATATACTGTCATACGCTGCACTTAGATCGTATTTTTTGTATCTTTATTCCAACATGACACTTGTTTGGAGACGTTATTCGAGAGACCAGTCCGAGTTCCCTAGCGTCTAATTTCGCGCATACCAGATACGTATTTTTTTATACAAGTACCACAGATACCCTACCAACGACCTGGACGCAGAGCAAGCCGAGTAAGCAGCCAAAGAGGTCCAGGAGCTCACCGCTAAGGAGCACCACATGCGTAACAGTTGAGCCTGGAGCTTTAAGGCTCCTGAATTGGTGAGTGTGACTCTTATCTCTCTCAAATATACGTATTTAAGGCTGATGTCATGCTATGAGAGCGTTGTCTCTCTCTTTTTTCTGCTCTTATGTCCCCCCCCATCTGAGGTCGAATAAGAAGACCGTGTAAAGAAGGGCAGTGACCACCCTTATTTTAGGCACAAGGCGCTCCACTCCAGAGCCTGGATTCAAAAGGCTCTGGATCTTGTAAGTGTGCATTTTTCTAAATCCATTGCACTTTAAATATAGAAGGTATCACACTATTACCTCTCTTCTCTCATTACATCCCCCATTGCGGAGCCCATCAAGACCTCTAGGAGAACAGACACTTCCAACGGACTCTCTATATTTGTGGAAAGGGTAAAATTGACAATATTCTTGAGCACTTTTGATGCATCACCCATCCACTTAGGTACCGGACTAACCATCAATAAAGACCTCTATGACCTCCATTGGCAGACAGCCCTAACAAATCTGGACTTCACCAGCTATTATTACTCTGTCTCCAATAAGCCTTTCTACATTGTCTCCCATCTGTACTTTTGCACTTGCACTTTAATTGTATCGCATCTGTATTTCAAACCCTGTTTGCACACTATGGATATTGTACTAGCACTTTATATCCCCTGTGATTTGCATTTGCACCTTATATCTATGGTACACGCAATTAGCCCCGATATTATCTGAGCTATACCACAAACCAATATTATTATTATTATTCTTTATTTATAAAGCGCCAGCATATTCCGCAGCGCTGTACAATAAGCACAGAATAGACAGGGTTACAATACATTGAACAACATTTGACAAACAGTACAGGAGGAGATGAGGCCCTATTCCCGTAGGAACTCACAATCTGGGAGGGTTGGAAACAGGAGGAGAGGACTGTAAGGTGAGAGTGATTGATGGTTGCGTCAGTGAGTTGGGGGGGGGTAGGCTTCCCTAAATAGGAACGTTTTCAGGGAGCGTTTGAAGGAAGAGAAGTTAGGGGAAAGTCTGACAGTACGAGGGAGAGCGTTCCAGAGAGTGGGGGCTGCGCGTGAGAAATCCTGCAGTCTATCATGGGAAGAGGTGATGCGGGGAGAAGCTAGGTGCAGGTCACTGTTTGACCTTAGGGAGCGGCTGGGGTGTATTTGGTGATTAGTGAGGACAGGTAGTGGGGCGCTGAGTTAGTGAGGGTTTTGTAGGTAAGGATAAGGATTTTGAACTTAATTCTGCAGTGGATGGGGAGCCAGTGAAGGGACTCGCAGAGGGGAGCGGCAGAGACAGAGCGGCGGGTGAGGTGAATTAGCCTGGCGGAGGCGTTCAGGATGGATTGTAGGGGGGAGAGGCGGGACAGAGGGAGGCCAGATAAGAGATTATTGCAATAGTTGAGTCGGGAGATTACCAGGGCGTGTATGAGTTGTTTTGTGGTGACAGCGGTAAGAAATGGCCGAATTCGGGAAATATTACCCAGTTGGTATCGGCAGGAGGAGGAAAGAGACTTGATGTGGGGGATGAAGGAAAGAGCAGAGTCAAGTGTAACTCCAAGACAGCGAACTTGGTTTGATGGGGAAATGGTGATACCCTCCACCGTGATAGAGAAGTCAGGAGGTGGGGAGGCATTGGAGGGAGGAATAAGTAGGAGTTCAGTCTTTGACATGTTGATCTTTAGGTGGTGGGAGGCCATCCAGGAGGAGATGCCAGATAAACAGTCACTGACTTTTGAAAGGACAGGGGGAGAGAGATCAGGGGTAGAGAGGTAGATCTGAGTGTCATCAGCGTAGAGGTGGTAATTAAAGCCAAAGCTGTTGATGATTTTGCCCAGGGAGGAGGTGTAGATGGAATATCTAATTATTGCGCCACTAGGAAATTCCACTGCATTTTCTTATGTCTCTTCTTATTAATGTTTTGCTTTCTGGAACCTCGCCTGGTCCATGTCCTGGTGGTGATGTGCCTGGGTGCTCCGCTTCATGATATTATTGACCATCACGAATAGGTTTAGGGATGATGGAGGCTCTCGATTGCCAGTAGTATCGCTGGGTAAGGTGAACGGTTGACAATCCTACGGCAGCAGCTTTTACCGGTGGGAAGACCCATTGTGCGAGATCTTATGCACCACATCACCAACCTGTGCTGTGGTTTTACCTACTGTGGCATTTTTTGGGTGCAGAGGCGTGCAGAGAGGGGGGAGCAGTGGCCCCGGGCATCCACCTCAGGGGGGCATCCAGGGTGGACTGACCCGTCAGCACTGCCTGAGGGTCGGTAGGGGCCCGGTTTCATCAGGCACAGTGGGCCCTCAGCTCTGTAGACCGGTCACTGACCGGAGCTATGATAATCGGGGGGAGACATCCAGCCAAGCAGAGCTCTACCAACTGCTGCAGCGGCATGCCTACCAGGAGGCGGCACGCTGCATTGACGCTGCCCCCTCCCATGATGTACACAGCGGCAAAAGCAGACAAAGAAAGCCAGGGTGCGTCAAGAGGACCCAGCCTGCCCGAGCCTTCCATAGAAGATTATTCAACAACGTATGGCGGGTGAGCGGGGCAGGATTTGACAAATGAAATGTGGGGGGGGGTGGATTCGACATGAAATGCGGGGGAGGGGGAATAGTAATATGCCAAATTTAATGCTTGGGGCAATATATTAATGTGAGCTTGGGGGGGACCCTGGGCCCATAGAATATCTCCCTCTTTGCTCTCCATCACTTCTTAAAGCATTGAGTAATGGAGAGATGTTTGTCCTTCTTCCAGACTAGGGGGTGAAGGAAAAGTGGGGTTTTCTAAAATATCACAAGTCACTAAGCCCTGGCTCAGTAATACTGAGGGAACCTAGACTGGACTCTTTGGGAGCCAGTCCTGGAGAAGACAATGAATCCCAATATAATGGTGAGAATCACATCAATTTGGGGGGGGGCACATTGGAGAGGTATAGTTACAAACAAGCCATATGGATCTTCATCCAAGAGTTTCCTGGAACTCAATGACTTCACTAACTCTGTGAGACTCAGACGACTCTACCCTACTGGGACGGTCAATGTGGACAGACAGGGAGATGGGTGGAAACTGGGGGGGGGACACAATAATACCAGACAGACAGAGAGATACCCACTTGCCATCTGTGGTGATGGACGGTGATGCCTCCCTTCTGTGTCATTTTCTGGGAGCACAGGACGGTTGCAAGGCAGCCATGACAGAGGCGACATCGCCGATTAACCTGACTGCTGCATGATCTATGGATTTCACGTTTGTCTGAATATCTCCGCGTTTTCAGAACAATTAGCTTCTGAATGACCCGCGCTGATCGTAACACGTTCCTTCAAATGGATAATTAGCTGGCCGGGTTCTCACTCCACAAAACAAAACACTCGCACATTAACAAGCAGAAATAATTAGTATTCTCATTGAAATCCCCTCCCCCAATGTACACCTTATAACGTATAGTGTGCCGCGCTGTGATCGATTATCTCTTTTAGGCTGAAAATGCATCACATTCACAGTAATGAATGGGGTTTCTATATATACATACCAGGAAGATACTGGTCCGTGGATGGAACAGGTGAAGACGTGTTCCCAAAGACGGACATTTTGAAGGGGAATAAACGCAGCCGCCATTCTAATGCTACAATATTTACTCAGCAACTCAGCAGCCACCATCAGACCTCCAGCCATCAAACCTCTAGCCATCAAACCTCCAGCCATCAAACCTCTAGCCATCAAACCTCCAGCCATCAGACCTCCAGCCATCAAACCTCCAGCCATCAAACCTCCAGCCATCAAACCTCCAGCCATCAAACCTCTAGCCATCAAACCTCCAGCCATCAGACCTCCAGCCATCAAACCTCTAGCCATCAAACCTCCAGCCATCAAACCTCTAGCCATCAAACCTCCAGCCATCAGACCTCCAGCCATCAGAAGTCCAGCCATCAAACCTCCAGCCATCAAACCTCCAGCCATCAAACCTCCAGCCACCAGACATCCAGCCATCAAACCTCCAGCCATCAAACCTCCAGCCACCAAACCTCCAGCCATCAGACGCCGGGCATCAGACATCCAGCCATCAAACCTCCAGCCATCAGACGCCGTGCATCAGACATCCAGTCATCAGACCTCCAGCCACCAGACCTCCAGCCACCAAACAGCCAAACCTCCAGCCATCAAACCTCCAGCCACCAGACATCCAGCCATCACACCTCCAGCCATCAAACCTCCAGCCACCAAACCTCCAGCCACCAAACCTCCAGCCATCAAACCTCCAGCCATCAGACGCCGGGCATCAGACATCCAGCCATCAAACCTCCAGCCATCAGACGCCGGCATCAGACATCCAGCCATCAAACCTCCAGCCATCAAACCTCCAGCCACCAAACCTCCAGCCACCAAACCTCCAGCCATCAGACTTCCAGCCATCAGACGCCGGGCATCAGACAAACAGCCATCAGACGCCGGGCATCAGACATCCAGCCATCAGACGCCGGGCATCATACATCCAGCCATCAAACCTCCAGCCATCAGACGCCGGGCATCAGACATCCAGCCATCAAACCTCCAGCCATCAAACCTCCAGCCATCAGACGCCGGGCATCAGACATCCAGCCATCAAACCTCCAGCCATCAAACCTCCAGCCATCAAACCTCCAGCCATCAGACGCCGGGCATCAGACATCCAGCCATCAAACCTCCAGCCATCAGACGCCGTGCATCAGACATCCAGCCATCAGACATTCAGCCATCAAACCTCCAGCCATCAAACCTCCAGCCATCAGACGCCGGGCATCAGACATCCAGCCATCAGACATCCAGCCATCAAACCTCCAGCCATCAGACCTCCAGCCATCAGACGCCGGGCATCAGACATCCAGCCATCAGACATCCAGCCATCAAACCTCCAGCCATCAAACCTCCAGCCATCAGACGCCGGGCATCAGACATCCAGCCATCAAACCTCCAGCCATCAAACCTCCAGCCATCAAACCTCCAGCCATCAGACGCCGGGCATCAGACATCCAGCCATCAAACCTCCAGCCATCAAACCTCCAGCCATCAAACCTCCAGCCATCAGACGCCGGGCATCAGACATCCAGCCATCAAACCTCCAGCCATCAAACCTCCAGCCATCAGACGCCGGGCATCAGACATCCAGCCATCAGACATCCAGCCATCAAACCTCCAGCCATCAAACCTCCAGCCATCAGACGCCGGGCATCAGACAATGGACATCCAGCCATCAGACCTCCAGCCATCAGACCTCCAGCCATCAGACGCCGGGCATCAAACCTCCAGCCATCAGTCGCCGGGCATCAGAGAGACCGATATGCATTGCTGGTCATTTTGGGAATGTTTTATTTTCACTGCTTTCAAAACTGATATTAACCATAAGAATCCCCGTCTGCGATGCTTCCCAACAACACGTAAATAATGAACATTTTGAGGTTTGCACCAATGCAAACTATTTTAGGGCTATTTTACAAGAAAGCGATACTTCTCCTCAGACCCGCCGAGCGCGTCCATGCAGCCCACAGATCTGCCGAGATAACTGTATGGGTCGTTCTTACACACAGAACCAAACCGGCGCTGAGGACGACGGAGCATGGCAAGCACACCACCACATGAACGGTGTCCGTGCCATCTGATAATATTGATCTTGGCGATGCCATCATGGAGCAGATCTTGTTTCGCTTTCGTAGCCGCGGGACTTTGAGGCTTCACACGACACAAATTCCTCCCATTGACAGCGTCCAGGGGCGCAGACCACGGCGCCTTAAAACATAAGCCTCTCAAGACGACCCAGGGACCAGCAAAGCAAATCAAGTCCTAAGCTCGATCGAAACCTCTGAAAAACGGGCCGTCAACCGAGGCCGAACACGCAGGTCCATCAGTGGCGGGTGAAAGCCGTTCCAGAGATTTTCTCCCCGTTTTCTAATCTCGATGAATCTTCTCCTTTGCCATTTTATTATTTTCTACTTGAGTAAAGAAGGTTATTACACCGTCCCGTCTCTCCCCGCTTTGTTTATCCCTCCGAGCTGTTTGGAATTGACCTTGGGAGATCTTAACGAGATTGATTTCAGCTCCTTTAATTACTGCTAAAACGTAAGTGCATCTGCTCAAAATTTCAGCGACGCTATCGGAGCATCAGGGTAATAATTATGTGTTTTCATCCTAACTTTAAGGCATTTATGTGAAGATATGATTATATAGAAGGAGCTGGAATCCTGCCGAGTGCGCTATTAGGAAAGAAGCAGCGCGTCTCATGCGCCGCGCGTCTCATGCGCCGCACGTCTCATGCGCAGCGCCTCCCGCGTTACACTGACGCGCAAAGCACAGCGGCTCAAAACTTAAACAGAAAAGTGGATAAATTTAGGTCTGGAGAAAAGTGCGAATATAACATTTATTCACTTTACAGAAAAGGTGAATGAGGGGAGAATGATATAAATACAGGGTCAATGCAAAGAGATCTGTGACCTGATCATTAACAGGAATGTACAAAGGAGATTTCACCTACAGTCAGCGGCGACGCTAGAAACAATATATAGGGGGGGGGGAACAAGATATCACAGTCAAAACTGGGGGGGGGGCACTAACAATTTTTGCCACTAAATAAAACCACTGAAAAAAATCTAAATAAGCAAATAAATAAGATTCCATAATCCCAGAGTGATCGATGCAGTGAGTAATGCGATGCAGTGAGTGATGCGATGCAGTGTGTGATGCGATGCAGTGTGTGATGCGATGCAGTGAGTAATGTGATGCAGTGAGTGATGCGATGCAGTGTGTGATGCGATGCAGTGTGTGATGCGATGCAGTGAGTAATGCGATGCAGTGAGTGATGTGATGCAATGAGTGATGTGATGCAGTGGGTGATGCGATGCAATGATTAATGCGATGTAGTGAGGGATGTGATGCAGTGGGTGATGCAATGCAGTGAGTGATGCGATGCAGTGGGTGATGCGACGCAGTGGGTGATGCGATGCAGTGGGCGATGCGATGCAGTGGGTGATGTGATGCAGAGGGTGGTGTGATGCAGTGGGTGGTGTTATGCAGTGAGTGATGCGATGCAGTGAGTGATGCAATGCAATGAGTGATGTGATGCAGTGGGTGATGCGATGCAGTGGGTAATGCAATACAATGAGTGATGCGATGCAGTGAGTGATATGATGCAGTGGGTGATGCTATGCAGTGAGTGATGCGATGCAGTGGGTGATGCAATGCAGTGAGTAATGTGATGCAGTGAGTGATGCAATGCAATGAGTGGTGTGATGCAGTGGGTGATGCGATGCAGTGGGTGATGCAATGAGTGATGTGATGTAGTGGGTGATGCGATGCAGTGGGTAATGTGATGCAGTGTGTGATGCGATGCAGTGGGTGATGTGATGCAGTGGGTGATGCGATGCAGTGGGTGATGCTATGCAGTGAGTGATGCGATGGAGTGGGTGATGCGATGCAGTGAGTGATGCAATGCAATGAGTGATGTGATGCAGTGGATGATGTGATGCAGTGAGTAATGCGATGCAGTGGGTGATTCAATGCAATGAGTGATGCGATGCAGTGGGTGATGTGACGCAGTGGGTGATGCGATGCAGGGAGTAATGCTATGCAGTGGGTGATGCGATGCAGTGGGTGATGCGATGCAGTGAGTAATGAGATGCAGTGGGTGGTGTGATGCAGTGGGTGATGTGATGCAGTGCGTGATGCGATGCAGTGAGTGATGCGGTGCAGTTGGCGATGCAATGCAATGGGTGATGCTATGCAGTGAGTAATGTGATGCAGTGGTGATGTGATGCAGTGGGTGATGTGATGCAGTGGGTGATGCGATGCAGTGAGTAATGAGATGCAGTGAGTGATGTGATGCAGTGGGTGATGCGATGCAGTGGGTGATGCGATGCAGTGAGTGATGCGCTGCTGTGAGTGATGAGCTGCTGTGTGTAATGTGATACAGTGGGTGATGCGATGCAGTGGGTGATGTGATGCAGTGAGTAATGCGATGCAGTTGGCGATGCGACGCAGTGGGTGATGCGTTGCAGTGGGCGATGCGACGCAGTGGGTGATGCGACGCAGTGAGTAATGCGATTCAGTTGGTGATGTGATGCAATGGTTGATGCGACGCAGTGGGCGATGCGATGCAATGGATTATGCGATGCAGTGGGCGATGCGATGCAGTGGGTGATGTGATGCAATGGATGATGCGATGCAGTGGGTGATGTGATGCAATGGATGATGCGATGCAATGGATACTTTTATGAATTTCCTGGATACGCAAATTCAATATTTTATTTGCCGCAATTTGGTGATTTTCGTCGACGTCCGACAACTACTTCAGTGACTCCAATTTTCGCAAATGACTGTGACCATTCACTAAACCGGGAATTCCCCATGTGGTTTATTCAGAGAGCACCGAGATGTCGCCGATATTTCGATGCTCTATCTTTCCTCGCACTTCGGGGAATCAAATTTCCGCACCCTGCAGTGAATTCAGCATTCACACGAAGCCGTGTCCCAGAGTGCAGGGAGTGCAAAAACATTTAAAAGTGTGAAAAGTGAAACGCTGTTTGCAAAAAAACTCAACGAAAATGCCTGAAATTTACATATAAAATCCTATGAATGATAATAAAAAGGGCTGTTACAGAAAAACAGAAAAAGAATTGGCTGAAAAAATCCCGAAAAATGCCTAAAAGATCCTAAAAAATCTATAAATAAAGAGACTTTTTGCTGCGGATTAAAATAATAAACGGTTTAGATATTGGATTAAAACGGGAATATTTTTAACATTGAAACCTATGTGATTCGCCTGAATAATGCTGGTGTCAGACGAGTGTTGTTAAGAGTGGAAGGAATGTCCATGAGAGTAGACGTTACTTCCACTCTGACGTCCATCTGACCACCTCGCTGTGCGCAGTTAGTGTGCTCAGCGCTGCAAGGCCATATCCTCCTATGGAGGATTGCGCTTTGCAGCCCTGGCGAACGTGTGTCGTAGCGCGGTATGTGTTGTGCGCTGATCACTTATAAGCGCGTTTTCCAATCCCCGGTCCCCTTCATTCAGGGGATTCCCAGGGTTAAAATGAGAGAATAATGGCCTTCGGGCAGATCCAGCGCAGACACCGGCTCGGCGCATTCTCAGATTGTGATCCACGCAGCTCCAAGAAATGTAATTACCCAATAAGTTCAAAGTCTTCCTATATATCACTTTATGGATTGCGCGGCTTTTAATTATGCATGGCCTCTTTTTGTGCGTCTCCAGCTCTGTTACCAGGATAGTAAGGCCGTTAATATAAAGAGGACGCCTAATTCATTTAGCAGGACGGTCTCTGGAGAATCACAATGTAATGACACCGAGCAGAAAAAAAGGGGGAAAATGGGTTTACCTTCAATTACAGCTGCTCTGTGAAAAAAAAGCAAAATGGGAGAAAATGCAGAAACCACCAGGAGAGACGTGGATTTATCTGTCACAGGAGCCGGCGTGAAAGCCGAAGAAAAAGATTAAACAGGGAATGAGAAAAATGTGTGTCTGTGATTTAAATAATATCATCCTGGGTGATCGAGTCCATCGAAACGCTGCACAATGAACCACATGTCTAGAACGCTGGATTCCCCAACTGCACCAAGAGTAGAACGCCAGCATTCCCCATCTGGACAAAGACTAGAACACCGCATTCCCCGTCTGTAGGAAGAATAGAATGCTGCATTCCCCGACTGTAGGAAGAATAGAATGCTGCATTCCCCGTCTGTAGGAAGAATAGAATACTGCATTCCTGACTGTAGGAAGAATATAATGCTGCATTCCCTGACTGTAGGAAGAATAGAATGTTGCATTCCCTGACTGTAGGAAGAATAGAATGCTGCATTCCTGACTGTAGGAAGAATAGAATGCTGCATTCCCCGTCTGTAGGAAGAATAGAATGCTGCATTCCCTGACTGTAGGAAGAATAGAATACTGCATTCCCAGACTGTAGGAAGAATAGAATGCTGCATTCCCCGACTGTAGGAAGAATAGAATGCTGCATTCCCCGTCTGTAAGAAGAATAGAATGCTGCATTCCCCGTCTGTAGGAAGAATAGAATGCTGCATTCCCCGTCTGTAGGAAGAATAGAATGCTGCATTCCTTGACTGTAGGAAGTCTAGAATACTGCATTCCCCGACTGTAGGAAGAATAGAATGCTGCATTCCCTGACTGTAGGAAGACTAGAATGCTGCAGTCCCCGACTGTAGGAAGAATAGATTGTTGCATTCCCCGACTGTAGGAAGAATAGAATGCTGTATTCCCTGACTGTAGGAAGACTAGAACGCTGCATTCCCCGACTCTAGGAAGAATAGAACGATGCATTCCCCGACTGTAGGAAGAATAGAATGCTGCATTCCTGACTATAGGAAGAATAGAATGCTGCATTCCCCGTCTGTAGGAAGAATAGAATGCTGCATTCCCCGTCTGTAGGAAGAATAGAATGCTGCATTCCCCGACTGTAGGAAGAATAGAATGCTGCATTCCCTGACTGTAGGAAGAATAGAATGCTGCCTTCCCCGACTGTAGGAAGAATAGAATGCTGCATTCCCCGTCTGTAGGAAGAATAGAATGCTGCATTCCCCGACTGTAGGAAGAATAGAATGCTGCATTCCCTGACTGTAGGAAGAATAGAATGCTGCCTTCCCCGACTGTAGGAGGAATAGAATGCTGCCCTTCCCCGACTGTAGAAAGAATAGAATGTTGCATTCCCCGACTGTAGGAAGAATAGAATGCTGCATTCCCCGTCTGTAGGAAGGATAGAATGCTGCATTCCCCGTCTGTAGGAAGAATAGAATGCTGCATTCCCCGACTGTAGAAAGAATAGAATGCTGCATTCCCCGACTGTACGAAGAATAGAATGCTGCATTCCCTGACTGTAGGAAGAATAGAATGTTGCATTCCCCGTCTGTAGGAAGAATAGAATGTTGCATTCCCCGACTGTAGAAAGAATAGAATGCTGCATTCCCCGACTGTACGAAGAATAGAATGCTGCATTCCCTGACTGTAGGAAGAATAGAATGTTGCATTCCCCGTCTGTAGGAAGAATAGAATGCTGCATTCCCCGACTGTAGGAGGAATAGAATGCTGCATTCCCTTGTTGTGGACAGAAATGTATATATTCGCTTTTATAATATTCAAAGGCTTAGAAGGAGGCCTAGAAAAATGCTCATTTGAGTAGTTTAAATGGTTAATCAAGATTTATGAATCAAATGCATATTATTCTTTAAACGCTATCTTAGCTGATTGTTTTTGTACGCACATGAAGTTTCTTGTCCTAAAATCAAGAAGAGAATGTTTTGGAACATCTTGGAGGTCATCTTGGAGAATGTTTTGGAACATCTCGGAACGTCCTGTAACCATGGTCCTTAACGACTAAAGGAACATCCGGAGACACTATTGTTTATTTTCTTTAACTGTTATTAAACAAGGTCTATAATTTCACAATATTAATGACGAATAGAATGTTGGGCAACAGCCTGTTATCGGTACATGCAAAGTAGCATAAAAAGGCTTGTAAATTGTCGAATAAAGGAGAGATGTCATTGACTTGGAAGCCACGTAGACGTATTCGTTGTCTGTGTGATTTCTTTATGCGCAAAGCTATCTGATTTCTCCACCGAATTAGAACAGAATCTGGCATCCGAGGACGGACTCTTTTGTCCATTGCAATTTGGCGCCCAATGTGGGGCCCTGGGTGACGCTTTCTCCAGTGTGTCACCGACGAGGATTTCCTGGCAGGACCACACCAGAACCGGAGCCTGATCAACTTCGTAACCTCACAGGTAAGATACCTTTTGATATCTTATTGGTGACGTGTTCTGGTTTGTGATCCTACCCCGGGAAACCCCAGTGTGACACTTGGGAAAAGCATCAAAAGTGGGGTTTTATTTAACCTTGCCCAGGTGCCCGTTATACTGACCCACGACCGCATGTACGTGTCTGTTCACGATTCTTTGTATTGACGGCATAATTCCTGATAGAATTTATATTTTGGTTGTTAATCAGAGAGATTATCGCGAACCTATGATAACAAGTGGCTTGTACCTGGTTAGCTATCTCCAGCGCGGTAACAGGTGATGTGATGAAATAGGCGCATACCTGGTACTAGGACTTTCCTAACAGTCAACAGGCGATCACAAGCTTGGTAGTATGATGCGATATATCTCTGATTGAAGTATAGTTTGATTGACAGTCAGAGGAGTTTTTGTGGGTACTGGGATAGATGATGCATTAGGCGTATCTATTAGGAACTCACAAGAATATATATATCTAGTAGGAGCAGGTAACCCTGTAGGATATATATGCTGCGCGACGGAGAGGTGCTAGCTACACCTTTCTAGCAGGGTCCTATATTTGGAATATAGGGGAGGACGAGACGCTTTATTGTCGTGGTAACATAGGACACGATAGATATAGGTCTATCCTCATTTCTGACTGTTTATAAACTAAGTGAATTGAAGAGTGACCAGGAAAACAAAGCTAACAATCGAGAATGGGAAATGAACAGAGTAACCATACTGCTTGGTTGTCACCATGCAAGTTAATTGAGGAAAGGACAGGCAAAAGTAATGTGACAAACCTAAAGATGTTAGGCAAGATTTGCGAATTAGATAATCCCAGATTACAGGTAGAAGAATGGAAACATGTGTTGAGAAATAAGAAAGGAATGTTGATTGATAATGGTTTATGGAATGTAGCACAGGATTGGTATAGGGTTGCAAAAGAAATTGAGAACGAAGGGTGGATAGAAACAATAGATAAGAAGAAAGGAAAAACGAATTACTATTATCTCACTCCAAGTTCTGAGCCTCCTTCCTATAGTAAGGTATCCAAAAAGAAAATAATAACCCCAACCCAAACAACAAATGCCCAAAAACAGCCGACAGGTCTCTACCCTGTTTTATGTATCGATGGGACGTACTACACCACTCGTCCTGTAACGTCCTCATTAACAGCCACAAGCCAGGTACCGACAATATACCCTATAATGGGTCATTTGCCCAATTTAGATACCACTCTCCACACGATAGACCGGACCGGTGACCCGGGTCACCCACCTTTCTCCAGTCATTCTTATGACTCAGTAAATCGTACTGATGATTCCCTAACGTCCCACATAGGGTTACCTGCACCCACACCCCAGGTCACCCGTAGCCAGCCCATGACCTTTCCACCCCACCAAACCGACACCAGATGTCCTTTCTACCAAAACACCCAAGACATACCCCCGACTACCAAGAATAATATCACCTGGACACAGCAGCCCACTCTCAGTATGACAGCAGGCACTGTGGAAGGGGAGCCTGGTGGGGAGGGGGGGCGTCCACCAAGGACCTGTTTTACTTGTGGAGAGTCCGGCCATTTCAAACGGGATTGTAAAGCACCCCGCAGGCCACGGCCCCCACCCAAAGCCCAGATGCCGCCAATGACCATTAGCAGGATACTGCCATTGTATCTGATAATTTCCCACGACCCACTATCCCTGGCTTAGGCCTTTCCCCCAAGATGATGTCTGACCAAACAACCAATATATATATATATATTTGTATATATACTGTGTGTTTTGTATATATTTTTGTGTATATACTGTCTGTTTTGTATATATTTTTGTGTATATACTGTGTGTTTTGTATATATGGATGTATATGTGTATGTGTATAGAGTATGAGTCAATAAAAAGGTATAGATTTAATCGGCGGTTGGACAGGGATGCCTGTTCCGACTCGTGTAAATGGATGCAAACAAATGATGAGTTTTTATGAGTGGGATGAAAGTTATTTTAAAGCAGAAACTGATAATCTATACGATGCGGATGATAGTTTATGAGTCAATGTGAGAAGAGGTTAGGAAAGCCTATCCTAGATATGGCAACTATAGGTTGCTTGCCAGTAAAGAGCAATAAGAAGGACATGTATGTATGTATGTCAGAGATGTAAAGCACAGTATGCCAAAAGCAGAATAGACAGGTGAGACAAGACACCTGCTTTGTTTATAACATGATTCCATGGTTGGTTGTTTTCCAAGAGATTATGCGTTGTTTACTGTTATAGTGTATATGTGAAGTATAGACATCTGTATGCAAAATTGTTATTCTTGAATTACTAATGCATGTCTATAGTGTGAACACCCTACCTTTATATTTATATCAGCTTTGCCCTGCAGGACAGGGTTAAGAGGTTTTTTCTGCAAAAAGATCACGGTTTTAAATATTTAAGGTTTTGTGCAGCACCACGGTGCTCGTTGGCGCTTTGTAGATGCAAAGAAAATTGTTTTCTGATGGTTACTAATTTTCCTTACGGTACATATATATATATATATATATTAAAGTGTATTGTTTTTGCTGCATAATTGTAGAGTGATCTTCCAGACCCACCTAATTTTGCACCAGGTTTGAATCTCATGGTAGATTTGTTAATGCCCCTTAATATGGAATACAAGTTACATTAAAAATATCCTGTATTCTATTGCGTTATGTTTTTATTTGGTTGAGGGTAAAAAGGATTTTGCCCAGGGAAAAAAAAAAAAGGGGAAGGTTTGTTAGCCTTGGAGTTCTAACCATGGAGATTACTGCCGGGGGGAGAAGGAGGGGCAGCGGGTGCAGAAGCTCCAGTAAGGGGGGTGCAACTGCGAGTTAACAAATCAAATGTATAACTCTATGCAATTTTAGATAGAGCAGGTTTGTTTACCTCCTGCGATAGTACTTTACATGCCGTTTAGTTTGGTTTTGTGATGCATAGTATGAACACGGTATCTATAATTGCAGATTGCTATTTTTATACAAAATATTCTCGAGAGAGAGAGGCTACGTATTCTATCAGTATTGCTCTGCAGGACAGAGTGCTACGGAGCCGGGTAGAATTAAGTGTTAAGGGTTAAGAAACAATAAGTGGGCTTTAAAATATCCCGTGTTATGTTTTTTATGTGGAAAAAGAAAAAAAGGGAAACGGGACGCGGACAAGAAAGTGAAACTAGAAAGATTAAATTGATTCCTCTTTTTTCCTATGACCATGCAGATCAGATATTTTAACCCTGCAGAGAGAGAGGAAAAACAAAAACAAAAAAGGATTTTTGCGTATTTGCGTATTCAACTCTATACAGTTTAAACGTGGAGCAGGTTTTTCCCTGCTGCATTAGCTTATTTTGGTTTAAAATAGATAAGGTGTGCTGTCCGTATCAGAAGATTGCAGGTTTTTATTTCCTAGTTAAATTAGAGGATTTTCTTGTTGCTGACGACCACACAGACGGAGTGTGACCTTTCTAAGTACGAGATAAAGCTACTAATGCCGGGAAAGTTTTAACCTCCGATTCTCTAATGACAAAGAATATTAGTAACAACAGTCTAATGATGCCTGCTGATTAATTATTAGTTTGCACACCACGGGTAGGGGTCAGCAGCCCTGGGTGTTGGCGCGACATGACGTTTCTGCGAGCCTACTGCGCCGGCGATATTCCCTCCTGCGCCCTGATAATGTCACTCTCCACTGCTCTCTGTGTCTTAACCCCGCTACTCTCTTTCCTTTTCCTGAGGGGGGTGGGGGTGGTTCCGATTGTGATTCTAATTCTGGTATGCTGTTAACTATGAGGGATTTTTAATCAATTCTGTTCAACTTCCCCCCTCGGCCCCACCCTTTCTGCCAGAAGAAGGAAAAGAAACAAAACAAGCACAGCTACACACACTCACACAGGTTGCAGCGATGAACGTAAATGCACATGGAAAGTTTAGTACACCAGAAGCTGATATTAAATCATTTAGCAGACACAGGAAAAGGAACTCGAGCAGCTAGTCACACTACTAGTAACCCAGAACAAAGAAATAAAGTGTGCTTACCTAAGGCACTCTATCCGGCTGTAGTACAATAGGCACATGGGCCCTCACACCTCTCAAATACAATGATGAATGCTCTCATCGGTCTACACAATCTGTCACCTTTCAGAATACTGTTTCCCTCAACAGTTGCAATTACAGTCCGACTGTCTAATACATTATGTCACAAGTGTTTCAACAATATTAACTGATATCTATGGTCAAGTGTTCTCTTGCATTCCAGACCCTGAAAGTATCCACGACACTCATCAACTGGTCCCGGGAGACTGGGTACTAGTGAAGAAGTTTCTTTGAAAGAATCCACTTGAGCCCAGATACGACGGTCCCTTCCAGGTCCTCCTCACCACTGCAACTTCAGTAAAATTGGAAGGAAAAGCCACCTGGATCCACGCCTCCCACTGTAAAACGACCTGTACACCGAAAGCGGACCAGACAACAAAACAAACATGATTATGTATATCCTTCTCATTTGGGGGGTGGGAATCCAGAGGCACAATGTAGCTGTTATACTGGGACAGGCAGCTGATGTTATGGTACAAGCGGTTATGAGAGCCCAGGTGGAAGCTGCCCTGGTACAACTGACGGACAATGCCCATGTCATGGGCCACGCAATGAATACTACTGCCGCCGAAAACAAACTAACCACTTTCTGGTATAATTCATCTAACACTCGCGTGGTTACATACACCTTTAACTATTGTGATATACACCCATGCCCAGAACCCCGCTTGCAATGTATCTGGAGAAATGGGATTCCACATGATTATGACATATATATGTGCGTTACCAATTGCTATTGGGGACAGGAGTGCGGTAGTTGGGCATCGGTGGGATGGAATACGGGAGTTCCCTGGGGACATAAAACAACAGATCTCCTTAAATAAGAAAGATGAAAATAGTAAATCACTTCTCGCTCGTATGACACTGACAATGGCCCCAAACACCTGCCCCAAGTATGAATTACAGGAGTCGGATGATGATGGGGAGGTGCGGTTTAGAACAGGGGCAACAGCACTGAAACTAATTCTAACCCTAGAAAATCCAGGACCCGGGGATTCAGGTATCTATGTTCTGGGTTTGTGGGTAAAGGGGGGTTCAGAGAATCCGCAGACCCTGGGAAAATTCCGCCTACGAGATATGTACCTTGCCCCTGACTGGGTCCCTCCGCACCAACAGTCCAAACCCCTTAATCACCACATGATGATCTCTCCCAATGGTATAGTGGCCATCGCTGATCCCACGTTCGAGGATACTATGGCCATTGAAACGGGATACTCAGATATGAATGTTTGGTTAGAATGGATGAAATATACCGCTCAGTCCCACAACAGAACCAATTGCTATGTGTGTGGTACTGCTAGGCCTAATCTAGGTACGGTAACTCTCAATATCCCCGAGGATGTCGAGGAATGCTTTCTCAGTTTGTTTACCAACACCACTCTAAGTCACGATGCTTGCAAAGAATGGAGGTCCAAATACCCCCTCCAGAAACGAAACCCCAGACTCTCAGAGAGTATCACCATCTACCCCGGGAACTACACCTGTCACTCCTCTTGGGGAACCGGTGGCCGGGTAGTTGGAAACTTCACAGAAGGCTATTGTGCGCAGTACAGCGCTGTGGAGAAGGAGAAGGTGCAAAACCAGGTGATCTCCCTGGGAGATGTCTATTGGATCTGCAGTGACATGCGAGTCCGCTCCCGCTTGGTAGGTGCGTGGGACGGTGAGTGTGCTCTGGCTAAAGCCATCATGCCCCTCCACATCCTGCCTTTGATGATGATCTGCCTAATGCCCACACCCCCGGACTCACTAGACAAAGGAGAGAGGCGAATTCTGTACCTGGCAGTTTCGATCCCCACGTCTACCTTGATGTCATAGGAGTCCCAAGGGGGGTGCCTAATGAGTTCAAAGCTAGAAACCAGGTAAAGGCGGGATTTGAATCTTTAATCCCCATGGTAACCATCAACAAGAATGTTGATTGGATTAACTACATCTATTACAACCAACAGAGGTTTGTTAACTATACCCGAGATGCCCTCCAGGGTTTGGCCGATCAGCTAGGCCCGACCTCTGCAATGACCTTCCAGAACCGAATGGCCCTCGATATGCTACTGGCAGAGAGGGGTGGGGTCTGTACGATGCTGAAAGGTACTGGTGGCTCCTGTTGCATCTTTATCCCGGATAACACAGGCCCCACTGGCAAAGTCACTAAAGCCATTAAACGATTGGAAGACCTGTCTGAAGAACTGAAGAAAAACTCTGGCATTACTGATCCATGGGATCAGTAGTTTAGTTGGATGAGTGCCTGGCAAAAGATCCTCACACAAATAGGGATAGTTATCCTGGTAATGATGGTTCTGTTGACGGTGATTGGATGTTGTGTTTTACCCTGCATTAAAAAGGTTATCGAAAGAACTGTGGAATCCACTACACCTTTACTGCTTAATCAAGTGTGTAGGGACACTGGGGAGAATATTGGCACTTCCTATACTAGTCTAGAATTTCTGGGGGTTCCTGTGAATAAGAGGTATGACGAACTCCGCCCACCTGTAACAAGTCATCCACAGAATTATGAGTCCATGCGTCCCCTATCTCGAGAACTCCGTCTATGATTTGGCTCTAAGCCAAGGTTAGTGACCCGTTGCAAGACGAGTTGAAGCCCGACTCTTGACCCACCAGTCTCGACCATGCACGGAAGCCCGGACTACACAGGGGTTTTATTCAATAGGAATTTCTCATCTCAACCTCCGGCGAAGATTTGGGATGGCTGGCGAGACTATTAGGGGAACGGATGAAGGCACGGCTCGTCTCCAGGGGTACACTTGGGAAATGTGCATTTTTAGGGGGGACTGTTGTGGACAGAAATGTATATATTCGCTTTTATAATATTCATCAGGAAGCATTATTTTACTGAGCGGGTGGTGGATACATGGAACAGTCTTCCAGTAGAAGTGGTAGAGGCCAAAACAGTAATTGAATTTAAGCAAGCATGGGATAGGCATAAGGCTATCCTAAACAAAAGATAAATCCAGGTTAAGTATCCATGTAAGTGGGCAGACTAGATGGGCCGAAAGGTTCTTATCTGCCGACATTTTTCTATGTTTCTATGTTTCAAAGGCTTAGAAGGAGGCCTAGAAAAATGCTCATTTGAGTAGTTTAAATGGTTAATCAAGATTTATGAATCAAATGCATATTATTCTTTAAACGCTATCTTAGCTGATTGTTTTTGTACGCACATGAAGTTTCTTGTCCTAAAATCAAGAAGAGAATGTTTTGGAACTTCTTGGAGGTCAACTTGGAGAATGTTTTGGAACATCTCGGAACGTCCTGTAACCATCGTCCTTAACGACTAAAGGAACATCCGGAGACACTATTGTTTATTTTCTTTAACTGTTATTAAACAAGGTCTATAATTTCACAATATTAATGACGAATAGAATGTTGGGCAACAGCCTGTTATCGGTACATGCAAAGTAGCATAAAAAGGCTTGTAAATTGTCGAATAAAGGAGAGATGTCATTGGCTTGGAAGCCACGTAGACGTATTCGTTGTCTGTGTGATTTCTTTATGCGCAAAGCTATCTGATTTCTCCACCGAATTAGAACAGAATCTGGCATCCGAGGACGGACTCTTTTGTCCATTGCACCCTGACTGTAGGAAGAATAGAATGCTGCATTCCCCGACTCTAGGAGGAATAGAATGCTGCATTCCCTGACTGTAGGAAGGATAGAATGCTGCATTCCCTGACTGTAGGAAGAATAGAATGCTGCATTCCCCCACTGTAGGAAGAATAGAATGCTGCATTCCCTGACTGTAGGAAGAATAGAATGCTGCATTCCCCAACTGTAGGAGGAATATAATGCTGCATTCCCTGTCTGTAGGAAGAATAGAATGCTGCATTCCCTGACTGTAGGAAGAATAGAATGCTGCATTCCCCGACTGTAGGAGGAATAGAATGCTGCATTCCCTGACTGTAGGAAGAATAGAATGCTGCATTCCTCGACTGTAGGAGGAATAGAATGCTGCATTCCCTGACTGTAGGAAGAATAGAATGCTGCATTCCCCCTCTGTAGGAAGAATAGAATGCTGCATTCCCCGTCTGTAGGAAGAATAGAATGCTGCATTCCCCGTCTGTAGGAAGAATAGAATGTTGCATTCCCTGACTGTAGGAAGAATAGAATGCTGCATTCCCTGACTGTAGGAAGAATAGAATGCTGCATTCCTCGTCTGTAGGAAGAATAGAATGTTGCATTCCCTGACTGTAGGAAGAATAGAATGTTGCATTCCCTAACTGTAGGAAGAATAGAATGCTGCATTCCCCGACTGTAGAAAGAATTAGGGATGTGCGTTTCGGGTTTCGGAATTTCGGAATTTTCACGAAATTTCCCGATTCGTGTTTTCGGATGCGGCCGATTTTCCGAAAATTTTTAGATCCGAAAATGGCAGATTCGAAAAGTTTTCTGAGCCGAAACGAAATATTTTCGGAATTTTCGAATGTACTTGAAATGTGTCAAATTGAAATTTATTGCTTTGAAACGAGGAGAACAGACGTTCTGAAAAAACGAAAAGTCGATACAAAAAACGAGCTAAGTGACACGAAAATACGAAAAATGGTCGATATTCCGAAACCATTTACAATTCCGAAAAACAAAAATTTCCGAAAATACGAAAAGTCGATACAAAAAACGAGCTAAGTGACACGAAAATACGAAAAATGGTCGATATTCCGAAAAAAAATGTACATGAAAAACAAGTCGAGCCGAACCGAATCGAAACAGAAATCAGTCGAAACGAGCCGAATCGAAGAGTTTCAAAATCCAAAAAATCGAATCGAACCGAAAAAAAATCGGTGCACATGCCTAGAAAGAATAGAATCCTGCATTCCCTGACTGTAGGAAGAATAGAATGTTGCATTCCCTGACTGTATGAAGAATAGAATGCTGCATTCCCTGACTGTAGGAAGAATAGAATGCTGCATTCCCCGTCTGTAGGAAGAATAGAATGCTGCATTCCCTGACTGTAGGAGGAATAGAATGTTGCATTCCGTGACTGTATGAAGAATAGAATGCTGCATTTCCTGACTGTAGGAAGAATAGAATGCTGCATTCCCCGACTGTAGGAAGAATAGAATGCTGCATTCCCCGTCTGTAGGAAGAATAGAATGCTGCATTCCCCGTCTGTAGGAAGAATAGAATGCTGCATTCTGTAGGGAGACTAGAATAGCAGCATTTCATGTTTTACGTGCAATAAATGATTTATTATCATACGTTTAGATGATCGGCTGAGAAACGAGCAGCCACTTCTTTCATGTGGTCACACTGACAGGAATGGCAAAAGCAGAAGCAAGGACAGGGCTGGCGCGCGTTATGTGCTGTTTGGGCATTTCCTTCTACCTTTACTTTTTAAGGCAATATCTCAGGACAGTGGGGAACATTTCAGACTTTTATTCCTGTGTTTTTCGTGATTCTCTTCTGGATTAACCTCCTGGTGATGGGACCACAAAGACAGTGAATGTTATGATGAAGGCGTTTGGTGTGTGAATAGGCCGGGCTTGAAATCTCTGTCGGGTTGGTCCAGCTCAGAGTGACCCTATGGAAAGTTATGGAACCTCACTGAATGCCTGTAGCAGAAATTCAGACATGGCAAGACTTAGATTTCTGGTACTGGACCTGGACAGCGCTCATGAGTTACGAATCCCATCCGCCTGGGCTCCTGTCCAAACCCAACAGCGCTGGCATTGTCAAAAATGGAAAGTCAAGAACCAAGCCGACCATCAGAGAAATCACCTGTAACCATGAGGAATGGCCGGTGGTGACATGTGGCGATCCCGGTGTAGACTCCCCTCCCTGATTATCTTCCCCTTTTAAATCTTGTACAGAGAGACCTGCGAATAAGGATGTCCTCCTGGTCATTAAAGCTCTTGGTGGAATCGCTCGCCCTCGTTCCTCTCTAATTCACTCGCTCTCTATCATTCCCACACCCCGTAATGATGTCGTTTCGGGACTGAAGTAAAGGTCAGCAGTTTCCCAGTCTCTACAGAAAGACGGGACGGGGAGAAGTGGTTTTTAGATCAAGAGGAAGGAAAATAGGTCTCCGCCATCATCCCGCCGCGTGCCGCGCTGCAGCTTGAAGTTGCGTCTGTTGAGCGCTTTCATCTCCCGTCCCCCCGTTAAGCGGCGAGATGTCGCGGGAGGAGGTAAATCCAGGCTCCGCCCAACCCGCGTTTTCCTTTCACATTTCTCTTTCGTGTAGGAATTGTTGGCAGAGTCGCCCGCGCCGCGGAGGAACAGAAAAAGGGGCAATACACGAGGAACGCAGGAGGGGGGCGCGTCACAGGAAAAACAGTTTGAGAATTAAGGTCATTAATTTTCCACTTGCAAGAGCCGCCGCACAGACCGAGATAAAGTCAGCATAAATATTCAGCCCAGGTTCCCCCGATCCTCCTCTCTCCCTTCGCTTTCCTCCGCCAGCCCATTTATCTCCATGCTGTCAATTAGAGGTAAAAGCAAAGAACTAATTAGGAACTGTGCAATTTTAATTAGCTGTTTTGATAATTAAACTAATTGGTTCCCTTGTGTTTCCGCAATGTGCGCCGAGCACTTTTTTGATATCTGGGCTCCCGATTTCCCATCCGTCGGTTAATTAGTCACTTTTGCATTAAAAAGGAGCCTTTCTTAATAGTCTTAATTTGCAGTTGAAAAGAGAATCTAGCGTCAATAATTTGTGTAATTGGTAACTGTTTGATTGTAATTTAGAAGCGCGGCCGGCAGCTCTGCATGGCTAATTCCTAATGACTGGGATTAAACTTGGATTAAATGTTGGGGAGGAAAGGATTTTTTTTCCTGTGTAATTGTCACAAACGAGATCTATTTGTGGCGACTCATACTAATTGTCTGCTCTCCTCAAATGATGAAGGACAGACACGTGACGCAGCGGCCAGAAATGCAAAACATTAATGCATGTCTCCTGCGTGTACCGGGTGCATATAATGCATGTCTCCTGCGTGTACCGGTGCATATAATGCATGTGTCCTGCGTGTACCGGGTGCATATAATGCATGTCTCCTGTGTGTACCGGGTGCATATAATGCATGTCTCCTGCGTGTACCGGTGCATATAATGCATGTGTCCTGCGTGTACTGGGTGCATATAATGCATGTCTCCTGAGTGTACCGGGTGCATATAATGCATGTCTCCTGCGTGTACAGGGTGCAAATAAAGCATATCTCCAGCGTGTACGGGTGCATATAATGCACATTTCCTGCGCGTATCGGGTGCATATAATGCATGTCTCCTGTGTGTGCCGGGTGCATATAATGCATGTCTCCTGCGTGTACCGGGTGCATAAAATGCATGTGTCCTGCGTGTACCGGGTGCATATAATGTATGCGTCCTGCGTGTACCGGGTGCATATAATGCATGTCTCATGCGTGTACTGGGTGCATATAATGCATGTGTCCTGTGTGTACCGGGTGCATATAATGCATGTGTCCTGCGTGTAATGGGTGCATATAATACATATGTCCTGCATGTTACGTGTGCATATAATGCATGAGTCCTGCATGTAACGGGTGCATATAATGCATGTGTCCTGCGTGTTACGAGTGCATATAATGCATGTGTCCTGCGTGTTACGAGTGCATATAATGCATGTGTCCTGCGTGTTATTATTATTATTATTATTCTTTATTTATAAAGCGCCAGCATATTCCGCAGCGCTGTACAATAAGCACAGTATAGACAGGGTTACAATACATTAAACAACATTTGAAAAACAGTACAGGAGGAGATGAGGGCCCTATTCCCGTAGGAACTCACAATCTGGGAGGGTTGGGGTTGGAAACAGGAGGAGAGGACTGTAAGGTGAGATTGATTGATGGTTGCGTCAGTGAGTTGGGGGGTCGGCTTCCCTAAATAGGAACGTTTTCAGGGAGCGTTTGAAGGAAGAGAAGTTAGGGGAAAGTCTGACAGTACGAGGGAGAGCGTTCCAGAGAGTGGGGGCTGCGCGTGAGAAATCCTGCAGTCTATCATGGGAAGAGGTGATGCGGGGAGAAGCTAGGCGCAGGTCACTGTTTGACCTTAGGGAGCGGGCTGGGGTGTATTTGGTGATTAGTGAGGACAGGTAGTGGGGCGCTGAGTTAGTGAGGGTTTTGTAGGTAAGGATAAGGATTTTGAACTTAATTCTGCAGTGGATGGGGAGCCAGTGAAGGGACTCGCAGAGGGGAGTGGCAGAGACAGAGCGGCGGGTGAGGTGAATTAGCCTGGCGGAGGCGTTCAGGATGGATTGTAGGGGGAGAGGCGGGACAGAGGGAGGCCAGATAAGAGATTATTGCAATAGTCGAGTCGGGAGATTACCAGGGCGTGTATGAGTTGTTTTGTGGTGACAGCGGTAAGAAATGGCCGAATTCTGGAAATATTACGCAGTTGGTATCGGCAGGAGGAGGAAAGAGACTGGATGTGGGGGATGAAGGAAAGAGCAGAGTCCAGTGTAACTCCAAGACAGCGAACTTGGTTTGATGGGGAGATGGTGATACCCTCCACCGTGATAGAGAAGTCAGGAGGTGGGGAGGCATTGGAGGGAGGAATAAGTAGGAGTTCAGTCTTTGACATGTTGATCTTTAGGTGGTGGGAGGCCATCCAGGAGGAGATGCCAGATAAACAGTCACTGACTTTTGAAAGGACAGGGGGAGAGAGATCAGGGGTAGAGAGGTAGATCTGAGTGTCATCAGCGTAGAGGTGGTAATTAAAGCCAAAGCTGTTGATGATTTTGCCCAGGGAGGAGGTGTAGATGGAAAAGAGCAGAGGACCAAGGACAGAGCCTTGAGGTACACCAACAGATATAGGCAATGAAGAGGAGGAGTTACCAGCAAAGGACACACAGAAGGACCTGTTGGATAAATAGGAGTCAACCCAAGCAAGTGCAGTGTCACCGAGACCCAGAGAGTTGAGGGTCTGTAGAAGGAGGGGGTGGTCAACAGTGTCAAAAGCAGCCGAGAGGTCAAGCAGGATGAGAATAGAATAGTGGCCGTGTTTTTTAGCAGTTAGGAGGTCGTTGGTGACTTTGGTGAGGGCAGTTTCAGTTGAGTGTAGGGGACGGAAGCCAGATTGCAGGGGGTCAAGTAGGGAATTGGAGGACAGGAAGAGGGAGAGGCGGTTGAAGACTAGTTTTTCTAAGAGCTTTGATGTGAAGGGAAGCAGGGATACAGGGCGGTAGTTGGATGGAGAGTTGGGATCTAGGGATGGTTTCTTTAGTAAATGGGTAACTAGCGCGTGTTTGAAGGCGGATGGAAAGGAGCCAGTGGAGAGAGATAGGTTGAAGATGTGTGTGAGAGCAGGGGTGAGGGAGGAGGAGAGGGGAGGAAATAGATGTGAGGGAATGGGGTCGAGCGGGCATGTGGTGAGATGTGAGGAGGACAATAAGGAATGGACTTCCTCCTCAGTGGCTGGGAGGAAGCGGCAGAGGGTGGCAGAGGGGACCTGTGGGAGTGGAGGTGGCAGATAACTATCTTGTGTTGGGATGTTGCTTCTGATAGTTAGAGTTTTACTGAGGAAGTAGTCTGCCAGGTCTTGAGCGCTGAAGGCAGCTGGGGGGGGAGGTGCAGGTGGGTAGAGGAGGGTGTTGAAGGTGGACCAGAGCCGTTTAGGGTTAGAGGACAGCGTAGATATAAGAGATGAGAAGAAGGATTGTTTGGCCAAGTGGAGGGCAGAGGTGTATGAGCGGAGAATAAACTTGAAGTGAACAAAATCAGCTTCAGAGCGGGATTTCCTCCAGGCACGAAGCTGGCGGCGTGGGGCCTTACAGAGTCGAAGAGGAGCAAGAGTGTCTAGAGCAGAGATAAGCGTAGTGTTGTAGTGATTAGTGGCAGCATCAGGGCAGGTGAAGGATGAGGTATGAGGTGAAGTAGGTTGGAGAATTGATGGGGGTCCACAGCCTGTAGATTTCTGCGAGTGTGTGTGCGGGGTGGGGGAGCAGGGTGTTTAGGAAGTCCAGATAGGTTGAAAGAGAGAAGGTGGTGGTCAGAGATGGGGAAAGGGCGACAGGTGAACTCAGAAATGGAGCAGAGGTTGGAAAAGACAAGGTCAATAGCGTGACCATCGCGGTGGGTAGGGAGGACGGAGGATTGTGTGAGTCCAAGAGAGGACAAAGTGAAAGAAGTTTGGAGGCAGCAGGGGCGGAAGGATCATCAATGGGAATGTTGAAGTCCCCGAGAATTAGGCATGGAAGATTAGAAGACAGGAAGTGAGAAAGCCAGGTAGCAAAGTGGTCAAAGAACTGGGAGGTTGGTCCCGGTGGGCAGTAGATGACTGCCACCCTGAGAGCCAGAGGAGAGAACAGGCGGATGCAGTGTGTCTCGAAGGAGGAGAGGAGAGGGATGGGGGTGGAGGGAGATGCTGGTAGGTGCAGGTGGGAGAGAGCAGGATTCCGACCCCGCCACCATTTCTGGGGGTATGGCTCAAGTGTAGACCACCATGTGAGAGAGCAGCAACGGAGGCCATGTCAGAGGGTGTTAGCCAGGATTCAGTTAAAGCTAGGAGTTTGAAAGGAAGAGGTCATGGATTTTTATTTTTTTTTGTGAAAGGATTTTACCAGGAAGGATACATTGAGATTTCTCTGGTTTTCAGTCTGTACCATTGGGTGTCTTGCCAAGGACACTTACTGGAGAGGTGCTCGCTGGGATCGAACCCATGTCTCCACAGGCTCTCTCCATGCAGAGCAGTGACATTACCTCTACTCCACCCAGCCGGTACTGATTGCTGTGAGTTTGTTGCACACAGACCGAGCGTTCCAGGTGTGCATATAATGCATGTGTCCTGCGTGTTACGTGTGCATATAATGCATGAGTCCTGCGGGTTACGTGTGTATATAATGCATGTGTCCTGCGTGTTATGTGTGCATATAATGCATGTGTCCTGCGTGTTACGTGTGCATATAATGCATGTGTCCTGCATGTAACCTGTGCATATAATGCATGTGTCGTGCATGTAACCTGTGCATATAATGCATGTGTCCTGCGTGTTACGAGTGCATATAATGCATGTGTCCTGCGTATTACGTGTGCATATAATGCATGAGTCCTGCATGTTACGTGTGCATATAATGCATGTGTCCTGCGTGTTACGTGTGCATATAATGCATGAGTCCTGCGTGTTACGTGTGCATATAATGCATGTGTCCTGCATGTTACGTGTGCATATAATGCATGTGTCCTACATGTTACATGTGCATATAATGCATGTGTCCTGCGTGTTACATGTGCATATAATGCATGTGTCCTGCGTGTTACGTGTGCATATAATGCATGTGTGCTGTCATACATGCAATGCTGGAGACACTGCGGTAGGATGTGAGCTTAGTGCTGGCCTGTTTATACCGAGAGATGGACACGTTATAGAGGATTCCCACGTGTTACGCACATCATTACCGGATGGTAACTGCCTGTGTAAGTGTTAGGTTTGCCGGATCTCGGCATCACCCTGTAATCTGTGTCGGTGAAGGTCCAGTCCCGGATTCTTGGCTCGGCGTCTCGATGTGTCACAGCTTTATACAAACATTTCATTTAAAAGCTTTTCTGACATTCCTCGTCCATTTATTGAACTTGGCCGCAGTGAGAGCGCAGGAAAAACGGCGTAAACCAAAACTCGTAAACGTGTAATTCAACAGAAATCTGTGTTTGGGACTGTTACCGTGGCAACAACCAGCTCTCACACACACACACTAACATATATATATACATACACAGGTACACATACGCGTACATACGCAGGTCCCAAAAGAGGACGACCATACAAGCACAAGGGCAGACCACCTCGAGCGGTGAACTGATTCCTGTGTTTAATTTATCCTCAAAGGTTCTTTCACCACAACATTTGGCCGTTTTATCCAAGGGATAATCGTTTGTTCCGAAATATACTCCTTCTCGGTTTGAAATATCAGTGGGACTTTACAAATTACATCGTACTCTTGCAATACAAGAAAACGTTGGCCACGTTCCATTTACCCAAAACCATTTACTTCTCAAAAGTCTTCATGATGTCAAGTCTCAAAACCAGACGGTCCAAACCTTTCTTCAACAAGTTCAGCATATAGTGGAGTCTCCTCCCCCCATAGGACTTATTCCAATCTCTCCAAATTGGAATGGGATGCTCTGCAGGATCTTGCCCGCGATCCCACAGTGATTGTTCGCCCAGCCGATAAGGGTGGGGGGTTTGTAGTTCTTGATTATATGTTTTACAGGAATGAAATTCTCTCTCAACTACAGGATGAATATATATATAAGCGATTAACATATGATCCCACTGTTATGTTTAAAAAACGTATTGACAGCCTTTTGAATATGGGTTTATCAGCTGGCTATGTAGATCAAACTACTGTTGATTTTTGTACTGTGTCCCATCCAATCATGCCTGTGTTGTATACTTTGCCCAAGCTCCACAAGGACCCGCGGTCTCCCCTGGCAGACCTATTGTGTCTGCCAGGGGGAGCCTGCTGGAACCCTTGGGGAGATTTATTGATCAAGTGTGTAAGGCGTCCATTCTAGCATTGCCAA
>CM019072.1:122580433-122785433 GCA_009667805.1 Leptobrachium leishanense | reverse complement strand
GCGGCTGCAGTTCTCTCGGTTGGTTGTGCATCTTTTTCCTTCCACTCGACTTTCTGTTAACATGCTTGGATACAGCACTCTGTGAGCAGCAGCTTCTTCGGCAATGAATGTTTGTGGCTTTCCCTCCTTGTGAAGGTGTCAATGATTGTCTTCTGGACAACTGTCAGATCAGCATCTCCCCCATGATTGTGTCGCCTCGTGAAGCAAACAGAGCATTTTGGAGCTCAGGAAACCTTTGCAGGTGTTTCGAGCTGATTCGCTGATTGACATGTGTCAACATATTCTAAGTTGTAGAGAGATGGTGAATTGGTGGTTTTTGTTTTAAATGTGAGGAAAATCATCACAATTAAAAGAACTAAAGACTTAAACTCCTTCAGTCTGTGCGCATTGAATGGATTAAACTCCTTCAGTCTGTGCGCATTGAATTGATTAAACCCCTTCAGTCTGTGCGCATTGAATGGATTAAACTCCTTCAGTCTGTGCATTGATTAAACTCCTTCAGTCTGTGCATTGATTAAACTCCTTCAGTCTGTGCGCATTGAATGGATTAAACTCCTTCAGTCTGCGCGCATTGAATGGATTAAACTCCTTCAGTCTGGGCGCATTGACGGATTAAACTCCTTCAGTCTGTGCGCATTGAATGGATTAAACTCCTTCAGTCTGTGCGCATTGAATGGATTAAACTCCTTCAGTCTGTGCGCATTGAATTGATTAAACTCCTTCAGTCTGCACGCATTGAATGGATTAAACTCCTTCAGTCTGTGCGCATTGAATTGATTAAACTCCTTCAGTCTGTGCGCATTGAACTGATCAAACTCCTTCAGTCTGCGCGCATTGAATTGATTAAACTCCTTCAGTCTGTGCGCATTGAATTGATTAAACTCCTTCAGTCTGTGCGCATTGAATTGAATAAACTCCTTCAGTCTGTGCGCATTGAATGGATTAAACTCCTTCAGTCTGCGCGCATTGAATTGATTAAACTCCTTCAGTCTGCGCGCATTGAATTTGTTAAACTCATTCAGTCTGTGCGCATTGAATTGATTAAACTCCTTCAGTCTGTGCGCATTGAATTGATTAAACTCCTTCAGTCTGTGCGCATTGAATTGAATAAACTCCTTCAGTCTGTGCGCATTGAATGGATTAAACTCCTTCAGTCTGTGCGCATTGAATTGATTAAACTCCTTCAGTCTGTGCGCATTGAATTGAATAAACTCCTTCAGTCTGTGCGCATTGAACTGATTAAACTCCTTCAGTCTGTGCGCATTGAATTGAATAAACTCCTTCAGTCTGTGCGCATTGAACTGATTAAACTCCTTCAGTCTGTGCGCATTGAATTGATTAAACTAGGGTTGCACTGATACCGATACTAGTATCGCTATCGGTGCCGAAACCGGGTACTGCAGGAGTACTTGGTACTCGTGCAGTACCCCCGATATTTTTTTCCGGTACCGGAAGCCGGCATTGAGCCGGCTTGCCGGCATCCGAGGGGCTGGGGCGGCTGTCCGAATGCTCTATCGGCATTCGGACAGGCCCTGCAGCTGCTCTCCGTGTTCTTTCATACTTACCTTCCTGGGCGCTGCCGGGAAAGTCTTCGCGCGCGCGCTCCTTGGAAGGTCCCCAGCCGCGACCACGTGGGACCATGTGATCGCGGCTGGGGTCCTTCCAACGTGCGCATGCGTGGGAACTTTCCCGGCGTCGCTCAGGAAGGTAAGTATCATCGCGGAGAGCAGCTGCAGGGCCTGTCCGAATGCTCTATCGGCATTCGCACAGGCCCTGCAGCTGCTCTCCTCACTTTGTTTATACTTACCTTCCTTGGAACTTTCCCGGCGTCACTAAGGAAGGTAAGTATAAACAAAGTGAGGAGAGCAGCTGCAGGGCCTGTGCGAATGCCGATAGAGCATTCGGACAGGCCCTGCAGCTGCTCTCCGCGATGATACTTACCTTCCTGAGCGATGCCGGGAAAGTTTCCGCGCGTGCGCTCATTGGAAGGACCCCAGCCGCGATCACATGGTCCCATGTGGTCGCGGCTGGAGACCTTCCAAGGAGCGCGCGAAGACTTTCCCGGCGTCGCTAAAGGAAGGTAAGTGAGCGAGGGGGGGGCAAATCCATGTGCTGGGGGGCATTATCCACGAGCTGGGGGCATTATCCATGCTGGGGGCATTATCCACCCTGGGGCCATATCCACGAGCTGGGGCAGATCCAGAAGCTGGGGGGCATTATCCAGGAGCTGGGGGCATTATCCATGAGCTGGGGGGCATTATCCATGAGCTGGGGAGCATTATCCATGAGCTGGGGGGCAAATCCATGAGCTGGGGCAGTATTTATGAGCTGGGGGCAGTATCCATGAGCTGGGGGGCAGATCCACGAGCTGGGGGGCAGATCCACGAGCTGGGGGGCAAATCCACGAGCTGGGGCAATATCCATGAGCTGGGGGGCAGTATCCATGAGCTGGGGCAGTATCCATGAGCTGGGGGCAGTATCCATGAGCTGGGGGGCAAATCCATGAGCTGGGGGGCATATCCATGAGCTGGGGGCAAATCCACGAGCTGGGGGCAGTATCCATGAGCTGGGGGGCAAATCCATGAGCTGGGGGGCATATCCATGAGCTGGGGGGCATATCTATGAGCTGGGGGGCATATCCATGAGCTGGGGGGCATATCCATGAGCTGGGGGGCATATCTATGAGGCCTTTATATGAGGTCTGTTCTTATTGGAAAGCGTCACGTGACATAAAATAAAAGTATCGGTGAGTACTTGAACAAAAATATCGGTACTCGTACTCGGTCTTAAAGTGGTATCGATGCATCCCTAAATTAAACTCCTTCAGTCTGAGCGCATTGAATTGAATAAACTCCTTCAGTCTGTGCGCATTGAATTGATTAAACTCCTTCAAACTGCGCACATTGAATTGATTAAACTCCTTCAGTCTGTGCGCATTGAATGGATTAAACTCCTTCAGTCTGTGTGCATTGAATGAATTAAACTCCTTCAGTCTGTGCGCATTGAATTGATTAAACTCCTTCAGTCTGTGCGCATTGAATGGATTAAACTCCTTCAGTCTGTGCACATTGAATTGATTAAACTCCTTCAGTCTGTGCGCATTGAATGGATTAAACTCCTTCAGTCTGTGTGCATTGAATTGAATAAACTCCTTCAGTCTGTGCGCATTGAATGGATTAAACTCCTTCAGTCTGTGCACATTGAATTGATTAAACTCCTTCAGTCTGTGCGCATTGAATGGATTAAACTCCTTCAGTCTGTGTGCATTGAATGAATTAAACTCCTTCAGTCTGTGCGCATTGAATTGATTAAACTCCTTCAGTCCGTGTGCATTGAATGGATTAAACTCCTTCAGTCTGGACTCTGTGCGCATTGAATTGATTAAACTCCTTCAGTCTGCGCGCATTGAATGGATTAAACTCCTTCAGTCTGTGCGCATTGAATTGATTAAACTCCTTCAGTCTGCGCGCATTGAGTTTATTTCATACACAAGTTTCACAACTTCAATTAATGAAATAAATGAACTTTTCCATCACATTCCAATTTATTCAGATGCACCTCTATATGAGCCTCTCAGACAGGCAGACTATCGTCTACTCCAGGGCTTGACAAATTTGCTTTGAATCTAGGAGCCAGCTGCAAAAGTTAGGAGCCAGTTTTTTTTCCAGACTAAGGCCGGTGTCAGACGAGCGCACAAGATGCGCCTGTACTGACGTGCCTAGGGAGGATCGTGCTTTGTAGTGCTGAGTGCACTAACTGCACTCAGCGTGGTGGCCAGACGGGCATCAGAGTGGAAGGAACGACCACTCTCACTGACATTCCTTCCGCTCTGCAAAACGCTCGTCTGACCCCCAGCGTAACAACTAAAGATTCACGGTACCATTTTCTTAAGACCAAGTCCCAAGTCCCCACAGAGTTGAGCGCTCCTCCTCCCTCCCTCCACTCTGTAGTGGAGGGAGGGGGTGGGCCAGCAGCAGAGAGAAGGAGGGGGGCTGGGCCAGCAGCTGTGTGTGCGCCTGTCACGGGGGTCTGATTTACAGTATAACCCCAGACAGACACGCTGACCGGCAATAAAGGGTGCACGCTGCCGATACAAATCGCAGCTTGCACATAGCTTTTCCTGAGCGGACAAAGCCTTGTAAAAGGCTTAATGTCCGATGGGTGAAAGACCCAGCGACCTGGTCTGCCAGAAGGGGAGGCTATGTATACAAACCCAGGTGCCTGGACAGCATTTCTTGTCGCCATAGCAACCCTGGCGCCTGGGTTTGTCGACCCCTGGTCTACTCTTTACCTTTGCCACATTCCCCGGAAGGCGCACATTCTTGCAGACCCCGGAAGGTGCACATTCTTGCAGACCCCGGAAGGCGCACATTCCCGCAGACCCCGGAAGGTTCACATTCCCACAGACCCTGGAAGGCGCACATTCCCGCAGACCCCGGAAGGCCTGCATTCCCACAGACCCGGAAGGCCTGCATTCCCACAGACCCGGAAGGCCTGCATTCCCACAGACCCAGAAGGCCTGCATTCCCGCAGACCCGGAAGGCCTGCATTCCTGCAGACCCCAGAAGGCCCCCATTCCCACAGACCCCGGAAGGCCCCCATTCCCCAGAAGGCCCACATACCCTCTTCCTAGTGAAGCTGCATATTTCTCTCTCCGGCATTGTAATATCTGAGAACAGATTACCTCGAGATCACCCTCTCAGTATCCAAAGGTTTTTATGTGGTTTTATTTCTTATTGAGTATAAGGGAACGCCGGGGGTTCGGGTACAAGGGAATGCTGGGTGTTCGGGTATAAGGGAATGCCGGGGGTTCGGGTATAAGGCAATGCCGGGGGTTCGGATATAAGGGAATGCCGGGTGTTCAGGTAGAAGGGAATGCCGGGTGTTTGGGTATATGGGAATGACGGGCGTTTGCATATAAGGGAATGCCGGGCGTTCGGGTATAAGGGAATGCCGGGCGTTCGGGTATAAGGGAATGCCGGGGGTTCGGGTATAAGGCAATGCCGGGGGTTCGGATATAAGGGAATGCCGGGTGTTCAGGTAGAAGGGAATGCCGGGTGTTTGGGTATATGGGAATGACGGGCGTTTGCATATAAGGGAATGCCGGGCGTTCGGGTATAAGGGAATGCCGGGCGTTTGGGTATAAGGGAATGACGGGCGTTTGGGTATATGGGAATGCCGGGCGTTCGGGTATATGGGAATGCCGGGCGTTCGGGTATAAGGGAATGCCGGACGTTCTGGTATATGTGAATTCCTGGTGTTTCTATCCGCCGGGGCCTGGCAGTCTCGGTCTTGTATTTGTCGTTCTCTGTGGGGAACGTGTGTCTTGACAAATGTTGAGGATGAAAGAACCTCACAACAATTTGTGGAAATCAGCGTTTTCTGTCTCTTTTGTGTAATTGGCGAATGTGATGAATATTTTATGATTTCTCCATATTAGCGAGAGCGGCGCAGCCACACGTTATGTTCGTATTGTTACACAGACGCGCTTTGTGTGCAATATCTGCAAATTCTGCATAAAAAGAACACAATGTGTCTCTTACCTTTTACTAACAGCACATTGTTACACGGCCACATTGTAACGTCCTGCAGCCCTGAACCCGAAATGTAATACACAGACCAGCACCTTGTAACGTCCCGCAGCACACACCCAGCCCTGAAGAACCCGACATGCAGTATACAGATACACAGACCAGCACATTGTAACGACCCGCAGCACACACCCAACCCTGAACCAAACATGTAATACACAGATACACAGACCGGCACCGTAACATCCCGCAGCACACACCCAGCCCTGAACCTGACATGCAATACACAGATACACAGACCAGCACATTGTTTCGTCCAGAACACAGACCCAACCCTGAACCTCAACATGTAATACACAGACCAGCACCTTGTAACGTCCCGCAGCACACACCCAGCCCTGAACCCAACATGTAATACACAGATACACAGACCGGCACCGTAACGTCCCGCAGCACACACCCAGCCCTGAACCTGACATGCAATACACAGATACACAGACCAGCACATTGTTTCGTCCAGAACACAGACCCAACCCTGAACCTCATCATGTAATACACAGAACAGCACCTTGTAACGTCCCGCAGCACACACCCAGCCCTGAACCTGACATGCAATACACAGATACACAGACCAGCACCTTGTAACGTCCCGCAGCACACACCCAGCCCTGAACCTGACATGCAATACACAGATACACAGACCAGCACCTTGTAACGTCCCGCAGCACACACCCAGCCCTGAACCTGACATGCAATACACAGATACACAGACCAGCACCTTGTAACGTCCCGCAGCACACACCCAGCCCTGAACCTGACATGCAATACACAGATACACAGACCAGCACCTTGTAATGTCCCGCAGCACACACCCAACCCTGAACCCGACATGTAATACAGAGATACACAGGGTATATATATATATTTATGTCTATGAGTTCTGTGTGTGTGTGGGTTAGGGATGAGCTGCCGGTTCGAATCGGGTCGATGTTCACATCGAACATCGGCTGTTCGAAAGTTTGCGAACCTCGAACTTTTCAGGCCGTTCGCAAAAAGTTCGGGAAAAAAATGATTTTTTTTAAAAAAATGCTTGAAAAATCCTACATAATCTAGAAATAAAGAGACTCTTTACTGCAGAATATTATAAGCAATGGTTTATTAGATATTTGAGTAAAACGGGAATATTTTTAACAGTGAAGCCTATGGAATAAAACAATTGTAGCGCTCACTCCCGGAGGAGCCGCCGAAAATGAACCACGGGTCAGTCTCCCCGCACTAGGGAATAAATATACTCCAACACGCTGTAAGTTTTACAAGTTAAAAGGTTTACTAAAAGGTTTGCAACTCTTGAGACACGGTATATGCAGGAAAATTTACAGTACTTTCGTAACACGATAAACGCGTAGCGGTAAAAGAAACGAAAACACGAGGGCTTCGTATTTTCGGAAAAAAACCCCGACCGAGCAGAAAATTAAAAGATACGAATTCGAGAAAAAAAAACGCGTAGCGGGACACAATAAAATACACAGTTCTCGTATCACGGTAAACGCGCAGCGGGAACAAAAAAAGGAAAAATGTTCGGAATGTAACTTTAACTTTGCCCCCTTGTCCCGATTCGGAAAAGGAAAATGAGTCCTGCACAGGTTAAGTCCCAAAACATGAGGTAGTGTGTGTTCGTGTATATGTGGTACCCGGGTGCTTTTCAACTGGCCAGTGAGTTTACTTTAATGATGTCTTCGACTAGTCAGTTGGGGCCCTGTGGGTTTTAGAAGAAACAGCAGCGTACGCTCTTATTCACATACGGCCTTGGGGGCCTCTCACCCATCCAGCGCAAGCTTGAGGTTCCGCTGACCCAGGACGTCTCTCCGCTCGATGTTAACTGGGGACGCCGACCACCGGATCTGTTGTCTGGCCTTCTGTCTGTCAGCCGCGACTCAGCCAGCTTACCGCCTGCTCCCCGCTTCCATCGACCGCGGTACTCCTTACTCGAGGGGTCTTCTCTCCTCAGCACTGCACTCGGATAATGTAAATGGTGATGTCTGTCTCCCGCAAGGCTGGGTGACCCAATCCTAAGGCCAAATCCACTTCGTCTGCGCTCCGGCCTATCTTTTGGTCTCTCCTTCTCTGTGTGTGCATCCACTCTCCCCTGCTCCCTGGCGCGCTCTCCCTGTTCTCCACGAGGTGCAGGATGTACAGCGTCTCCACAAACCCACCCACTTCCTGTTTCTTCGCAAAGCATGCCGGGACATGTAGTTCGAGTGTCCAGAGTCTTTAATCGTGATTGTCTCCATCTTGTGGCTAAAAATGGGTACTGCCACAGTAAACTTTAACACATCGCTACACAATCTTGTTGCTAAAACATCAGGCAGACGAGGCCCTCTAATCAGACACTGTAGAGTGCAGCTCGCCGGGGCCTCCCAAGGATCCCTTGAGGAGCATGCGGCCGCCGGATGACAGAGCTGTGACTGTGCAGGCTGGCCAGCCGGCCGGGTGCAAGTGGCAGAGAGGCGGTGCAGGGAGGGAGCCATTGCACCTGCGGCCACGACAGACTAGGGATGAGCCGAACATCCCCGAGTTCGGTTCGTATTCGAACCCGAACTTTCCAAATGTTCGAATCCGAACTCGAACCCGAACTCAAACTCAATACAAGTCAATGGGGCTGAAAATTCGGTTTTTAGAGTGCCCTCCAAGAGGGCATATATGCTAGATATTTGCCATAAAAGGTGTATGGGGGTCCGGGTAGTGCCCTGGGGGACAGGAAACAAGGACAAAAAGTTTAAAAAAAAACGTTTTTAAAGGGACAGTGAGTTTTCCATGAAATAAGGGTTAAAAATAAACGAAAAATTCCTTCAAATATCGTGCCTAGGAGGCATAACCTGCCCGTGAAGTGGCGGATTTCTAGGATGTATAGAAACACGTTTCAAATGACGGTAAATGCTTTTCCTTTTATCTATCCATAAACAACTGCTTGGGGCGGCAGTCTGTATGAAAAGAGGAGACATTTTCGGACACGTAGAAAAAGTTTAGTGATTTTTGGCTAAATTATTGTGAAACTTATGCAGGCTTTGGATGAAAGTAACAATAGGTGCTTTAAAATTGGTCCTTTAGCATCGGCAACAGTGCCGTCACACCGTAACCCCTCTGAGGATATGAATCTGATACAGGTGTCAGTGGCAGTGCACCCAAATATTGTGCCTTTGGTGCCAGGCCTGCAAGTACTATCATACAGTAACCCCTCTGTGGTATTATGGAAGAATGCAGGGGTGGACCTTGCGGTCCTATATTAAAAAGATATACATCTGGTAAAGGCGTTAGTGCACCCAGATATTGTGCTTTTGGTGCCAGGCCTGCAAGTACTATCATACAGTAACCCCTCTGTGGTATTATGGAAGAATGCAGGGGTGGACCTTGCGGTCCTATATTAAAAAGATATACATCTGGTAAAGGCGTTAGTGTACCCAGATATTGTGCTTTTGGTGCCAGGCCAGCAAGTACTATCATACAGTAACCCCTCTGTGGTATTATGGAAGAATGCAGGGGTGGACCTTGCGGTCCTATATTAAAAAGATATACATCTGGTAAAGGCGTTAGTGTACCCAGATATTGTGCTTTTGGTGCCAGGCCAGCAAGTGCATTCATACAGTAACCCCTCTATGGTATTGTGGAAGAATGCAGGGGTGGACCATGTGGTCCTATATTAAAAAGATATGAATCTGGTAAAGGCGTCAATGCACCCAAATATTGTGCCTTTGGTGCCAGGCCTGCAAGTACTATCATACAGTAACCCCTCTGTGGTATTATGGAAGAATGCAGGGGTGGACCTTGCGGTCCTATATTAAAAAGATATACATCTGGTAAAGGCGTTAGTGCACCCAGATATTGTGCTTTTGGTGCCAGGCCTGCAAGTACTATCATACAGTAACCCCTCTGTGGTATTATGGAAGAATGCAGGGGTGGACCTTGCGGTCCTATATTAAAAAGATATACATCTGGTAAAGGCGTTAGTGTACCCAGATATTGTGCTTTTGGTGCCAGGCCAGCAAGTACTATCATACAGTAACCCCTCTGTGGTATTATGGAAGAATGCAGGGGTGGACCTTGCGGTCCTATATTAAAAAGATATACATCTGGTAAAGGCGTTAGTGTACCCAGATATTGTGCTTTTGGTGCCAGGCCAGCAAGTGCATTCATACAGTAACCCCTCTATGGTATTGTGGAAGAATGCAGGGGTGGACCATGTGGTCCTATATTAAAAAGATATGAATCTGGTAAAGGCGTCAATGCACCCAGATATTGTGCTTTTGGTGCCAGGCCTGCAAGTACTATCATACAGTAACCCCTCTGTGGTATTATGGAAGAATGCAGGGGTGGACCTTGCGGTCCTATATTAAAAAGATATACATCTGGTAAAGGCGTTAGTGCACCCAGATATTGTGCTTTTGGTGCCAGGCCTGCAAGTACTATCATACAGTAACCCCTCTGTGGTATTATGGAAGAATGCAGGGGTGGACCTTGCGGTCCTATATTAAAAAGATATACATCTGGTAAAGGCGTTAGTGTACCCAGATATTGTGCTTTTGGTGCCAGGCCAGCAAGTACTATCATACAGTAACCCCTCTGTGGTATTATGGAAGAATGCAGGGGTGGACCTTGCGGTCCTATATTAAAAAGATATACATCTGGTAAAGGCGTTAGTGTACCCAGATATTGTGCTTTTGGTGCCAGGCCAGCAAGTGCATTCATACAGTAACCCCTCTATGGTATTGTGGAAGAATGCAGGGGTGGACCATGTGGTCCTATATTAAAAAGATATGAATCTGGTAAAGGCGTCAATGCACCCAGATATTGTGCTTTTGGTGCCAGGCCAGCAAGTGCATTCATACAGTAACCCCTCTATGGTATTGTGGAAGAATGCAGGGGTGGACCATGTGGTCCTATATTAAAAAGATATGAATCTGGTAAAGGCGTCAATGCACCCAGATATTGTGCTTTTGGTGCCAGGCCAGCAAGTGCATTCATACAGTAACCCTTCTGTTGTATTGTGGAAGAGTGCAGGGTTGGACCCTGTGGTTCAAAAAATTTAAATGATATAGATGTGGCACAGGCGTCATTGCAGCCAAATATTTCGCCTTTCATGGCAGCAAGTGCCTTCACACCGTAACCCTTTTGTGGTGTAGCGCTGGTTTAAAACACTGTTGCTATAGTACTTATTTTTGGCCACCAGAGGGAGACAAGCGCAATGTAAGAGACACTGAACAATGGGACTACGTTTTCCAGCATGCTTTGCGCCGGGAACCGGAAGTGGGTGGGGAGAAACAGACTTACATCCGCAGCCTCGTGCAGGGGAAACCAAGAGCGCGCCGAGGAGCGAGAGAGCAAGACGCACGTGAGACAGACAACGATCGTGACCAGGCCGGAGCGCAGGTGCGGCCTTACGGAGCTGGAGATCGGTTTCACAATACTTGTCAGAGACCTAGCGATCCACCGCTGATAAGTTTATACAGATACAGAGTAGCTGAAGGACCCCGAGTTAGGAGACCGCAGATGACCTAATGGGAGTGCAGGCGGTGAGCTGAGCATCTTGTGGCAGAAACGGACAAGCAAGACAGCGGATCCGGTGGCACAGAGTCCCAGTCAAGCCAAGCGGAGAGACGTCCTGGGTCAAGCAGAGCGCAGAGTATCTGGCGGATGGGTGAGAGGCCTTCCTGGCCACAGTAAAAATAATAAAGCACGCTGCAAGTTTGTCTAAACCTAACAGGGCCCCAACGTGACTAGTCGAAGACACCTGAAAATTATTCACTGGCCAGTTGAATCTTGTACCCGGGTACCATCATACGCATACACGTACACCTTTTTGGGACACAACCTGTACGGGACTCACATTCCAACAACGAAAGGGTTAATATTTATTTTCCTTTTTCCGCTACGCGTTTCTCGCATTACGAACACCTGTAAATATATATGTATACCGTGCTGCTTTATATATGCCAGTTTATTTGAGATCAGTAAACTATATAACGTCTAAAATCCACTACAGTGCTGGTGTATATTTATTCCCTAGTGCAGGGAGACTGACCCGAGGTTTAAATTCAGCGGCTCCTCCAGGAGTGAGCGCTACAGTGGTATTGTGGAAGAGTTCAGTGCTGGAGGTTTAGTGAATGCAGAAGACATCCCCGATCTATTCCGTTACGTCAGCATCAGGGGATTGATAACTGCTAATCCAGGACTGATTAATTTTTATAAATGTCAGCCGGTCTACAGAGTCGGTGGACAGACGCACTCTTTTGTCTGTGACAAAACCTCCAGCGGCACTGAACGTCCTTTCAGAAAGCACGCTGGATGAAGGGCAACCTAGTAGCTGCATACCCAGTAAGCCAGTGGATCATCTGCTGGAAAGGTATCCAGGTCTACCCTTGCCCCTAGGTAGTCCTGCACCATATGGTGAAGACGCTGGCAATGGGTGCCTACATTTGAGGTCCCTGGGCGTCGTGGGCTAAAAAAATTTAAAAATGCATCAGTCAAGCGGCCCTGGCCTTCACCACTATTCCTCTGATCATCCGCTACCTCAGAAGCACCTGTGTCATCACTTGGTAACCTACTGCTTAATAAATATAAAAGAAACAGACTTAAACCAATGTGGCTTAGTAGGAAGGTAACTAAGGAAATGAAAAATAAAAAGAAGGCATTTAAAGCTTTTAAATTTGATAAATCTGAGGCATCCTATAAAGCATATAGGGCAGCCAATAAAGCATGTAAAAATGCGATTAGATGGGCTAAACTAGAAAATGAAAAAGAAATAGCCAAAGAGAGCAAGACCAACCCTAAAAGATTCTTTAGGTACATAAATTCTAAAAAACCCAAGAGTGAAAATGTAGGTTCACTAAAATCTGAGTCAGGGTTATTGTTAACTGAAGATCAGGATAAGGCAGAAATTTTAAATGATTATTTTTCTTCAGTATTTATCAAAGAGAAACCTATAACATGAAGACATGAAATTCATTAATAAAACTTACTAATACAAAGTGACTGGTTGACTCAGGACAAGGTTTTGGAGCAATTAAACAATGTGAATTTGAATAAAGCCCCAGGGCCAGATGGAATTCACCCACGAGTACTGAGAGAGCTATGTGCTGAAATATGTAAACCTCTGTTCTTAATCTTTCAAGATTCTTTTCTTTCAGGAATCGTACCAGAGGATTGGAGAAAAAGCTGACGTGGTCCCTATATTTAAGAAAGGTTTAAAATTTGTGCCTGGGAATTATAGACCTGTGAGCTTAACATCTGTGGCTGGGAAAGTATTTGAGGGGTTACTAAGGGATAATATTCAGGAATTTATTTGGAGGTATAATGTAATTGGCAAAAATCAGCATGGTTTCATGAAACACAGATCATGTCAGACTAACCTAATTACGTTCTATGAGGAAGTAAGTAGAAGTATAGATCAGGGGGTCGCAGTGGATGTGATTTACTTAGATTTTGCCAAAGCTTTCGACACAGTTCCACACAAAAGGTTACTATTTAAATTGAGAAAAAATGGTCTAGATGAAAATACTTGTTCTTGGATAGAAAACTGGCTAAAAGATAGGGTACAGAGAGTGGTCATAAATGGTACATTTTCAAGATGGACACCAGTGGTAAGCGGTGTCCCTCAGGGGTCTGTTATAGGACCAATACTATTCAATTTATTTATAAATGACCTTGAGATAGGCATTGAAAGTCATGTATCAGTGTTTGCAGATGACACAAAACTAGGAAAAGTAATACAATGTGATCAGGATGTTACTTCGCTGCAGAGGGATATAGATAAATTGCGGGACTGGGCACTTAAATGGCAGATGAGATTTAATCTAGATAAATGCAAAGTTATGCACTTTGGAGTGAAGAACACACAAGTAATTTATACCCTAAATGGTACGGAGTTAGGGAAATCCAAGCAGGAGAAAGATTTGGGAATAATCATAGACTTCAAACTAAGTAACAATGTGCAATGTCAAACAGCAGCCGCCAAGGCCAGCAAGGTATTGGCATGCATTAAAAGGGGAGTTCACTCACGGGATGAAAACATAATTTTGCCTCTGTATAAATCAATGGTCAGGCCGCACCTTGAATATGCCGTGCAATTTTGGGCACCTGTCTTAAAAAAAGATATTATAGCGTTAGAAAAAGTGCAGAGACGGGCAACTAAATTAATAAGGGGAATGGAAGGGTTAAGTTATGAGGAAAGACTAACAAGCTTAAACCTGTTTAGTTTAGAGAAACGGCGCCTTAGAGGGGATCTGATAACCTTATATAAATATATACGGGCCATTATCAACCATTGTCTGATAACCTATTCATTAACAGGTCTATACACAGGACACGGGGTCATCCATTTAGACTGGAAGAAAGAAAATTTAGCATAAAGCATAGGAAGGGTTATTTTACGGTGAGAACAATAAAGCTGTGGAATTCTCTGCCTGTTGAGGTGGTTGGGTCAGAGTCTGTACAGACTTTTAAAAAATGACTGGATGACTTCCTGCAGACACAGAATATTAAGGGTTATAATATTTAATATGTGGGTAAAAGCTTCTTGATCCAAGGAGAAATCTGACTGCCATTCTGGGGTCAAGAAGGAATTTTTTCCCGGTATGTTGCATATTTCAGACTGGGTTTTTTGCCTTCTTTTGGATCAACAGCAGTAGGTTATGTGGGAGAGGCTGAACCCGATGGACGCATGTCTTTTTTCAGCCTATGTAACTATAACTATGCAACCAGTGCCTGGAAAGGTGTTACACAAGTTTCGCTTTAGAGCGTCCTCAAGTTTTTTCATCCTGTGCTCCCTCTGTGCGGGCAGGATGAGCTCTGCAACTTTACCCTTGTATCATGGATCAAGAAGGGTTGCCAACCCGTAATGATCCCTCTCCTTGATAGCACGAATCCTGGGGTCCTTTAGCAGGTTTTGCATTATAAGGGAGCCCATGCAGCGTAGGTTGGAGGTGGCATTAGCTTCCGAGTCTTCCTGGTCAATGAGGATGACCCCATCGTGCACTTCCTCCTCCCAGCCACGCACTAGCCCTTGTGTTTCTGGGGACACAAAACCCTCCCTTGAGGAATCCCCACCTTCAATGCCCCCACTACTTAAATATTCCTCATCCTCCTCCTGTCTGATCTGAGTAGGACCCGCTGGAATGCTGTCTGCGGAAATACTGGAGCCTTCAGAGCTAGGGAAGGCCTCCTCTTCCTCCCGCTGCTCTGCCTCTAGAGCCACATCTATAATTCCCCGCAGAGTGTGCTCCAGCAGGAACACTAAATGAATTGTGTCACTGATGCATGCACTGTCCCTGCTCACCATCCTCGTTGCCTCCTCAAATGGTGACAGTACAGTGCATGCATCCTTGATCATCAGCCACTGCGGGGGGAAAAGAAAACCAAGTTGACCTGAACCTGTCCTTGTGCCATACTCACACAGGTACTCGTTGATGGCCCTCTGCTGCTTGTGCAGACGCTGCAGCATTGCTAATGTCGAGTTCCACCTCGTGGGCATGTCACAGATCAGACAGTTTGCGGGAAGGTAGAATTGTCTTTGAATTTCTGCCAGGCGAACGCTTGCTGGGAATGACCATCTGAAGTGGTTGCAGACTTTTCTGGCCTGGCTGAGAAGCTCTGCCAGCCCTGGGTACTTGGTTAGGAAACGCTGTACCACTAGATTTAGGACGTGTGCTAGGCATGGTACATGCGTCAATTTACCCTTGCGTAGGGCGGAGAGAAGGTTGCTGCCATTATCACAGACGATCATTCCCAGCTGAAGCTGGCACGGTGTGAACCATCTCTGCACCTGGCCCTGCAGAGCTGACTGAATTTCTGGCCGGTGTGGCTCCTGTCCCCTAAACAAACCAGCTCAAGCACAGTATGGCTTCTTTTTGCTAGAGCCATTGCGTAGACCCTGTCAGGTGTCAGTTTAACTGCCACTTCGCCAGAGACAGAGAAGGAGGAGGAGGAGGAAGAGGGAGATGTGGTGGTGGTGGAGCAGACAGACCTCATACAAGCAGCTTTCTGGAGGCGTGGTGGATGAACAAGCTCCAGCACAGAGCCCCGTCTTGGATCCCTCCCAGCTGCAATCAGAGTTACCCAGTGTGCCGTGAAGGAAATGTAATGACCCTGCCCATGCTTGCTGGACCACGTGTCTAAAGTCACATGCACCTTGCTGCTGACTGCCTTTCCCAATGACTGGATAACATTGTCTTCCACGTGCTGGTATAGTGCTGGAATGGCCTTGCGTGAAAAGTAATGGCATTTTGGAACCTGCCACTGTGGTACAGCACATTCAGCAAATTCACAGAAGGGAGCAGAGTCCACCAGCTGGAAAGGCAGCAGCTGCAATGTGAGTAATTTTGCTAAGCTGCCATTTAGACGCTGTGCTTGGGGATGGTTGGGACTATATTTTTTCTTACGCTGCAGCAGTTGCGGCAACGTAATCTGACTGCGTAAATCTTCAGCTGATGGGATGCTGTCACATTGTGAGGAAGGACCTGGTACATCCATTACTGTCGCATCATCCCTGTCAGTGGAGGTTGTAGGCAATGACATGGCAGGACATACAGTGGGGGTAGAGACAGATGAGGAGGAGGACCTACGCAAAGTTTTGCGCCAACGGGATGTGTGGCAGGAGGTCATATGTTGCCTCAAGCACGTGGTACCCAAGTGTCTGGTGTCTTTCCCACACTTAAGCCTCATCTGACATAGATTACAAATAGCAACGGTGGGGTCTGCTGCACATTTCTTAAAGAACTCCCAGCAGACAGCAGAGTTCCTGCGTGTGTGCTTTGAGACAACAGTGCTCTGCACCGGAGCAGCTCTGACATCTGATGCCTTGGACTGGCTAGTGCTACGGTTGGTCATAGAGGATGTTGTGCCTCGTGTTTGCTGTGCCTCCTCCTCCTCCCCCTCCTCCTCACTTGATTCCTCTGTTTGATCTGGCACCCAGGTGGAGTCAGTGACCTCACCATCAATGTCAACTTCATCCCCTATCTCCTCGTCACTGGAGCCAACTTGGCAGTATGCTGCAGCTGCTGGGGCAACATGAGTGCCAGTTATTTGTGTGTCATCACTGGCACCCCCTTCCTCTAGGTTGATTACACTCCCTTCCTGAATCAGAGCACTGTACTTGCTGCGCATCCTCAAGCAGCATGTCACTGTCATTGTAGTCAAACAATTCAGCTGACACCTCCGTGTGTGATAGCGAGGCTACGGCAGGAGTAGCTGTGGACATGGAGGCTGCATTAGATGTTTTGGCAGCTGAGGTGGACTGTAAAGCACTACAAGCCTGACTGGCAGAGGACTCGGAGGATGAGGATGGCCTGGTTAGCCAATCCACCAAATCCTCTGTATGTTGCTGCTGCTTAAGAAGATGGCCAGCCCCAGTTAGAAAGGACAAGCGTGACCCTGCAGAGGATGCACCACGTCCACCACGACCAGAGGCACAGCCTCCCGACACAGAGGCTGCTTGCCCTCTTATCTGTGTCTGGGAGCGTCTGCCTGTCCTTTTTGTTTCTTTCAGACATGGTGAGTGATATATAGATTAAATATATACAGAACTCTGATTCAACTCTGGTATAAAGATTAAAGATTTACAGAACTCTCGTATAACTCAGTGAGACACCCTGATAGCTGGCAGCCAGTGACAAGACACAGATTACAATTCCCTCCTATAAATCAGTGTGACCCCCTGATGGGTGGCAGTGAGAAGCCACAGATTACAAATCTCAGAAACCTCCTATAAATCAGTGTGACCCCCTGATGGGTGGCAGTGAGAAGCCACAGATTACAAGTCTCAGAAACCTCCTATAAATCAGTGAGACCCCCTGATGGGTGGCAGCCAGTGAGAACACACGGATTATAACAATTCCCAAATATTTTGTAGAAATTAGTGACCCCCAAAATACTTGCTGGCAGTGACAAGAGACAGATCACCTCAATTCCCAGATATTTAGTAAAAATTAGTGACCCCCCAAAATACTGCGTGGCACTGGCTGTGTGACAAGACACAGATCACCTCAATTCCCAAATGTTTTGTAGAAATTAGTGACCCCCAAAATACTTGCTGGCAGTGACAAGACACAGATCACCTCAATTCCCAGATATTTGGTAGCAATGAGACCCCTCAGACCCCCCCAGTAGCGTGGCAGACCGGCAGTAAGAACACAACAACCATCTCCTATGAAATCTCCTCTCAAATGCGTGCAGAAGCGCTGCGTGGAAACCTTATATAGTGTGCTGCGGGACTTAGCTCTGTGAGCCCATGATTGGGCAAAATTTGCCCAATCAGGACTCTGAGCCGTGATTGGCATAGTGTTAAACCTGTCTTGCACCAGACCTATGGTCAGGTGCAAGGCTGTAGCCAATTACAAGCTTCAGGCAAGTGGGAAAGTGCATTGTGGTCCATTGTGGTGCATTGTGGTCGAACATGCGGCGAACACCTGGAAATGTTCGGAGTTCGCGAGCAGGCCGATCAGGCTAAGTTCGGCCCGAACTCTGAACCGAACAGCTCATCCCTACGGCAGACCCCCCCCCCCCACAACCAGGATCCAGGGAGCCTCCGCTGACTGACCACCAGGCTAAGGTAAGGCGACACATTTCTAAAAAAAATAAAATCCAAGGACATTTTTAAATGTCCCCGGGAACGTAAAATAAAACTTTTTTTCTTTTCTTTCTAATACTCACCTGATTCCTGGATCCACCAACAAGCGCAGCCTCCCGTCTCCCACACTGTGTGCAGCTTCTGAGAAGATACGCTATTAGTGTAGAGGGAGCGATGTAAAATGGGCAGCCGGCTTCCCCGCTACACTAATAGCGTATCTTCTCAGAAGAAGCTGCACACAGCGCACCGGTTAAAGCTAGCGTCAGACTGTAGAGGTGCTGCCCCGCAGTGTGAGAATTCTTATGCTCCATTAATTATTCTTCTTACAAATTTGGTTACTTAACCCGTTTGCGTTTGGATTGTAATATTGTGACATCCAGGGCCCCGGGTGGAGATTGGGGGGCCCCCAGACGCACGATGCCGCCAGCTGGCCGAATGCCAGGAGCTCTGGCAGCACCCAGCACAGCTGTGAGTGATCAGGGGGCAGGGCGCGGCGCGATGACACTGGACCTTTAAATCAGGAGCACGCGCTGTACACCTTGCCTTGCCGTGGAGTTTCATTCCCGCATCGCTAGCTTACCGAATCAGTTTGTATACTTGTTACTGACCCTGCTTGTTCTGAGGACCCGATCTGTTGCCAGCTTTGCCTGCCATTTGACTATTCTCTCTGTGTACCCCCTGCCTGTTCTGTTTGCCTCCTGTTGCTACTGGTGTGCGCTGATTCTCACCATATACAGTAGCGCAGTACAAGTGCCTAAACGTTGCTGACCCGGTTTTGTTATAACGACTACTCTCACTCTGTGCCCCTGTCTGATATATTCCGCTGCTTGTTACTGCTGGTGCGCTTCCATCCTACCATATACTATAGCGCAGTACAAACATATATTGATCTCAGTCTGTGGTATATATTGTTGGTGCTGTCTCCCTGGCCTGTGTGGCTGCTAGAGGTTAGGTTTAGTGGTCCCGAGTTCCGACCATCCTAAGGATCGGAGGGTTAGAGGTCTGTTACCAGGGATCCTACCAGGTCTGTCCTGGGGAATCGTTAAAAATATGCGGTGAACGCCGCAGCACATGTTAATGCTCATGCAAGTGAGCGTTAACGTTTGCGTTAAGATCGTAATTTTTCCGCCTCGTTGTTGCTCAAACATTTCCCATGTCTTCAAATCATTTTTAAACATGAGCAAAAGCGGTAAAAATGAGCTCAGCGCACAGCGGTGAAATGGCTCAGCACTCAGTCAGCAGTGACATGGTTAAAAACACTTTTTTTTATTTATTTGTGTTTCATGGTTTCCTGTCCCCCAGCGCATTATCCGGACCCCCATACACCTTTTATGACCAATATCTTGCATATATGCCCTCTGGAGGGGACCTTAATTTTCAAACGTTCGAGTCCCATTGACTTACATTGAGTTCGAATCGTGTTTGTGTTCGAATTCGAACTTTTTCAAATGTTCGAATGCGAACCGAACACCGAACACGGGGTGTCCGGCCCATCACTAGTGTGGGTATATATACAGTTGTGTTCAAAATTATTCAACCCCCAATGCTGTAAAGGGTTTTAGGGAATTTAGGGAATTTAGTGACATTTGTAATTGTATTCAGAATGAAATCCTACAAGGACTTTTTAAAGAACCATATGCAACTAAAATGACATCAATTGGTTTTGTAATACAGTAGTAAATGTTTCTTTTGTGAATTCTTCATTGACACAATTATTCAACCCCTTAAAGACTACCACTCTGAAGAACAGAGGTTCATTCAAGTGTTTTCAATCAGGTATTGAAAACACCTGTGGATGTCACGGAGCAGCAATAAAGCATAATAAGCACCAATTAGGCAGCTTTAAAATGACTGTGATACTCAGCTCCTTCTAGACATTTACTGGTGTGGTTACAAACCTGGTGAAGTCAAGAGAATGGTCCAGGAAGACAAGAGAAGAGGTGATTACTATTCACAGGAAGGGCAATGGCTATAAGAAGATTGCAAAGATGTTAAACATACCAAGAGAGACCATAGGAAGCATCATTCGCAAATTCAAGGCAAAGGGCACTGTTGAAACGCTACCTGGTCGTGGCAGAAAGAAGATGCTGACTTCGACTGCTGTGCGCTACCTGAAGCGTAGAGTGGAGAAAAGTCCCCGTGTGACTGCTGAGGAACTGAGAAAAGATTTGTCAGATGTGGGTACTGAAGTTTCAGCTCAGACAATACGGCGCACACTGCGTAATGAAGGCCTCCATGCCAGAACTCCCAGGCGCACCCCCTTGCTGTCTCCAAAGAATAAGAAGAGTCGACTGCAGTATGCCAAAAGTCATGTGGACAAACCACAGAAGTTTTGGGATAGTGTTCTGTGGACTGATGAAACAAAATTAGAACTGTTTGGGCCCATGGATCAACGCTATGTTTGTAGGAGGAAGAACAAGGCCTATGAAGAAAAGAACACCTTGCCTACTGTGAAGCATGGCGGGGGGTCAATCATGCTTTGGGGATGTTTTGCTTCTGCAGGTACAGGGAAGCTTCAGCGTGTGCAAGGTACCATGAATTCTCTTCAGTACCAGGAGATATTGGATGACAATGTGATGCAGTCCGTCACAAACCTGAGGCTTGGGAGACGTTGGACCTTTCAACAGGACAATGATTCCAAGCATACCTCCAAGTCCACTAGAGCATGGTTGCAGATTAAAGGCTGGATTATTTTGGAGTGGCCATCGCAGTCACCTGACTTAAATCCGATTGAGAACCTCTGGTGGGACTTAAAGAAAGCAGTTGCAGTGCGCAAGCCTAAGAATGTGACTGAACTGGAGGCTTTTGCCCATGACGAATGGGCGAAGATACCCGTAGATGGCTGCAAGACACTTGTGTCAAGCTATGCTTCACGTTTAAAAGCTGTTATAACTGTAAAAGGATGTTGTACTAAGTACTAAGATTGAATGTCACTTGGGGGTTGAATAAAACTGATAATGATGTGAGCACAGAAAAGACATTTGTGGTTATTTCATTATAAATGTTATGTTATATTTGTCTGACCTACACGTGATTCTTTGATTTAATTGTAAGCAAGATGACTGAATGATCAAAATCAATGTCAAACTGGCCAAAACACTCAATTTCAGTGGGGGTTGAATAATTTTGAACACAACTGTATATTTATATTTATGAGGTCTGTGTGTGGGTATATATATATTTATAATTATGAGGTCTGTGGGGGTATATATATATATTTATAATTATGAGGTCTGTGTGGGTGTATATATATATTTATAATTATGAGGTCTGTGTGGGTGTATATATATATTTATAATTATGAGGTCTGTGTGGGTGTATATATATATTTATAATTATGAGGTCTGTGGGGGTATATATATATATTTATAATTATGAGGTCTGTGTGGGTGTATATATATATTTATAATTATGAGGTCTATGTGTGTGTGTGGGTATATATATATGTTTATGATTATAAGGTCTGTGTGTGTGGGTATATATATATATATTCATAATTATGAGGTCTGTGTGTGTATATATATTTATAATTATGAGGTCTGTGGGGGTATATATATATATTTATAATTATGAGGTCTGTGTGTGTGTGGATATATATATATATATTTATAATTATGAGGTCTGTGTGGGTGTATATATATATTTATAATTATGAGGTCTATGTGTGTGTGGGGGTGTATATATATATTCATAATTATGAGGTCTGTGTGTGTGTATATATATTTATAATTATGAGGTCTGTGTGTGTGGGTATATATATATATTTATAATTATGAGGTCTGTATGTGTGTGGGTATATATATATATTTATAATTATGAGGTCTGTATGTGTGTGGGTATAAATATACAGGGTGCCGGACAAAATCCCTACAGCCAGTTTCCCTAATGCCAACATCCCGACAGCCAACTTCCAGCCAGAACAAGTGCCGGACATCCCAACTTCCCTACACGGCCAACTTCCAGACATCCATATTCCCAGCGGATAACCCTAAAACTAACACCCTAATCTTAGGTTTAGGGGGGTTAGGGTTATGGCTAAGTTTAGGGGGGTTAGGGCTAGGTTTAGGGGGTGGGGGTTAGGGCTAGGTTTAGGGGTTGGGGTTAGGGCTAGGTTTAGGGGGTTAGGGTTAGGGCTAGGTTTAGGGGGTTAGGGTTAGGGCTAGGTTTAGGGGGCTATGGCTAGGTTTAGGGGTGTTAGGGCTAGGTTTAGGGGGTTAGGGTTAGGGCTAGGTTTAGGGGGCTAGGTTTAGGGGGGTTAGGGTTAGGTTTAGGGTGGTTAGGGTTAGGGCTAGGTTTAGGGGGTTAGGGTTAGGGCTAGGTTTAGGGGGTTAGGGTTTGGTTTAGGCGGTTAGGGTTAGGGCTAGGTTTAGGGGGGTTTGGGTTAGGGGGTTAGGGCTAGGTTTAGGGGGTTAGGGAGTAGGGTTAGTGTTAGCCGCTGGGATTTTGGATGTCTGGAAGTTGCCCGTCAGGGAGTTGTCTGTGTAGGGAAGTTGGCCGTGCAGGGAAGTTGGCCGTCAGGCATGGGTGTAACTACCAGGGGTGCAGATGGTGCCACCGCACCCGGGCCCTTGAGTCCGGGAGGGACCACACTTGCCTGCCTGGACCTGGGGGCTTGCTTGTTTTTTATTTTCTTATATGTTTCTTTTTTTAAATTTATTTTATACTTATGTGTTTTACTTTGGAGCTCTGTGATAAGCTCATACACACGGCACATTACTGTGAGTTTTATTGCTGTGGAGCTCTGTGATACGCTCATACACACCGCACATTACTGTGAGTTTTATTGCTGTGGAGCTCTGTGATACGCTCATACACACCGCACAATCGCACATTACTGTGAGCTTTATTTCTAGTGGAGCTCTGTGATATGCTCATACCCACCGCACATTACTGTGAGGTTTTTTGCTATGGAGCTCTGTGATGCAGTCATACACACGGCACATTACTGTGAGTTTTATTGCTGTGGAGCTCTGTGATACGCTCATACACGCCGCACATTACTGTGAGGTTTTTTGCTATGGAGCTCTGTGAGATACACATAGTGCACATTACATTAAAAATGGGATGGACTGAAGAGGTCATAGTGGACCTGGAAAAAATGGGACACTGTCTGGAGTCAACATTGTGGACCTGGAGGGGACCAATGCATATTGATGGGAGGGGGGACAAAATATGCTTTTGCCTAGGGTGGGGGGGCCCCCCCGTCATGGTTCTTGCACCTGGGCCCTGAGGTTTCTAGTTACGCCTCTGCCATCAGGGAGTTGTCTGTGTAGGGAAGTTGGCCGTTGGGATTTTGGCATTAGGGAACCTGGTTGTAGGGATTTCGACCAAAACCAATATATTTATATTTATGAGGTCTGTGTGTGTGTGGGTATATATTTATATTTATGAAGTCTGTGTATATATATATATATATTTATTTATATTTACATCTATGAGTTCTGTGTGTGTGGTTATATATATCTATAGGCAGAAAACTGGTCCGCAGCAAACTCACTCAGGAACAGGATGATATACAGAATGGGACCAAAGGCTGCAACAAATCCCGCTGCAAACTGTGCCAACACGTGACAGCAGTGCTGCATGGCACAACAACGCCAAACACAACATCAAGGGCTCTTACCTTTGCACGACTGCCAATGTGGTGACATGATCCAGCGCACGGCGTGTGATAAGGGCTGCTATATTGGTGAAACCAGCCTTAAACTAAATCTCAGGATGAACCAGCACAGACACTCCATCAAGAACCACCAGGAAAATACATATTGTACCCCAGTGGGACATCACTTCAATCGAACAGGCCACTCCATCCAAAACCTCAAAATTAAAATCCTCAAAGGACATTTTAAAGACCACCGGGAACGCAAAACATATGAAATGAAAATGATCACATATTTCAATACTATAAATGATGGACTCAATGTGGATTCTGGGTTTTTAACCCATTATCATAACGTCACATAACATTCAATATTCTGGCTGATGTTTTGTTACTTCTTGGTTTCTCTTTTTCTCATTTTTTTTATGTCTCTTTCAGCCTTCACTGTTTTGTGTTTTTTTTTTCTTTTTCCATTTTTCATTCAAGTTGTATGATCTTATCTCTGTTGTTTTATTATGGGCCCAAGATCCCTCATGCGTTTATTTTCCCATTTTGAACATACCATTTGACTCTCACTTTTTACGACATCTAAATCTCCCCACCCATGTGACCCTTAATGTCCTAATGTTCAATTATAGGAACTGATCAGTAAGCATCCAGACCTGAGGAAGAGAGGAATCCTCTCGAAAGCTCGTCTTTTAAATGTAACTTTAGTCCAATAAAAAAAGGTTTCACTACATACTGCTATACTCGTGATTTTGGCATCTGGACTAACACGGCCTATCAAATTTTTATATATATAAAGGCCCACACAGGCCTCATATATATATATATATATATGTGCCCACACAGACCTCAGCTATATATGAGCCCACACAGACCTCATATATATGTGCCCACACAGACCTCAGCTATATATGAGCCCACACAGACCTCACATATATGTGCCCACACAGACCTCACATATATGTGTCCACACAGACCTCACATATACATAGCTGAAGTCTGTGTGGACAGTGACACATATATGTGAGGTATTTGTGGACACATATATGTGAGGTCTGTGTGGGCACATATAGCTGAGGTATGTGTGGGCTCATATATAGCTGAGGTCTGTGTGGGCACATATATAGCTGAGGTCTGTGTGGACACATATATAGCTGAGGTCTGGCACTAGGTAGGAGGCATCTGCAGCACACTGTGCATGCGCAATGGAGACAAAGGATCCTGTCTCAGGGATTGCGCATGCGCCGTGTGCTGCAGATCCCACTCGTCCTTTCATCGCGCTGCTCCATTTCGTTCGAAAGTTGGATTTCTTCATATCCCACCACTCAGAAATGCAACGTGACGCCGACTGAGCGAGGGAGACGGAAAACACTGGACACACTCAGAGCATCTCGACGGACGGCGCCACCTACAGACGCTTCACGCTCAGTGTATCTGAGGCTTAAAGAATAGGAAGGGTTATTTTACAGTGAGAACAATAAAGCTGTGGAATTCTCTGTCTGTTGAGGTGGTTGGGTCAGAGACTGTACAGACCTTTTTTACAGCGACTGGATGGCTTCCTGCAGACAAAGAATATTAAGGGTTATAATATTTAATATGTGGGTAAAAGCTTCTTGATCCAAGGAGAATCTGACGCCATCTGGGGACAAGAAGGAATTTTTTCCCAGTATGTTGCATATTGGCGAGCGCTTCAGACTGGGGTTTTTTGCTTCTTTTGGATCAACAGCAGTAGGTGATGTGTGAAAGGCAGATCCCGATGGACGCACGGCTTTTTATCACCCTGTGTAACTATGTAGTTTGGATCAGCACCTGTCGTGCAGCCTGGTTACATTGTTTCACCCCTCGTGCTGTGTGTTCGGCGACTCTGGAACTGGTGGGTTTCTCGCAGCGTGCCGGCTCCGTACACCCAGCAGCAATCTGTGTTTACCTCCACCATGTCCCGGGGTTGACCTTTCCCTCTCTCAGTATTAGGAGAAGATCCATTAAAGTTTTATTGTCCGTGAGATGTGAAAATGCTCTGCTCTGTCCAAGGTTCCACAGAGCGCCTGATTCTGCAGATTTCATCCAGGCTTCGGTGCAAGAGGCCGGTTATCATGGCATAAAAATAAATCCGGGTACAGAGCAGGCAACGTGTCACTGGGGATTGTCTATATATTACTACTGATGGATTAACAACTGGGGCAAAACAATCACCCCCCCACGTACTTACACACACACACATACACACACACATATACACACACACATGCGCCTCATCATTAACATTCCTGGTTACGTGTCCGATGAGCAGACGCGGCAACACTTCCTCACTTTACTCTTATTTTTCCTAAATGTTTTAATTTCAGTAAAAAAGTGTTTTCCGGTCGTTCTCCTCCGCAATGTAACTTTATTACACAAAAACTATCACTTATTATGTAAAACAGGGCTCAAAATTTCCACTCGCCTACTCGCATTTTGCAAGTAGAAATTAAGTGACTGCGAGCGGAAATGTCCACGCAGGCAACACAATAAATTATTTTGTGCTGCATATTCTGGCAGAGCCATCGTGCAGCCCCCCTTCCCCAGACTGCACAGTGGCAGTAGGGATGGGCTGCCGGTTTGATGTGAACATGAGTTCGCATCAAACATTGGCTGTTCGACCGTTCGCCAAACAGCGAACATTTCCGTGTGTTCACCGCGTGTTCGCCGTGTGTTCGCCCACAATGCACCACAATAGACCACAATGCACTGTGCCCTGGCCTGAAGCTTGTAATTGGCTACAACCTTGCACCTGACCACAGGTCAGGTGCAAGACAGGTGCAAGACTATGCCAATCAGGGCTCAGAGTCCTGATTGGGAAACTTTTGCCCAATCATGGGCTCACAGAGCTAAGTCCCGCAGCACACTATATAAGGCTTCCCTGCAGCCCTAGCGTGTGTGTTGCAGGAGTGAATCAGAGAGGAGAGGAGATTGTTGGATTTGCAGGGACAAGCTGGCAGTGGCAAATAGCGGGGAACTTGCAGCCTGGCTGTGAAATATCATACCACAGTTGAATCAGAGTTCATCTTTATCTATTCAAAGTTGAATCTGGGTCTTGTTGCCAGCTATCAGGGTGTATCACTGTTATAGCAGAGTTCTGGAAAATCTGTACATCTTTAATCTAATTCTAGATACCATAGAATACCACAGTTGAATCAGAGTTCATCTGTATTTTTATATATTCAGAGTTGAATCTGGGTCTTGTTGCCAGCTATCAGGGTGTTGCAGCCTGCAGGAGAGGAAGTGAATCAGAGAGAGAGTAGAGGACTGTCACGGTCCACCCCGTGTACCTGTCTTGCACACCTGGATCTTAGAACTTTGCCATGTATCCTCCTTTTCTTGGATTCCGTTCCAGGTTTTACCCAGGCTCTGCACCTGGACCAGGCTCCTGGAGATCCAGCCTGGGTCTTTCCTTTCTAGTCCTGGACTTCCAGCTGAGGCCTATCTGTGTTTAAGCCTCCTTAAAAGGCAGAGAGACCCAGCCAGCAGTGGGTCTGCATTGTTCTCCCTGACTGAGGTCACTTGGTTGTGTGCAAACCTGCTCTTCCTGTACCAGCTTATCCTACGTATCTAGTACCCATCTGTCTACCTGTGGATTACAGTTGTTCTCACCGTCTGACCTTTTGATCCAGGTACCGCTGTCTAGACTTATCCTTGGTGGGCCCTGTCTGCAGTCTAGGACTGCATTACCCACAATCCACTGACTCTCCAAGAACTCTCCCTGGACTTTATTGCTATTCCCTTTGTTCTTTTGCCTGCAGTTAAGGACCATTTATGTTTTATTAAAGAATCTGCTTTGCGTGATTCCTGTCTGGCCTCCCCTCTGTGTCGCCGCCTGCTGGGCTCATACCAGAACCGCACATGCCTCGTGACAAGGACATTGGCAGCCTTGCAGGGAAAATATCAGTGAAATCGCTGACTTATAGCAGAGTTCTGAATATCTTTAATCTAGATAACACAGTTAAATCAGAGTGATGTATATCTCCAATCTATATACCAGAGTTGAATCAGAGTTCTGTATATCTTTTATCTATATATCACTCACCATGTCAGAAAGACCAAAAAGGACAGGAAGACGCTCCCAGACACAGATAAGAGGGCAAGCAGCCTCTGTGTCGGAAGGCTGTGCCCCTGGTCATCATGGACGTGGTGCATCCTCTGCAGGGGCACACTTGTCCTTTCTAACTGGTGCTGGCCGTCTTATGCAGCAGCAACATACAGAGGATTTGGTGGATTGGCTAACCAGGCCATCCTCTTCCTCCGAGTCCTCTGCCAGCCAGGCTTGTAGTGGTTTACAGTCCACCTCAGCTGCCAAAGCATCTAATTCAGCCTCCATGTCCACAGCTACTCTTGCCGTAGACTCACCATCATACACGGAGGAGTCAGCTGAATTGTTTGACTACAATGACAGTGACATGCTGCTTGAGGATGCGCAGCAACTCCAGTGCTCTGATGTTGACTCTGAGGTTGAGGAAGGGAGTAAAATCAGCCTAGAGGGAGGGGGTGCCAGTGACACACAAAGAACTGGCACTCATGTTCCCCCCGCAGCTGCAGCATACTGCCAGGTTGGCTCCAGTGACGAAGAGATAGGGGGTGATGACGATGATGAGGTCACTGACTCTACCTGGGAGCCTGATCAAACAAAGGAGTCAAGTGAGGAGGAGGCACAACAAAAACGAGGCACAATGTCCTCTATGAGCAACCGAAGCCAGTCCAAGGCATCAGAAGTCAGAGCTGCTCAGGTGCAGAGCGCTGTTGTCTCAAAGCACACGTCCAGGAACTCTGCTGTCTGGGAGTTCTTCTTCACATGTGCAGCAGACTGCACAGTTGCTATGTCTGAAGAGGATCAAGCGTGGGAAAAACATCAGACGCTTGGGTACCACGTGCTTAAAGCGACATATGACCACCTGCCATGCATCCCATTGGCACAACACTTTGCATAGGTCCTCCTCCTCATCTGTCTCTACCCCCACTATATGTCCCGCCATGTCATTGTCTACAACCTCCACTGACAGGGATGATGCTACAGTAATGGGTGTTCCAGGTCCTTCCTCAGAATGTGACAGCATCCCATCAGCTGCAGATTTACGCAGTCAGATTTCATTGCCCCAGCTGCTGCAGCATAAGAAAAAATATAGTCCCAACCATCGCCTTGCACAGCGTCTAAATGCCAGCTTGGCAAAATTACTCGCATTACAGCTGCTGCCTTTCCAGCTGGTGGACTCTGCCCCCTTCCGTGAATTTGCCGAATGTGCTGTACCACAGTGGCAGGTTCCAAAACGCCAGTTCTTTTCACGGAAGGCCATTCCAGCACTATACCAGCACGTGGAAGACAATGTTATCGAGTCATTGGGAAAGGCAGTCAGCAGCAAGGTGCACATTACTTTAGACACGTGGTCCAGCAAGCATGGACAGGACCATTACACTTCCTTCACGGCACACTGGGTATCTCTGCTTGCAGCTGGGAGGGATCCAGGAAGGGGCTCTGTGCTGGAGCTTGCTCATCCACCACGCCTCTAGAAAGCGGCTTATATGAGGTCTGTCTGCTCCATCACCTCTTCCTCCTCCTTCTCTGTCTCTGGCAAAGTGGCAGTTAAACCGCCGCGTGGCAGGGGCTATGCAATGGTTCAAGCAAAAAGATGCCATACTGTGCTTGAGCTGGTTTGTTTAGGGGACAGGAGCCACACCGGGCCAGAAATTTGGTCAGCTCTGCAGGGGCAGGTGCAGAGATGGTTAACACCATGCCAGCTTCAGCTGGGAATCGTCATCTGTGATAATGGCAGCAACCTTCTCTCCGCCCTACGCCTGGGTAAGGCTAGGGTCAGAGTGGGGCAGTCGGAACGCGCGTGCAGGCGCACTAAATCACGGCGGCAGTAGCAGCACATAACGGCCAATGACGGCCAATATACGCAGTACGTGCGTACAAAAGTGCGCCGACACCACGCAACCGGCAAATGAACGCATTTTTCTCAGAACGTGAAACCGCTGCTACAGACGTACAGAGTGCGCTGTGGCCGCATGGCAGCGTGTGTGCGTGATTAGGAGACGTCAGACGCTGCTAGTGTGCGGCCTACATAACGTTCAAACAGCCGGATTTCCCTAGAATTGCGTTGGTGAGTACCTGCGACTGTGCGACTGTGGTCGTCTGACCACTTAAGCGTATTCCGTGAAAAAATGCGTGCGCACGCATCGACGTACATTTTGACGGTGGCCGCAGAAAATGCGCTCATCTGTCCCTAGCCTAAGTTGACGCATGTACCATGCCTAGCACACGTCATAAATCTGTTGGTACAGCGTTTCCTAACCAGGTACCCAGGGCTGGCAGAGCTTCTCAGCCAGACCAGAAAAGTCTGCAGCCACTTCAAACGGTCATTCCCAGCAAGTGTTTGCCTGGCAGAGATTCTAAGAGAATTCCACCTTCCCACAAACCGTCTGATCTGTGACATTCCCACCAAGTGGAACTCGATATTGGCAATGCTGCAGCGTCTGCACAAGCAGCAGAGGGCCATCAATGAGTACCTGTGTGAGTATGGCACAAGGACAGGTTCAGGTCAATTTGTTTTTTTATGCCCCGCAGTGGCTGATGATCAAGGATGCATGCACTGTACTGTCACCATTTGAGGAGGCAACGAGGATGGTGAGCAGGGACAGTGCATGTATCAGTGACACAATTCCTTTAGTGTTCCTGCTGGAGCGCACTCTGCAGGGAATTATAGATGTGGCACTAGAGGCAGAGCAGCGGGAGGAAGAGGCCTTCCCTAGCTCTCAAGGCCCCAGTCTTTACACAGATAGCATTCCTGTGGGTCCTCAGATCAGACAGGAGGAGGAGGAGGAATATTTAAGTCGTGGGGGCATTGAAAGTGGGGATTCCTCAAGGGAGGGTTTTGTGTCCCCAGAAACCCAAGGACTAGTACGTGGCTGGGAGGAGGTAGTGCACGATAGGGTCATCCTCAGTGACCAGGAACACTCGGAAGTTAATGCCACCTCCAACCTACGCTGCATGGGCTCCCTTATCCTGCAAAGCCCTAAAGGACCCCAGGGTTCATGCTATCAAGGAGAGGGATCATTACTGGTTGGCAACCCTTCTTGATCCACGATACAAGGGTTAGGTTGGAGAGCTCATCCTGCCCTCACAGAGGGAGGACAGGATGAAACAACTTGAGGACGCTCTAAAGTGACACTTGTGTAACACCTGTCCAGGCACTGGTAGGTTACCAAGTGCTGACACAGGTGCTTCTGAGGCTGCGGTTGATCAGAGGAAGAGCGGTGAAGGGGGCCGCTTGACTGATGCCTTTTCCAATTTTTTTAGTCCACGACGCCCAGGGACGTCAAATTTAGGCACCCATTGCCAGCGTCTTCACCATATGGTGCAGGACTACCTAGGGGCAAGGGCAGACCTGGATACCTTTACAGCAGATGATCCACTGGCTTACTGGGTGTTGAGATTGGATCACTGGCCAGAACTTAGCCAATATGCTATGGAGCTACTAGGTTGCCTTTCATCCAGCGTGCGTTCTGAAAGGACGTTCAGTGCCGCTGGAGGTTTTGTCACAGACAAAAGAGTGCGTCTGTCCACCGACTCTGTAGACCGGCTGACATTTATAAAAATGAATCAGTCCTGGATCAGCAGCTATCACTCCCCTGATGCTGATGTAACTGAATCTCTTCTGCATTCCCAAAACCTCCACCACTGCACTCTTCCACAATACCTCAGAGGAGTTACGGATGGTGTGAAGGCACTGTTGCCGACACTAAAGGCCCGATTTTAAAGCACCTATTGTTACTTTCATCCAAAGCCTGCATAAGAGGCACCATAATTTAGCCAAAAAATCATTAAACTTGTTCTGCGTATCCTAAAATGTCTCCTCTTTTCATACAGGCTGCCGCTCCAAGCAATTGTTTATGAATAGATTAAAGGAAAAACATTTACCGTCATTTGAAATGTCATTTTTTTATTTTTAAACGTTTCTATACATCCTACAGATCCGCCACTTCACGGGCAGGTTATTGTTACCTCCTAGGCACGATATTTTAAGGAATTTTTCGTTTTTATAATTAACCTTTATGTCATGGAAAAATCACTGTTCTTTTAAAAACTTCTTTTAAAAACTTTTTTTCCTTGTTTCCTGTCCCCCAGGGCACTACCCGGACCCCCATACACCTTTTATGGCCAATATCTTGCATATATGTCCTCTTGGAGGGCACTCTAAAATTCGAACGTTCGAGTCCCATTGACTTGCATTGAGTTCGAATCGTGTTCGAACTTTTTAAATTGTTCGAATGCGAACCGAACACGGGGGTGTTCGGCCCATCCCTAAGTGGCAGGGATCGGCTGCCTAACCTGACCCAGCTTGTCTCTGTCACTGGCAGGGGTTGGATAGGAGCTTATCTGCCTCCTCAATCTGCTCACACTGGGCTCTGATGACTGGGTATACCTGTATCTGGGGTCGGATGTCTGGGTATTAATGTTATTTTTGTAACTTTATTCTAAATAAGACCTGTAACAGTGTCATTTCATTAGATAATTGTGTTTAGGGGCAGAGTTAAGGGCTGGGTTTGGGTTAGGTGGAGCAACTGGTGGCGAGTAACTCTTATTGCCTGGTAAGTAGCTTGGGATTTGAAATTTTGAGCCCTGATGTAAAACATTATAAATGCACTTTAATGTGAAACGATTTGTCTTTAAACAGGTTTTATGTTTAAGTGTCTGTAATTTATAGGTCCAGACAGATATCTTGCGATATGCTTTATCTCTGGGTCGCGACTCACTGCTCTTGCCTTCCACCTAAAAAACATTGCACGCGTCCGCCCCTTTCTTAATCAGGAGTCTTTGAAAACGCTCGTCCAAGCTCTTATGATCTCCCGCCTTGACTACTGTAACCTCCTTCTCTCTGGCCTTAAGATATCCCAGATTCACCCTCTGCAGTCTGTAACGGACGCCTGTGCCAGACTCATACACCTCACCTCCCACACCTCTCACGCCTCACCCCTTTGTTAATCTCTACACTGGCTCCTGTTTACTTTAGAATCCATTTCATAATGTTGGTCACTTACACAGCTCTCCATAACCGCGCCGCTGCCTATATCTTCTCCCTTATTAACATTGGGTACATCCTGCCCTGGCCACTCTGCACGGCCAATGATCTGACGTTATCATCTCTTCAAACCCGCACCCCTAACTGACACCTTCAGGACGTCTGCCGAGCTACCCACTTTCTATGGAACTCCCTCCCCTGTGTTTCCTTTCTCTACAATAGGGTTTAAATGCGTTGGGTCTAATCTCTCTTTTACTTTGCTTTCCCGGTGCTATAAAGTGAAGGATATAATTACCCAACCTCCTTTCCTGCGCTGGAGACGCCGCTTCTGTCTTTCTGCCATTCGGGTTTCATCTCCCGTTTATACTGAAATCTTTGAGAAACGGAAAATCGATGGTTTTCATTCAGTGTTTTACAGAAACAATATGGCGGGTTTCAACTTAAGGCAAAAGTCGGGTTTAATGCGTGAGCAACAAGGAGGACGTCCTGCATGTTCAATACATGGAGAGCTTCACGGTGAGTCAATGTCATAACACACACGTTCATATGAATAAAACCAGTGCCTTTGCCACTGAATTCGGCCTTTGGTTGTCTGGGATTCAGATCGGAGCCAATGTTTCCTTAAAGCAATTAGTGTCATTCAAAAATGTATTGATGCAATTTGTATCAAACTCTTCTCACAGAACATCTCGAACATATAAAAGTGAACAAACACACTTGTCGGGACTCCTGTGTGTGACCTTGAGTATCATCTCCCCCTCCACAATGACACCAACTATGGCAGAGAAGAAGCATTCAGCCGGATTGTCTCCATAGCCTGGCCCTGGACTGGCCCAGTAATGTTCCATGAAGATGCAGCGTCACAACATGCATCAAGTATCAGTGTGAGAAAAATAGAGGATTAAGCCACACGAAGGTCTGGATCATCGCAGCAAGGGGTGGAGGACCCAAGATATTTTCCATTTCTTTGCTTCTGGGCAAGTTGTGGTCACGCCCATGGACCAGTTAGCCGCGGCACATGGGTTTCTTCTGGTTTATGCCCAGTAGAGCTGGAGTTGAGGGGAGTAACTCTCCAGTGACAGGTTGGGTGAAGACACGACAAAGCTTATTAAACATGGGATTCGACCGAGGAAAAAAACACCTCAATACCTTGTGTTACCAAATATTGGTTCCATGAAAGAATTAGCCACATTGCTGGAACTTGCCCAACCAAATCATCCATATATCATCAAAAGCTCTGACCGAACGTGACATTGATTGCCCCCCACCCCGTGACATGGCTCCGCACCTCGATTCATCTATAACATCGACCCTGGAAGGATTTCAAAGAATTACTTACAGAAAAGTCAACTGTATCCACATTCATGTAATCCATTAATGAGGGTCCTTCCACGTCCATGGAAGTGGGAATGTGTCCTCCATCTTTCCACTGAACGAGTTCTTACAGACACTAAGTCCAAGCATCATGGTTTGGACAGAGAGGCCATCCATAGGGTAATTAAAGTTGAGATTGGGGCACTGCGATGGATTTAATGAAAAATAATTTAAAATATTCTGCAGTCTAGATCCATATTAAAGTGTAATATATCTGCTGCTCCTGTAATAATCCTACCTGTGCTGCTCCTGTAATAAACCTACCCGTGGGACGATACCCACACTGCTAATTTAATAAACCTACCCGTGGGACGATACCTGCGCTGCTCCTGTAATAAACCTACCCGTGGGACAATACCTGCGTCGCTCCTGTAATAAACCTGCCCGTGGGACGATACCTGCGCTGCTCCTGTAATAAACCTACCCGTGGGACGATACCTGCGCTGCTCCTGTAATAAACCTACCCGTGGGACGATACCTGCGCTGCTCCTGTAATAATCCTACCCGTGGGACGATACCTGCGCTGCTCCTGTAATAAACCACCCGTGGGACGATACCCGGACTGCTCCTGTAATAAACCTACCCATGGGACAATACCTGCGTCGCTCCTGTAATAAACCTATCCGTGGGACGATACCTGCGCTGCTCCTGTAATAAACCTACCCATGGGACAATACCTGCTGCTCCTGTAATAAACCTACCCGTGGGACGATATCTGCGCTGCTCCTGTAATAATCCTATCCATGGGACGATACCTGCTGCTCCTGTAATAATCCACCCGTGGGACGATACCCGCACTGCTCCTGTAATAATCCTACCCGTGGGACGATACCTGCGCTGCTCCTGTAATAAACCTACCCGTGGGACGATACCTGCTGCTCCTGTAATAAACCACCCGTGGGACGATACCCGCACTGCTCCTGTAATAAACCTACCCGTGCTGCTCCTGTAATAAACCTACCCGTGGGACGATACCTGCGCCGCTCCTGTAATAAACCTGCCCGTGGGATACCCGCACTGCTCCTGTAATAAACCTACCCATGGGACGATAGCTGCGCCGCTCCTGTAATAAACCTGCCCGTGGGATACCCGCACTGCTCCTGTAATAAACCTACCCGTGGGACGATACCTGCGCTGCTCCTGTAATAAACCACCTGTGGGATGATACCTGCGCCGCTCCTGTAATGAACCTACCCGTGCTGCTCCTGCATCCCTCAGTCAGATCAGGGGAATGGCCAGCAGGGGGCACCACAGCTATCACACAAACGATCTATCCACCAATAGAAATGAAAGGTGGGGGGACGACTTATCTAATGGTGAGATAAATAGTCTCTGGAACATCCTATAGATTAAATACAATGTGCACAAATCTAACATATTAGTAACAGTAATATACAGGTTGAAAGAAGACCAGTGTCCATCAAGTTCCAGCTTCCACGCACCCCAAAGCGACTGTGCAATCAAAAGAAACAAAAAAAAAGGAATTCCAATTGTGCCCGAAGGCAGGAAAAAAAATTCCATAACAGACTCCTTGTATTAATGAACGTTGTGTTATCATTTAATTCCTTTGTGTATATAATTTTACCAGGAAACATCCAGACTTTTCATAAAGGCAACGATGTATAAGATTAAAAAAAAACATCTTTAGGAAAACAAGTCTGTATTTACATTGTTTTTTCTGTAAAAACCCTTTCTGTGGCTGTAAGTAAAATCTCCTTTCCTCCAGTCTCAGTTTACGACCTTGTGCCTTTTGTAAAGTCCTGTTAATGATCAGGTCGGAAAGCTCTTTGTTTTGGCCCTACATGTATTTGCATTTGGCTTGATCTCCTCTCAGGTGCCTTTTCGAGGCGAAACACCTGCAGCTTCCAGTGGATCACTAAGAGATCTTTTCTGTTGAGAATCCGCAAGGGATCACCCGAAGAATCTCCGTATCTCAGAATCCTTCTCTGTGGAGCCGGTCTTCGTGTCATCTGTTCCATGTTTGATTGTATTTTAATTTCCAACATGATTTACTTTTCCTGAAGCCCAGGACGAGCAAGGTTTAGGTCTCCCTTCGGAGCAGTGAAAGGGATCTCTCGTTCAGATGCAAATTGGCCATTAATCACCGTACACCCCGGTTTGTGCGTAGTACAAAGGATGAGGTCCGGTGTTTACACATCGTAAATGGCCAACAATATAGATGTAAAACTACAACATTTTTAACGACGTTCTGACATGAATGGAAGGACTGGATGGGTGAGATTACATTGTGTCGGAAGTCCCACATTGTAACAAAAGAAAAGAATTTGAGCTGGAGGAGCGGGGGCGCGATCTGGCGCTAATTATCAGGGCCGGACACGTTACACGGGCACAATGTAACCAGGGCCCGCTAATAATCAAACATTATTTCTGCTGATTCCTACAAGACGCGCTGAAAAAGATGAATGTGAAACCGAGGTAAATAATGCAAAAATAAACCGCGGCTCCGCACAGGTATAAATCTGCGCAGACACCGGCGGAACGGAATCACCTCCGCGACCCTTTATCCTGCGGTGCCACGCGCGAGTATAACCGTGCCACGGGAATCACATCTAACCAGGAAAAACCTAAGAAGTCAAATCTGTGGCCATGTGAGCCGCCATCAGGAGATGCTGGAGGGGCCGCTGAGTCACCGGACTACAAGGACCAAATCGCAAAATGCAACCCAGGACGTAAAATACGCCGAGAGAATATCAGCGCAGGAGCTTCTGGTTTCCTCCCTGTGGGCACCTCTTCTTTTGTTCCGGATAATTGAATCCTCCGTCCCGTGCAGGTCATGGCCTGTACTGATTGTGTGTGGGAAAAACCCGTGCTGTGACTTTTTCACAAAAAAATAGGTTTTCCGGTTTTTAGCTAGAAATGTCCGGGCCGCGATGTATGGAGGGATTTGAGGAATTCAGGAAGCTCGCAATCGTCTGATTTAGGATTAATATGGCCGGGTGTGGGTCGCGGTCTGTGAAGAGGACCACGCAGACCTCCAGTAGATGCGGAGAATGGATCCTCCACCCCGTCCAGTCTGCGCCGACTTTACGTTCAATATCCCGGTCTGTATCGATGTCGTTCCTGAACGCAGACAGACGCTCCTCTTCCTTTCTCAATGGGAATATAAACATTTCCAGATCACTCTTACCTAGACATGCGCAACTCAGTCTAATAAACAAATGGGAATCAGATCGATCCAAATTGCCAATATCCAAAGCCATTTGCTCTCCGGATTGGACGGATCAATTCATGAGTGTTTTATTCAATTCTAATCATCCATTTCTGAATTTAATTAATGCGTTTGGATTAATTGGGAATGAAACACAGCTTTATTGACGCCTGGGTCTCTTTATGTGGAGCATATTCCTCACTCCTCTCCTGTCTCTCACCCTCTACCTGCCTAGATTGTAAACTCCCTCAGGAACAAGGACCTCAATCCCTCCGGTATCTGTTGGTGAAATATTGATTTGCCTTTATGGTGTTTTGTAGAATCATCTTTACCCTTTGTTCAACACAGAGAAATATACAATTATTAACCTGCCTGGCGGTACTCCCGAGTGTGACTCAGGTTAAATTCCGCTACCGCGAACGGTAACCCCGAGCCACACTCGGGCTGTATACTCACCGCATCCTGCGCTCCCTCGCTGTCCCCCGCAGTCACCGCAGTGTGATCGCAGCGGCAGGCGTCTTGCTTCCTGTTTCCGATCCCTGCAAGCCAAGCAACACAGGGGGGCGGGACCAGGCGGCAAATTTGAAAACTGTAAAAATAAAAAAAATAAAAATTAACTGCAAAAAATACTGTAAAATGGTAAACAGTTCCATGTTTCACTGGCGCTTGCCCAGAACCAACTGATGTAGCTGGGCAAGCACCAGCGAAGGTCCTATTACATTTTAGAAATGATTTTTATGTGCTTTTTGATTCTGTAAAGCTACTTTGATGAAAATAAATCCTCTATTATATTGCACCCTTGTTTTCTGAAAGATTTCAGTGTTTTTGGTTTGATTATGTTATTGTATATAATTTATTTGCATTATTTTGGATAATTATTTTTGGGATAATAAATTATTATTTAGTGTTTCAAACTTTATCTGACTCCGTGTGTTTACTAGACTCTTGTTTGCATGGATTTCAGCGAGTTATTCCGAATTATTACCGGCTTACTATATAAAACAACACATTTCCTTTCCAAAAAAATTTAAACGCTTTTAGACACCAATTTTTTAAAAAATTAGACTGCCAGGGAGGTCAAGAAGAATAATTCTGTGCGGCATTATTACATCACACGCTCCCTTCTGTGCGGCATTATTACATCACACGCTCCCTTCTGTGCGGCATTATTACATCACACGCTCCCTTCTGTGCGGCATTATTACATCACTCAGTCCCTTCTGGGCGGCATTATTACATCACACGCTCCCTTCTGTGCGGCATTATTACATCACACGCTCCCTTCTGTGCGGCATTATTACATCACACGCTCCCTTCTGTGCGGAATTATTACATCACACGCTCCCTTCTGTGCGGCATTATTACATCACACGCTCCCCTCTGTGCGGCATTATTACATCACACGCTCCTTCTGTGCGGCATTATTACATCACACGCTTCTTCTGTGCGGCATTATTACATCACACGCTCCCTTCTGTGCGGAATTATTACATCACACGCTCCCCTCTGTGCGGCATTATTACATCACACGCTCCCTTCTGTGCGGCATTATTACATCACACGCTTCCTCTGTGCGGCATTATTACATCACACGCTCCCTTCTGTGCGGCATTATTACATCACACGCTCCCTTCTGTGCGGCATTATTACATCACACGCTCCTTCTGTGCGGAATTATTACATCACACGCTCCTTCTGTGCGGCATTATTACATCACACGCTCCTTCTGTGCGGAATTATTACATCACACGCTCCCCTCTGTGCGGCATTATTACATCCACACTGCTCCTTCTGTGCGGCATTATTACATCACACGCTCCCTTCTGTGCGGCATTATTACATCACACGCTCCTCTTCTGTGCGGCATTATTACATCACACGCTCCCTTCTGTGCGGCATTATTACATCACACGCTCCCCTCTCTGTGCGGCATTATTACATCACACGCTCCCCTCTGTGCGGCATTATTACATCACACGCTCCCTCTGTGCGGCATTATTACATCACAACGCTCCCTTCTGTGCGGCATTATTACATCACACGCTCCCCTCTGTGCGGCATTATTACATCACCCACGCTCCCTTCTGTGCGGAATTATTACATCACACGCTCCCTTCTGTTGCGGGCATTATTAACATCACACGCGCTCCCTTCTGTGCGCATTAATTACATCACACGCTCCCTTCTGTGCGGCATTATTACATCACACGCTCCCCTCTGTGTGCGGCATTATTACATCACACGCTCCCTTCTTGTGCGGATTATTACATCACACGCCCTTCTGTGCGGCATTATTTACTGTGCACACGCTCACCTTCTGTGCGGCCATTATTATCAGGCATCACATCCGCCCTTCTGTGCTCTTCTGTGCGGCATTATTACATCACACGCTCCCTTCTCTGTGCGGCATTATTACATCACACGCTCCTTCTCTGTGCGGAATTATTACATCACACGGCTTCATTATGCTTCTGTGCATTATTACATCACACGCTCCTTCTGTGCGGAATTATTACATCACACGCTCCCTTCTGTGCGGCATTATTACATCACACGCTCCCTTCTGTGCGCATTATTACATCACACGCTATTATCTGACATGGCCATTCACATCACACGCTCCCTCTGTGCGGCATTATTACATCACACGCTCCCTTCTGTGCGGAATTATTACATCACACGCTCCCTTCTGTGCGGCATTATTACATCACACGCATCCCACGCTCCCTTCTTGTGCGGCATTATTACATCACACGCTCCCTTCTGTGCGGAATTATTACATCACAACGCTCCCTTCTGTGCGGCATTATTACATCACACGCTCCCTCTGTGCGGCATTATTACATCACACGCTCCCTTCTGTGCGGCATTATTACATCACACGCTTCCTTCTGTGCGGAATTATTACATCACACGCTCCCCTCTGTGCGGCATTATTACATCACACGCTCCCTTCTGTGCGGCATTATTACATCACACGCTTCCTTCTGTGCGGCATTATTACATCACACGCTCCCTTCTGTGCGGCATTATTACATCACACGCTCCCTTCTGTGCGGCATTATTACATCACACGCTCCCTTCTGTGCGGATTATTACATCACACGCTCCCTTCTGTGCGGCATTATTACATCACACGCTCCCTTCTGTGCGGAATTATTACATCACACGCTCCCCTCTGTGCGGCATTATTACATCACACGCTCCCTTCTGTGCGGCATTATTACATCACACGCTCCCTTCTGTGCGGCATTATTACATCACACGCTCCCTTCTGTGCGGCATTATTACATCACACGCTCCCTTCTGTGCGGCATTATTACATCACACGCTCCTTCTGTGCGGCATTATTACATCACACGCTCCCTTCTGTGTCGAATATTTTGGATCCAGTACAAAATATCAGAAACGTCCGACGTTGTGAATGTTTCAGCGTCTGAGGTCTTTTGATGCAGAGTTGAGTTTTTCGCCCGTGCTGGCGTCTATGACTAGTTTCATGTTTGCAGCAGTTGAAGCGATGACGCGGGAGTTTGCCAATTTCCAGGGCTCCCCGTGCTCCTGTCCCCCCCCCCCGGTGATACTATGTGAGGTTTTGATCCCTGCACCTTGTTGCACCGTGACCCTAAGTCTCACGGAGCCGCGTCGGGGTCAGATCAGGGGGGGGGGTGTCTGCAAGGTCAATGTGAAGGTGTATTCGGTGTCTGTTTGTCGATTGATTGGAGCATTGATCAGCGGCTCATTTGCACACGGTGGGATTTATAATGCCCGGCACGCGCCATTTCACTAAGCCATTTGCACAGAAGGATGGCGGTAATTAGTATTAAGTAAATAACGGCTGACAAGCGAGAAACACACGAGACGGTAATAAAGGCTATAGCCGCGGCGCAGAGGGGGGGGGGATTGCGAGGAGCTTCAATCCAGCACATGTATTGTAACCCATGCAGGGGTTAAAGAGGATCACTCATACATCGTGATTCTATGAATGACACCTGGCCACGATTCACTAAACCCTTTAAGGCGCATGTGCCGGTCTGTGGTGTCACAAGTCACACAGTGCAGGGCTTTAGCACCCAGCGACAGCATTGACCGTCACACGGTGAAGTCTCTATTCTGAGCCGCAGAGCGCTTGGAAATCTCGGGTTTTGCTGTTGCTTATTGACAAGTCAGGCAGATCAATAACATTGTTACTGTTACTGGCGGCGATCACCGAGATAACCGCTTCAACATGTGAAATGAATAGAGAGCCGCGTCTGTGCAGCACGGTATATAATATGTGGGGGTGCACTAAATCAAGAAGCAGGTAGTCACAGGTCAGCAGGAACAGAGTAGGAATGGGACAATTATTCTGCTCCTTAATGGGTTTTTTTTCCATCCGCAGCAAAAATAATTTTTATTTATTGATTTTTTTAGAAAAAAAATTTAGGTATTTTTCTGGAATTTTTTTTGTAGATGAAATTTCTGGTTTTCTTTTTGTAAAAAAAAAAAAAAAAGACATTGGGCCACATTACATTCCTCCCGCTAAAACAGGGGGCGCTAGGGAGAAAAAACTGTGCCTGCGGATTTTCCCGAGCGCCCCCGTTTTAGCGCAAGATTACAATGCAAACACTTAAAAAGCAGCCTGCGTTGTTACCAGGCGCTCCGCCCCGGCATCTGCGCGGCAGCACTAAGCGCTCGCATCCACTCGATGGATTCCATAGGACTCCATTGAGTTTCTCCTCTGCCGGTCACATGACCTGCCGGATCTCACCTCGGCGTAGTGATCCCCCCAGTCTCTCCCTGCTCCCGCCGGACGGAGGAGGTGGGCGGATCCTCGGTCCTCGCAGCGGAATAGTAGGCGAGTATCTGATTTTTTTTGGGGGGGGGGGTTGGCTGTGCTAATGGCTTCTGCACCAGGATCCGTTAGCACCAAGTCCAGGCTTTTCAGTAACCGCAGCTGGACGGTAATAATTTGCGTTACTACATTGTAATCCAGCGCTGATTAACACTTTGCGCCCCATGTTAAGTATAGGAAGCGCAAAGTACAGTGACCTCGCGCTGAAAAGCACAAGATACCAAACGCAAACAGGTTACTTAACCCCTTAGCGTTTGGATTGTAATATGCGGTGGCCACCAGGGCTAACGTTAACGCTCACTCAGATGACACTAATGTTAGCACCGACTATGTAATGTATACAGTCCAAGTTTTTTTTTCTCTTGCCGAATGCGTCTTCTTTTCTTTCTTCTTTCAGGTTGACTGCATTCAGCGTTACGGTCGCTGGTGCTGAATATTATTTCAGCACCAGGGACAAGGGGTTAATTCCCCCGCTGCAGCCTACGACAAGGTTTTTTTGAATTTTTGCAGCTTCGGCTGCACTGGACGGGGGCTGTCCTTGGTGCTGAAACTCTGTTTCAGCACCAAGGACAGGTTTTATTCTCCTCACAGCGGGGTTTTCTTTCTTCCGTTCGATGGCCTGTCAACCAGCCGACCTGGGCTGCCTACAGATGCTTCCAGTGGACGACCCTGATCGGCCAACCGCATTGTCCGTAGTCGGAAGACCATGTTGGTCGTACAACTATGGTTCCAGGAGTCGGCCAGCCAGGGTGCAGAACCACATTGAAAGCTGCTGTTATTTAACCCAAGTGGTGCTGGGTAACTTTGGCTGCTCACTGTTTAGTTGATATGCCCCTCTCATGGTGGGGGTATAGGATGTTATGAGAGACATTCTGAGCCTCATATGCTTTTATATATTGTTACTGATTTACTCGTCACCAGATTAATGCAATACCCAGTAAAGAAACTGCTGCGGCACCTCTTTATTAGTTTGGTGCATGGGCAGGTCGTTGCTTCGTCATTTTATTGAATCAATGAAAATTCAGACAGACCGTGATTCATCCAAGAACAAAGGTCCACGTCTAGGGACTACGTCTAATCCTACAAAGAGAGGAGACATCCCGGATCGCCAGAATCGAGGGAGTAGATGGTGATTGTCAGATTACTGCACGCTGGCCCGGGCTTCGAGGACGCTGGTGAGGGCTGGGTGGCCAGTAATGAAAGCCAGGGAACACGCGGATTGGTTTACTTGGCAACCAAATTGCCAACCGTTTCCTTCATTTACAGAAAGCGCAAGGTGCACCTTGGAGATAAATCCTGGGGCTGCCAGAACACACGTCCTGTAACGTCAGGCGCTGAGAAATGACTGGGGGGGGGGCAGAACCAGGACGTGCGGGACCAGACAAAAGAGGAAGCAACCAGAAAGAAACCATGTATCCGCTCATAAAAATATAGAGACACAAACGCGCAAAAACACAAATTTCCCAGAGAAACAGCACGACATTCACTACTGTGACAAGAAGTGGATACCAGGCCCCGGGTTTAGAAACCCCACCGGATCCATGGATCAGAGAACCAACTGCCTGGGGCGACAAGACGACGCATGTACTCACAGTCAGATCCAGCCCCCATCCAGTCACATTTAGCCTCAGTTACATTTAGTCACATTTACTGTCATTGTCAGATTCATGTGCATTTACTCTCAGTCAGATTCAGTCACAGTATTACTTACTTTCAGTCCCTTTCACTCTTGGTCACAGTCTTACTTTAACTTACTTTCAGTCACAGTCTTACTCTCAGTCTGTCACTTCCACTCAGTCTTACTCTCACTCAGTCACTTTCAGTCACAGTCACTTTCACTCAGTCACTTTCAGTCTTACTCTCAATCATTCACTTCCACTCACTCTTACTCTCACTCAGTCACTTTCAGTCTTACTCTCAATCACTCACTTTCTGTCACAGTCTTACTCTCACTCCGTCACTTTCAGTCAGTCTTACTTACTCTCTCTGTCACTTTCAGTCAATGTCTTACTCTCACTCCGTCACTTCCAGTCACAGTCTTGCTTACACTCTCAGTCACTTCCAGTCAGTCTTACTCTTACTCACTTTCAGTCACAGTCTTACTCTCACTCTGTCACTTTCAGTCACAGTCTAACTCTCACTCTGTCACTTCCACTCAGTCTTACTCTCACTCAGTCACTTTCCCTCACAGTCTTACTCTCACTCCTACTCTGTCACTTTCAGTCACAGTCTTACTCTCACTCACTTTCAGTCACAGTCTTACTTACTCTCACTCCGTCACTTCCAGTCACAGTCTTACTATCACTCTGTCACTTTCCATCAGTCTTACTTACTCTCACTCAGTCACTTTCAGTCAATGTCTTACTCTCACTCCATCACTTTCCGTCAGTCTTACTTACTCTCACTCCGTCACTGTCAGTCACAGTCTTACTCTCACTCCGTCGCAGTCTTACTTACTCTCAATCAATTACAGTCAAAGTCTTATTCTCATCCAGTCACATGTACTCTGTCAGATTCAGTCTCAGTCTTACTCTCAATCCACACTGACTGATGAAGCCTCTGTGTCACGGATTTCCCACGGATATATATATATATATATATACAGAGAGAGAGATATATATATATATAGTGATCACTGTACGCAGGGTTGCCCTAATCTTCTGATCCTTATACTGGTCGGTTTAATAGAGACTAAATAAGAGAACAGAGACAAGAATAATATATATATTTCAACCAGATATCAGTATTGAATAATTATGCAGAACCAGAGCTTTAAGCACTAGAGTAATAGATAGCCAAAACCAGAGGTCAAAACACAAGAGTAGTCGATATTCAAAGCCAGAGGTCTAAACACAAGAGAGGTCGATTTCCAAAGCCAGAGGTCTAAACACAGGAGTAGTCGATTTCCAAAAGCCAGGGGTCATACACAAATCAATTCAATTCAAATAGAAACACTTGGAAGCACAGTTGAAGTGTGAGAACACGACAGCACGCTGGTCTGGGCTAACTGAAGGGCTTATATACAGGATCACGCGCTTTCCTAATGTGACCCACCCCTCCGGACGTCACGTGATCGGCGCCGGCATGCATTTTATCTGGCGTTCGGCAAGCGAGCAGCGTGGTTGAGGCTGCTGGAGGCCGGAGGTACGTGACACTCTGGAAGCAGTGAAACGTGTCTCAGACTACCTATTTTTATTGTTTTACTGCTTTTAACCCTTTCGCTGCGGAGGACGCGCTCAGCGCGTCCACCGGCAGGTAGGGTTGCGTGTGGAGGACGCGCTGAGCGCGTCCTCCCTTTGCGGCCAGTGATCGACCGGATTCCAGCCGATCGCTGTGCCCCCCGGTGCGGGCTGACATCCTCGATGTAAGCCCAGCACCCGGAACCGACGCCGGCACAATTAGATGTCATTGCGGCGGCGCGATGACATCTAATTCAGGCGCCCCCCCAAGTGTGCGGAGGAGGCGCCTGAAAGGGAGGGGGGAGGTCCTTCGGACCTCTCTCCCTCCCGATCGCCGGGGTGCAGAGGGTTAATCCAGGCATTAACCCCATGGGGGCCGGATCACTAATCGGCGCCGAAAAACGCCGGTTCGTGATCCTTTGCTGGAGCTGGCCGACATCTTGGATGTCCGAAGGATGGCGGGTGATTATATCGCTTGCATCTTACTGTGCATGCATCGGTTGTGTCTTTGTGTCATTGTGCGTGCATGGGTGGGTGTTTGTATCTGGGTGTATATATTTTTAGCATCGCCCTGTGTGTGCATGTGTGTGTGTGTCTTTGTATCATTGTGCTTGCATGGATTGCGTGTTTGTATCATTGTGCGTGCATGGGTGTGCGTATAATTGTGTTTGCATGGGTGGGTGTGTTTGTATCACTGTGTGTGCATCAGTTGTGTGTTTATCACTGGGCGTCCATGGGGTTGTGTTTTTGTATCAATGTGCGTGCATGGGTTGTGTGTTTGTATCACTGTGTGTGTATGGGGTGTTTGTATCACTGTGTGTGCATCAGTTGTGTGTTTGAATCACTGTGCATCCATGGGGTTGTGTTGTTGTATCAATATGCGTGCATGGGGTGTGTGTTTGTATCACTGTGTGTGTATGGGGTGTTTGTATCACTGTGCGCTGCATGGGGTGTGTGTTTGTGTCACTGTGTGTGTATGGGGGTGTGTGTACCACTGTGTGTGTTTGTATCAATGTGCGTGCATGGTGTGTGTGTTTGTATCACTGTGTGTGTGTTTGTATCACTGTGTGTGCATGGTGTGTGTTTGTATCACTGCGTGTTTGTATCACTGTGCGTGTATAGTGTGTGTTTGTATCACTGTGTGTGCATGGTGTGTGTTTGTATCACTGTGTGTATGTTTGTATCACTATGTGTGCATGGTGTGTGTTTGTATCACTGTGTGTGTTTGTATCACTGTGCGTGTATGGTGTTTGTTTGTATCACTGTGTGTGCATGGTGTGTGTTTGTATCACTGTGTGTGCATGGTGTGTGTTTGTATCACTGTGTGTGTGTTTGTATCACTGTGCGTGTATGGTGTTTGTTTGTATCACTGTGTGTGCGTTTGTATCACTGTGTGTGCATGGTGTGTGTTTGTATCACTGCGTGTTTGTATCACTGTGCGTGTATGGTGTGTGTTTTTATCACTGTGTGTGCATGGTGTGTGTTTGTATCACTGTGTGTGTTTGTATCACTGTGCGTGTATGGTGTTTGTTTGTATCACTGTGTGTTTGTTTGTATCACTGTGTGTGTTTGTATCACTGTGTGTGTGTTTGTATCACTGTGTGTGTGTTTGTATCACTGTGTGTGCATGGTGTGTGTTTGTATCACTGTGTGTGTTTGTATCACTGTGTGTATGGTGTTTGTTTGTATCACTGTGTGTGTGTTTGTATCACTGTGCGTGTATGGTGTTTGTTTGTATCACTGTGTGTGTTTGTATCACTGCGTGTATGGTGTTTGTTTGTATCACTGTGTGTGTTTGTATCACTGTGTGTGTGTTTGTATCACTGTGTGTGCATGGTGTGTGTTTGTATCACTGTGTGTGTTTGTATCACTGTGTGTGCATGGTGTGTGTTTGTATCACTGCGTGTTTGTATCACTGTGCGTGTATGGTGTGTGTTTGTATCACTGTGTGTATGTTTGTATCACTATGTGTGCATGGTGTGTGTTTGTATCACTGTGTGTGTTTGTATCACTGTGTGTGTTTGTATCACTGCGTGTATGGTGTTTGTTTGTATCACTGTGTGTGTTTGTATCACTGTGTGTGCATGGTGTGTGTTTGTATCACTGTGTGTGTTTGTATCACTGTGTGTGCATGGTGTGTGTTTGTATCACTGTGTGTGTTTGTATCACTGTGTGTGTTTGTATCACTGTGTGTGCATAGTGTGTGTTTGTATCACTGTGTGTGTTTGTATCACTGTGTGTGTTTGTATCACTGTGTGTGCATGGTGTGTGTTTGTATCACTGTGTGTGTTTGTATCACTGTGTGTGTTTGTATCAATGTGTGTGCATAGTGTGTGTTTGTATCACTGTGTGTGTTTGTATCACTGTGTGTGTTTGTATCACTGTGTGTGCATGGTGTGTGTTTGTATCACTGTGTGTGTTTGTATCACTGTGTGTGCATGGTGTGTGTTTGTATCACTGTGTGTCTCGCCGCCTGACACACTGTATCCGGCAGCAGTGAGGATTCCGTCAGGACTCTGTATAAATAGGTGGGTTTTGTGATGATGTTTCTGGCATCACTTTTCTCCTCCCTATTCTCGCGCACGCACACACACACACACACACACACACACACACACACACACACACACACTGACTGCGCTTTTGTGTTTTGTCAGAATTAATGAGAAAAGTTCCCTTGCCCTAGGGGTAATTAGTGTCCTTGGAGTTAAATAAGCTAATACTTAGACACCTCTGGCACAGGCAATTATGTTTGTGTATTGAATAATTGATTCAAAGGAGGGGGATGGGCGCTAATCAGATCTGAGCATAATGAATTGATTTAATTAACAGGGGGATCTGAGGGTCCCTGGGAAACGTGTGCATTTATTCAGCAGCAGGAGAGAGCTGCAAGCACATAAATTGAGAGAGAAAGGCAGAGAGCGCATTCCCATCCAGCCGCGCAGTCACATTCTCCTCCGCCTCGCGCTCTCATCGGGGGAAGCGCTTTAGGAGTCCGCGCGGCTCGGCGACAGCAATCACGGCCGAGGATCCGAGCCACCGCTGGCAATCAGACCCGGGCAGGTTTTATTCTGCAAGCCCAGTTGAGACGGAGAGACGGCGAAGCAGCAGACGGTGCCCCCCGCTCCCACCCCGCGGCTCAGCTTCAGCAATTTTAAAGAACGGGGTTCAGAGCCGAGGACGCTGAGCGCTCCTGAATGTGATCCCAGCTCGGCGCAATCGACTCGACCCATCTTGCAATTATTGCTGGGTTACTGGCAGAGGACGGACGGCCGCGTAGTCGCTCGTCTGCCTTCCCAGAAGCACGTCCTTCCCTCCGAGTGGAGGCTCCTGGTGACGGAGCATCCGCACTCCAACTCCCTTCAGCCTCCGGGACCATGGTGCTGGACAAGGAGGACGGTGAGTGGCTCGTCGTTTCCCCTCCTCGTGTCTCTGCATTGTGTGTTTCAGGTGTTCACGCTGCCGCACAAATCCACGGACAGCCGGGGAGGGATGTGCAAGCGAGTCATCTGGTGGGAGATCACCTGCTCCGCTTCCATTCACGCCGCACTCGCCCGTGCGTTCAGCATTGCTAGAAAGTAAACAGCTCCTCAACCAGTTGCGGTCATTGCAGCGGCTGCCCGGCCTCCCCCGTCTGGCTCCCGCGTGGTGAGACGGGCTTGGTGCACACCGCCTTAGATATCTGTATGCGCCGAGCATTTCTCCCGACTCCTCGTTGTGTCACTCCTTCCGGCCGTGAAATCCTCTATTATCTGCTTCGGGGATGTGGCTCTGCACTAACCGGCGGCACAGCAGGGAAAAATAGAAAAAAAAGGCCCCTGGGAGCCACACGGGAACCAATTTACCTTCCCCGCGAGACACGTGAACGGGCGGCATGACGGCAGGAGAAAAGTTTGCGTCAAAACGGAGAATAAAATGCGTCGGCGACTCTCGGCATCTCGTGGAATCACCGGAACCAGGAGGTGTTTGTATTTATAGACTGTTGGTTCGTCAGGAGAATACAATATAACCGGGGGGGATCCAGCATGGGGGGGGGGGGGGATACAGCACCGGGGGGGGGAGCACAGCACACCCCCAGTATGCCGCTTTATGTCCCGGTAGCATCTGAGCGTTGTAGTCCTGCTGGTGGAGAAGGAGCTCAGCGTGAGTTGATGGATTAGGATCGAGTTTAGACATGGGGAAAGTGTTTCAGCTTCTAGTAGACGTCGCGGGAAGCAGCCTCGGCGTTCCGCAGCCCCGACACATGGAGCAGGCAGGTCATTAATGCAGCCCGGGTGTCAATCCGCCTCCCCGGACCAGCTGCCGCAATAAAGGTCCAGGTTTTCTTTTAGTAAAAGTCCATTAAAAAAAAAAGCCCCTAAAAGAGCGAAGCGAGGGATCAGTGTCAAAGCAAGCACTTTACTTCAAATCTCTGCAATCCGCCGGCACAAAGAGCGCCGTTTGGCGAGCAATTTATTTTAATGACCGGGCAGATGTCTGACATCCATCTCCTTTACAAATGTAGCAATTATCTGGGATCAGCCCGTCCTTTAATGCATCGCCAGGGACTGCCCGTCACGTCCAATATCCAACTTTTACGTGACGCGGCTTACGGATAAACACGCCTTGAGTGTCGAGGAAAAAGAGGTGAGATCAGCTTTATGAATGACCGGTGACCATCAGACGGCATGACGTCCCCAGGAAGATGCCATGGATGTCACATTCTGTGCCCATCCACTAAGACTCGCAGCGGCCCATCCACTAAAACTCGCAACGGCCGTCCACTAAAACTCGCAGAGGCCCATCCACTAAAACTCGTAGCGGCCGTCCACTAAAACTCACAGGGACCCATCCACTAAAACTCACAGGGACCCATCCACTAAAACTCACAGCTGCCCATCCACTAAAACTCACAGCTGCCCATCCACTAAAACTCACAGTAGCCCATCCACTAAAACTCACAGTAGCCCATCCACTGAAACTTGCAGCGGCCCGTCCACTAAAACTCGCAACGGCTTGTCCACTAAAACTCGCAGTGGCCCGTCCACTAAAACTCGCAGCGGCCCATCCACTAAAACTCGCAACGGCCGTCCACTAAAACTCGCAGAGGCCCATCCACTAAAACTCGTAGCGGCCGTCCACTAAAACTCACAGGGACCCATCCACTAAAACTCACAGCTGCCCATCCACTAAAACTCACAGTAGCCCATCCACTGAAACTTGCAGCGGCCCGTCCACTAAAACTCGCAACGGCTTGTCCACTAAAACTCGCAGTGGCCCGTCCACTAAAACGCGCAGTGGCCCATCCACTAAAACGCGCAGCGGCCCATCCACTAAAACTCGCAGCGGCCCATCCACTAAATTAATTTCATCACTCAGTGAATAAACCCCTCCCATAGTAAGCCACCTGTGTTAGATTTGATTATTCACCCCCAAACCTGTGCATTTTATATCATGGACTCATAGCTGTGATTATGGTTTGAAAATCCTTGCTTCAAATCATTATCACTGAGTATTAAGGAGGGATGGAGAACGACGACCACACATTGTAAGCTCCCATGAGCCGGGCCCTCTGCTCCTCTAGATTGTAAACTCCCATAAGCCGGGCCCTCTGCTCCTCTAGATTGTAAGCTCCTGTGAGCCGGGCCCTCTGCTCCTCTAGATTGTAAGCTCCTGTGAGCCGGACCCTCTGCTCCTCTAGATTGTAAGCTCCTGTGAGCCGGACCCTCTGCTCCTCTAGATTGTAAGCCCCTGTGAGCCGGGCCCTCTGCTCCTCTAGATTGTAAGCTCCTGTGAGCCGGGCCCTCTGCTCCTCTAGATTGTAAACTCCTGTGAGCCGGACCCTCTGCTCCTCTAGATTGTAAGCTCCTGTGAGCCGGACCCTCTGCTCCTCTAGATTGTAAGCTCCTGTGAGCCGGGCCCTCTGCTCCTCTAGATTGTAAACTCCCATAAGCCGGGCCCTCTGCTCCTCTAGATTGTAAACTCCTGTGAGCCGGACCCTCTGCTCCTCTAGATTGTAAGCTCCTGTGAGCCGGACCCTCTGCTCCTCTAGATTGTAAGCTCCTGTGAGCCGGACCTCTGCTCCTCTAGATTGTAACTCCTGTGAGCCGGGCCCTCTGCTCCTCTAGATTGTAAGCTCCTGTGAGCCGGACCCTCTGCTCCTCTAGATTGTAAGCTCCTGTGAGCCGGACCCTCTGCTCCTCTAGATTGTAAGCTCCTGTGAGCCGGGCCCTCTGCTCCTCTAGATTGTAAGCTCCTGTGAGCCGGACCCTCTGCTCTCTAGATTGTAAGCTCCTGTGAGCCGGCCCTCTGCTCCTCTAGATTGTAAGCTCCTGTGAGCCAGACCCTCTGCTCCTCTAGATTGTAAGCTCCTGTGAGCCGGACCCTCTGCTCCTCTAGATTGTAAGCTCCTGTGAGCCGGGCCCTCTGCTCCTCTAGATTGTAAGCTCCTGTGAGCCGGACCCTCTGCTCCTCTAGATTGTAAACTCCTGTGAGCCGGACCCTCTGCTCCTCTAGATTGTAAGCTCCTGTGAGCCGGGCCCTCTGCTCCTCTAGATTGTAAGCTCCTGTGAGCCGGACCCTCTGCTCCTCTAGATTGTAAACTCCTGTGAGCCGGACCCTCTGCTCCTCTAGATTGTAAGCTCCTGTGAGCCGGGCCCTCTGCTCCTCTAGATTGTAAGCTCCTGTGAGCCGGACCCTCTGCTCCTCTAGATTGTAAGCTCCTGTGAGCCGGACCCTCTGCTCCTCTAGATTGTAAACTACTGTGAGCCGGACCCTCTGCTCCTCTAGATTGTAAACTCCTGTGATCTCTCGACTCAGGGTCCTAAGTCTGTGTGTCATTATGTTACGTTAACCTGTTCTTGTAAAGTGCTGCGGATACAGTTGACGCTGCAGGAGAACGTGGGGTTCCGCTGTGATATTGAGGTGCTGTCCCTCGTTGTTTGTTTCTAAGTGCTGTGGATTAAATAATCCTGGTTACGGGTCAGTTTGTGCTTTTGGGAGATGAGCTGGTCAGCACTAGGGATGAGCCGAACACCCCCGAGTTCGGTTCGCATTCGAACTCGAACTTTTCAAAAGTTTGAATTCGAACTCAAACTCAATACAAGTCAATGGGACTCAAAGTTCGGTTTTTAGAGTGTCCTCCAAGAGGGCATATATGCAAGATATTTGCCATAAAAGGTGTATGGGGGTCCGGGTAGTGCCCTGGGGGACAGGACACAATGACAAAAAGGTAAAAAAAAAACGTTTTTAAAGGGACAGTGAGTTTTCCATGAAATAAGGGTTAAAAATAAAAACGAAAAATTCCTTCAAATATCGTGCCTAGGAGGTCCCCATAACCTGCCCGTGAAGTGGCGGATTTGTAGGATGTATGTAAACATCGCCATCACAGCACAGACCCACACACAACACCTGGCACCTCCAGTCTGCATACAATGTATCAAATTCATGAGACGGACTAATTAGAAGCACATGTTATTTCCAAACACTAATTAAACACCTGTTGTTTACGCCGTTTGAGAACACAGGTCATTTAGAGGTGAGAATCTTTGCACTTAGACATTATTTTTTAATTCAATATCTAATAAACCGTTGCTTATAATATTCTGCAGTAAAGAGTCTCTTTATTTCTAGATTTTTTGTTATTTTTTAAGCACTTTTTATACTTTTTTCACAATTTTTTTTTCGATCTCGAACCGAACACGCCAAAAAGTTTGAAGTTCGCGAAATTGCGAACGGCCAAAGTTCGAATCGAACTCCGAACTGATCGAACCGAACAACTCATCCCTAGTCAGCAGAGGTCGTCCTTCAGCATCCACAGGGTTACTGACGGCTCCACTTCTATATTGTACATTGGGGTTGAAGGCCACTGAATGAAATTACCCCCCACACATCTGTCCCTCCCCTGAGGACCAGTAAAATCATGTGATACAGTGTGTGCCAGCGCTGTGTATACTGAAGCCTGATGCGATGAGCCGCCTGGTCCCTCTGGCTCTGCTTACACTGACCCCCACTAATCCTAGCCGCTGGGAATGATGTCGGGAGACTGATTGTGTCATGGGGTGGCCGAGTCACCGAGGTGGATTATGGTCGCCTTGTGTGTCTTTCCTGTCGTTACTAAACACTCAATACGTATGGAGAGGGATCTCCGCGTGTCTCTCTGCCGCTCCAGCCTCAGCATTTTGTTCCAGTCTCTGATCTTCCAGCGCTTTAGACACCCGGCAGATCAGTCACCTCGGTTACATTGTAGTGTAATTGGAGATTCTGTTTTAAGTATTTTGGGGTTTTCCCGATGAAGTGACGGGAAGCGCAGGATGGCTGGCGCTGCTGATCAATACCTTTCTGCTTAAAGCCTCCTTTAATCATGAGCGGAGCGCGGCGTTTCCAGCATCTTTTGCTGAGGGCTACGTGGCAGTGAGGACGTTTCGGCGCTGATTGTCAGGGGAGCAGCGGGGCGTCGAGCGGCGCACTGAGATCTGATGGGTCACTATCGCATCTTCGCGTTTAATTCCATTGCCGCCGTTACTGTGAGAATCTCAAAGCCAAGAGAAACTAAACACAGCGCGGCTGTTACTGTGTCGGCGACGCCGCTGCGACGCCGCTGGTTACCTGACGTGGGGAGGCGCTCAGCTAAACGGGTATTGATTGTGTATAAATGGCGATGGGAGACGTCAGGCGCGCGGCCCCTCAACACCTGGACAGACATGGATACATTGTCTCTTCCTGAGCCACAAAACAATAGAAAAGAAAACAATTAGCCGGCGCCGAGCTGTGGCGATACAGTACGGTAAGCGTCGGCCGCAGCGGGAGGCGTCAACACCGGACAAAGTGACTGGAACTTCCAAACCTCCAGCGAGGTTTACACCCGGTTTTCTAGTTTTTGTTTCTCTGTAACGTTACGCCCAGGTCTGTAATACAGGGTGACTGCTCCTTTATACGAGATGCGGGGGGGGGGTCTAGATTTGGGATTTTTGGGGAATTTGGGATATTTCCGTATAATAATGAGATCTCGGCCGCGAGTCTAAACACGACGTTCATTTATCTTTTCACACGCCTGATTGTAATCATTTTGTCACATGACCTCGGGAGGGATTTTTCCTGCGTTTTTGGGATATTCTGGATTTCGGATTTTGGGGATTTGATCCTGTAGCAATAGCTGTGTTATTTGTGGTTGAAACTTTGCATGCGACGCTGCTGATGAGCTGCCGAGCGTCTTCAGGGGATGATACAACATAACCGCTTTATTATTCCTTTATACTGTAATACCGTGACTCAATGTGAGTGTTTCCCGCGTGGCTCGTGTCGGGATATTTCCCGCGCGGCTCGTGTCGCGGATATTTCCCGCACGGCTCGTGTCGCGGATATTTCCCGCACGGCTCGTGTCGGGATATTTCCCACGCGGCTCGTGTCGGGATATTTCCCGCACGGCTCGTGTCGCGGATATTTCCCGCGTGGCTCGTGTCGGGATATTTCCCACGCGGCTCGTGTCGGGATATTTCCCGCACGGCTCGTGTCGCGGATATTTCCCGCACGGCTCGTGTCGTGGATATTTTCTGTGCGGCTCGTGTCGTGGATATTTCCTGTGCGGCTCGTGTCGGGATATTTCCCGCGCGGCTCGTGTCGCGGATATTTCCCGCGCAGCTCGTGTCACGGTTATGTCCTGCGCTGCTCATGTCGCGGATATTTCCCGCGCGGCTCGTGTCACGGATATTTCTTGCGCGGCTCGTGTCGCGGATATTTCCTGTGCGGCTCGTATCGGGATATTTCCCGCGCGGCTCGTGTCACGGATATTTCCCACGTGGCTTTTGTCGCGGATATTTCCCGTGCGGCTCGTATCGGGTTATTTCCCGCGCGGCTCGTGTCGCGGATATTTCGAGTCGCGCGGGAAATATCCCGACACGAGCCACACGGGAAATATCCGCGACACGAGCAGCGCGGGACATAACCGTGACACGAGCCACACGGGAAATATCCGCGACACGAGCCACACGGGAAATATCCGCGACATGAGCAGCGCGGGACATAACCGTGACACGAGCCACACGGGAAATATCCGCGACACGAGCAGCGCGGGACATAACCGTGACACGAGCCACACGGGAAATATCCCGACACGAGCCACACGGGAAATATCCCGACACGAGCCACACGGGAAATATCCGCGACACGAGCAGCGCGGGACATAACCGTGACACGCACGCACGGGAAATATCCTGACACGAGCCACACGGGAAATATCCCGACACGAGCCACACGGGAAATATCCGCGACACGAGCAGCGCGGGACATAACCGTGACACGAGCTGCGCGGGAAATATCCACGACACGAGCAGCGCGGGACATAACCGTGACACGAGTTGCGCGGGAAATATCCGCGACACGAGCAGCGCGGGACATAACCGTGACACGAGCAGCGCGGGACATATCCGTGACATGAGCCGCACGGGAAATATCCCGACACGAGCCACACGGGAAATATCCCGACACGAGCCACACGGGAAATATCCCGACACGAGCAGCGCGGGACATAACCGTGACACGAGCCGCACGGGAAATATCCCGACACGAGCCACACGGGAAATATCCCGACACGAGCCACACGGGAAATATCCGCGACACGAGCAGCGCGGGACATAACCGTGACACGCACGCACGGGAAATATCCCGACACGAGCCACACGGGAAATATCCGCGACACGAGCAGCGCGGGACATAACCGTGACACGAGCTGCGCGGGAAATATCCACGACACGAGCAGCGCGGGACATATCCGTGACATGAGCCGCACGGGAAATATCCACGACACGAGCAAGCGGGACATAACTCGTGTCACGGATATTTCCCGTGCGGCTCATGTCGCGGATATTTCCCGTGCGGCTCATGTCACGGATATTTCCTGCGCGGCTCGTGTCACGGATATTTCCCGTGCGGCTCATGTCACGGATATTTCCCGTGCGGCTCATGTCACGGATATTTCCCGTGCGGCTCATGTCGCGGATATTTCCCGTGCGGCTCGTGTCACGGATATTTCCCGCACTGCTCGTGTCGTGGATATTTCCCGTGCGGCTCGTGTCGCGGATATTTCCCGCACTGCTCGTGTCGCGGATATTTCCCGTGCGGCTCATGTCACGGATATTTCCTGCGCGGCTCGTGTCACGGATCCCTGCTGGTTACGGATGGCCCGGTTGGGGAGACTTGTTAATTCAGCCTGAGTGATGCCCGGATGTTGGAGATGGTTTTATCGCTCAGCGTCTGAATGAAGTCTAAGACCCTGTTCACACTGAGCGATTTATCACACAGTCTTTGCCGCGATTTTGCACATATTTCCATGCGATATCGCTCTATGTAGCTTCTCCAATGCATTTCAATGGAGCTGTTCACATCTTGTCGCTTTTAATGTCGCTGGTACATGACACTTTTGTCGTGATTTGCGTTGGTGGTGTTGTGCAATATCGCTTAATGTCGCAAATATGAAATTGCAGGATTTTCAGGTCACTCCTAATAACTCGGTGTGATCAGAACCAGCCTCGCGCTCAATCTGAACTGTGCCATAATGTGTCAAATAAATCATCACGACCTGCACCTGCAATGACTGGCTTTACATGTGTCTGTGAACTACATTTCCCAAGATGCTCAGCAAGCAACACACAAAATGGTCCAAGCTAATCCTACAGACAGGACAGGGGGCCACTTCCAGTGTGCAATGAAGCAGAACTGATCTGCAGCGCACAGCACCTTTCATACATTCCCACAGGGCGCCGCCATTGTGGTGATAAGATTGACACAGCGATCTAACGTCCAATCAGAGAGGCCAATGTTTACCTGTCAGGTGAGATCAGCAGGGCCAGCCTATAGGAGCAGGTGAGTATGACCTTACGTGCGCTCACACACGGGTTACCATGCACAAGGAATACAATGTGTCACCAATACATTTATGGGGGGGGGCACCAGTGGTAATAACAGGGTTAATTTGGGAATTTAGGCACCTGTTTGGTGAGTTAACGCTTTCACTACCAAAAATGAGTAAACTCTATGTTGTAATGTAATACAAAAAATACCAAATATTATTCTATAAAACATATTTTTCAGATGTTTTAATGCAGGGCTAGTGCACACCCTGAAATTACACCCGCAGTGAGCTCTCCCTCATCCACCCTCACTAAGAAAGCTGCAAGGAGCAGCCCACACCCTCACTGGAACAAAAAGCTTAGCAAACTTTACTGCCTCATTCCAGCAGACAGGGATTGAGCAGAATACAGGGAGAGCTGTGGGGTCAGTCGCTGCTGTACAGGGATAAGATTCAGGGGGTTATAATGAGTGTAAATCCCTGTACATAGAGATACAAGGTGTTGCTGTAATTGCCATACACAGGCATTATGCAGCACATACAGATACAAGGTGTTGCTGTAATTGCCACACACAGGCATTATGCGGCACATACAGATACAAGGTGTTGCTGTAATTGCCACACACAGGCATTATGCGGCACATACAGATACAAGGTGTTGCTGTAATTGCCATACACAGGCATTATGCGGCACATACAGATACAAGGTGTTGCTGTAATTGCCACACACAGGCATTATGCGGCACATACAGATACAAGGTGTTGCTGTAATTGCCACACACAGGCATTATGCGGCACATACAGATACAAGGTGTTGCTGTAATTGCCACACACAGGCATTATGCGGCACATACAGATACAAGGTGTTGCTGTAATTGCCACACACAGGCATTATGCGGCACATACAGATACAAGGTGTTGCTGTAATTGCCACACACAGGCATTATGCGGCACATACAGATACAAGGTGTTGCTGTAATTGCCATACACAGGCATTATGCGGCACATACAGATACAAGGTGTTGCTGTAATTGACACACACAGGCATTATGCGGCACATACAGATACAAGGTGTTGCTGTAATTGCCACACACAGGCATTATGCGCACATACAGATACAAGGTGTTGCTGTAATTGCCACACACAGGCATTATGCGGCACATACAGATACAAGGTGTTGCTGTAATTGCCACACACAGGCATTATGCGGCACATACAGATACAAGGTGTTGCTGTAATTGCCATACACAGGCATTATGCGGCACATACAGATACAAGGTGTTGCTGTAATTGCCACACACAGGCATTATGCGGCACATACAGATAAGGTGTTGCTGTAATTGCCACACACAGGCATTATGCAGCACATACTGATTAGGGATGAGCCGAACACTCCCCGAGTTCGGTTCGAGCCCGAACCCGAACTTCCCATTTGTTTGGGACCGAACCCGCTTTACTTTCTGCGTGTGGTCTCTCCTTCGTATATTAACCCACCATGGCATTTAAGTAGATATACCACAAATGTAGAATTACACGCGAAGTATCCGCTCACCTTGTGTCCCAAATGGGGATGTACAAAGGAGTCTAGACAGATAATCGCACTGCTGCCTGAACAGCTGAGGCATGGGAACGTTTTATTCTGATCCCCCTTAAACTCCGCTCTCACCAATTTCTCTTTAAGGGACCCCCCTTCCTGTAAGACATCAGGGGAACCATTTGAATTCTGGTATTTTAGGATAAGAGTCTTATCCTAAAAAGTAAAGGTCACTTCTCCTCCTTATTCTTCTTGATTAGGGATGAGACGAACACGTCCGAGTTCGGGTTCGTATTCGAACCCGAACTTTCCAAATGTTCGGATCCGAACCAGAACTCGAACTCCATGCAAGTCAATGGGGCTGAAAATTCGGTTTTTAGAGTGTCCTCCAAGAGGGCATATATGCTATATATTTGCCATAAAAGGTGTATGGGGGTCCGGGTAGTGCCCTGGGGGACAGGAAACAAGGACAAAAAGTTTTAAAAAAAAGTTTTTAAAGGGACAGTGAGCTTTCCATGAAATAAGGGTTAAAAATAAAAACGAAAAATTCCTTCAAATATCGTGCCTAGGAGGTCCCCATAACCTGCCCGTGACGTGGCGGATTTCTAGGATGTATAGAAACACTTAAAAACAAATAAATGACGTTTCATATGACGGTAAATGCTTTTCCTTTAATCTATCCATAAACAACTGCTTGGGGTGGCAGTCTGTATGAAAAGACATTTTAGGACGCGCAGAAAAAGTTTAGTGATTTTTTGGGCTAAATTATTGTGAAACTTATGCAGGCTTTGGATGAAAGTAACAATAGGTGCTTTAAAATTGGGCTTTTAGCGTCGGCAACAGTGCCGTCACACCGTAACCCCTCTGAGGATATGAATCTGATACAGGCGTCAATGGCAGTGCACCCAGATATTGTGCCTTTAGTGCCAGGCATGCAAGTACTATCATACAGTAACCCCTCTGTGGTATTGTGGAAGAATGCAGGGGTCGGCCATGCGGTCCTATATTGAAAAGTGTTTTTTTTATCTGTTAATGGGCGTCAGTGCACCCAGATATTGTGCCTGTAATGCCAGGCCAGCAAGTATCATCATACAGTAACCCCTCTGTGGTATTGTGGAAGAGTGCAGGGGTGAACCTTGCGGTCCTATATTAAAAAGATATGCATCTGGTTAAGGCGTCAGTGCACCCAGATTTTCTGCCTTTGGTGCAAGACTGCCAGAAGCAGCAAGTATCATCATACAGTAACCCCTCTGTGGTATTGTGGAAGAGTGCAGGGGTGGACCATGTGGTCCTATATTGAAAAGTTTTTTTTGTTTTTTTTAATGGGCGTCAGTGCAGCCAGATATTGTGCCTTTCATGGCAGCAAGTGCCTTCACACCGTAACCCTTTTGTGGTATTGTGGAAGAGTTCAGTGCTGGAGGTTTTGTGAATGCAGAAGAGGACATCCCCTATCTATTCCATTACTTCAGCATCAGGGGATTGATAGCTGCTGATCCAGGACCTATTCATTTTTATAAATGTCAGCCAGTCTACAGAGTCGGTGGACAGACGCACTCTTTTGTCTGTGACAAAACCTCCAGCGGCACTGAACGTCCTTTCGGAAAGCACGCTAGATGAAGGGCAACCTAGTAGCTGCATAGCATATTGGCTAAGTTCTGGCCAGTGATCCAATCTCAACACCCAGTAAGCCAGTGGATCATCTGCTGGAAAGGTATCCAGGTCTGCCCTTGCCCCTAGGTAGTCCTGCACCATATGGTGAAGACGCTGGCAATGGGTGCCTACATTTGACGTCCCTGGGCGTCGAGGACTAAAAAAATTAAAAAATGCATCAGTCAAGCGGCCCTGGCCTTCACCACTATTCCTCTGATCATCCTCAGCCTCAGAAGCACGTGTGTCAGCACTTGGTAATCTACCATTGCCTGGAAAGGTGTTTCATCCTGTGCTCCCTCTGTGCGGGCAGGATGAGCTCTGCAACTTTCCCCTTGTATCGTGGATCAAGAAGGGTTGCCAACCAGTAATGATCCCTCTCCTTGATAGCACAAATCCTGGGGTCCTTTAGCAGGCTTTGCATCATTAGGGAGCCCATGCAGCGTAGGTTGGAGGTGGCATTAGCTGCCGAGTCTTCCTGGTCAATGAGGATGACCGTATCGTGCACTTCCTCCTCCCAGCCACGCACAAGCCCTTCTGTTTCTGGGCACACAAAACCCTGCCTTGAGGAATCCCCACCTTCAATGCCCCCACTACTTAAATAGTCCTCCTCCTCCTCTTCCTCCTGTCTGATCTGAGTAGGACCCGCTGGAATGCTGTCTGCGGAAAGACTTGGGCCTTGAGAGCTAGGAAAAGCCTCCTCTTCCTCACGCTGCTCTGCCTCTAGAGCCACATCTATAATTCCCCACAGAGTGTGCTCCAGCAGGAACACTAAAGGAATTGTGTCACTGATGCATGCACTGTCCCTGCTCACCATCCTCGTTGCCTCCTCAAATGGTGACAGTACAGTGCATGCATCCTTGATCATCAGCCACTGTGGGGGGGAAAATAAACCAAGTTGACCTGAACCTGTCCTTGTGCCATACTCACACAGGTACTCGTTGATGGCCCGTTGCTGCTTGTGCAGACGCTGCAGCATTGCTAATGTCGAGTTCCACCTGGTGGGCATGTCACAGATCAGACGGTTTGTGGGAAGGTGGAATTCTCTTTGAATTTCTGCCAGGCGAACGCTTGCTGGGAATGACCGTCTGAAGTGGCTGCAGACTTTTCTGGCCTGGATGAGATGGCCTGGGTACTTGGTTAGGAAACGCCGTACCACCAGATTTAGGACGTGTGCTAGGCATGGTACATGCGTCAATTTACCCATGTGTAGGACGGAGAGAAGGTTGCTGCCATTATCGCAGACGATCATTCCCAGCTCAAGCTGGCGTGGTGTTAACCATCTCTGCACCTGCCCCTGCAGAGCTGACAAAATTTCTGACCCGGTGTGGCTCCTGTCCCCTAAACAAACCAGCTCAAGCACAGTATGGCATCTTTTTGCTTGAGCCATTGCGTACACCCTGTCAGGCGTCGGTTTAACTGCCACTTCGCCAGAGACAGAGAAGGAGGAGGAGGAGGAAGAGGTGGTGGTGGTGGAGCAGACAGACCTCATACAAGCAGCTTTCTGGAGGCGTGGTGGATGAACAAGCTCCAGCACAGAGCCCCGTCTTGGATCCCTCCCAGCTGCAATCAGAGTTACCCAGTGTGCCGTGAAGGAAATGTAACGACCCTGTCCATGCTTGCTGGACCACGTGTCTAAAGTGACATGCACCTTGCTGCTGACTGCCTTTCACAATGACTGGATAACATTGTCTTCCACGTGCTGGTATAGTGCTGGAATGGCCTTGCATGAAAAGTAATGGTGTTTTTGAACCTGCCACTGTGGTACAGCAAATTCACGGAAAGGAGCCGAGTCCACCAGCTGGAAAGGCAGCAGCTGCAATGCGAGTAATTTTGCTAAGCTGGCATTTAGACGCTGTGCTTGGGGATGGTTGGGACTATATTTTTTCTTTCGCTGCAGCAGCTTCGGCAACGTAATCTGACTGCATAAATCTTCAGCTACTGGGATGATGTCACATTGTGAGGAAGGACCTGCTGGTACATCCATTACTGTAGCATCATCCCTGTCGATGGAGGTTGTAGGCAATTGCATGGCAGGACATACAGTGTGGGTAGAGACAGATGAGGAGGAGGAGGAACTACGCAAAGTTTTGCGCCAACGGGATGTGTGGCACTTGTCATATGTCGGCTCAAGCACGTGGTACCCAAGTGTCCGGTGTTTATCCCACGCTTTAGCCTCCTCTGACATAGATTACAAATAGCAATGGTGGGGCCTGCTGCCCAGTTCTTAAAGAACTCCCAGACAGTAGATTTCCTGCATGTGTTCTTTGAGACAACAGCGCTCTGCACCGGAGCAGCTCTGACATGTGATGCCTTGGACTGGCTAGTGCTACGGTTGGTCACAGAGGATGTTGTGCCTCGTGTTTGCTGTGCCTCCTCCTCCTCCTCCTCCCCCTCCTCACTTGATTCCTCAGTTCGATCTGGCACCCAGGTGGAGTCAGTGACCTCATCATCATCAATGTCATCTTAACCCCCTATCTCCTCGTCACTGGAGCCAACTTGGCAGTATGCTGCAGCTGCTGGGGCAACATGAGTGCCAGTTATTTGTGTGTCATCACTGGCACCCCCTTCCTCTAGGTTGATTATACTCCCTTCCTCAACCTCAGAGATTGAATCAGAGCACTGTACTTGCTGCGCATCCTCAAGCAGCATGTCACTCTCATTGTAGTCAAACAATTCAGCTGACTCCTCCGTGTGTGATAGCGAGGCTACGGCAGGAGTAGCTGTGGACATGGAGGCTGCATTAGATGCTTTGGCAGCTGAGGTGGACTGTAAAGCACTAGAAGCCTGGCTGGCAGAGGACTCGGAGGATGAGGATGGCCTGGTTAGCCAATCCACCAAGTCCTCTGTATGTTGCTGCTGCTTAAGACGGCCAGCACCAGTTAGAAAGGACAAGCGTGCCCCTGCAGAGGATGCACCACGTCCACCACGACCAGAGACACAGCCTCCCGACACAGGGGCTGCTTGCCCTCTTATCTGTGGCTGGGAGCGTCTGCCTGTCCTTTTTGTTCTTTCAGACATGGTGAGTGATATATAGATTAATATATACAGAACTCTGATTCAACTCTGGTATAAAGATTTAAATAACTCTGGTATAACTCAGTGAGACACACTGATAGCTGGCAGCCAGTGACAAGAGACAGATCACCTTAATTCACAAATGTTTTAAAGAAATTAGTGAGCCCCAAAATACAGCGTGGTACTTTTTGTATGACGAGACACAGATCACCTTAATTCCCAAGTGTTTTTTAAAGAAATTAGTGAGCCCCAAAATACAGCGTGGTACTTTTTGTATGACGAGACACAGATCACCTTAATTCCCAAGTGTTTTAAAGAAATTAGTGAGCCCCAAAATACAGCGTGGTACTGTATGTATGACGAGACACAGATCACCTTAATTCACAAGTGTTTTAAAGAAATTAGTGAGCCCCAAAAAGATTTGCTGGCACAGTGACAAGACCCAGAAAATCACCTCAATTCACAAATGTTTTAAATAAAGTTGTAAACCCCCAAAAAACTTGCTGGCACAGTGACAAGACACACATCACCTAAATTCCCTGATATTTGGTAGAAATGAGACCCCCCAGACCCCCCCAGTAGTGTGGAAGACCGGCAGTAACAACACACACAACTATCTTCTTTGAAATCTCCTCTGAAATGCGTGCAGAAGCGCTGCGTGGAAACCTTATATAGTGTGCAGCGGGACTTAGCTCTATGAGCCCATGATTGGGCAAAATTTGCCCAATCAGGACTCTGAGCGGTGATTGGCTTAGTGTTCAACCAGTCTTGCACCAGACCTGTGTTCAGGTGCAAGGCTGTAGCCAATTACGAGCTTCAGGCAGTGGGAAAATGCATTGTGGTCCATTGTGGCCGAACATGCGGCGAACACCCGGAAATGTTCCGGGGTTCGCGATCCATCCGAACAGGCTAAGTTCGGGTCGAACCCCGAACCGTCCGAACCCGAACAGCTCATCCCTAATACTGATACAAGGTGTTGCTGTAATTGCCATACACAGGCATTATGCAGCACATACAGATACAAGGTGTCGCTGTAATTGCCATACACAGGCATTATGCAGCACATACAGATACAAGGTGTTGCTGTAATTGCCATACACAGGCATTATGCGGCACATACAGATACAAGGTGTTGCTGTAATTCCCACACACAGGCATTATGCGGCACATACAGATACAAGGTGTTGCTGTAATTGCCATACACAGGCATTATGCGGCACATACCGATACAAGGTGTTGCTGTAATTGCCATACACAGGCATTATGCAGCACATACAGATACAAGGTGTTGCTGTAATTGCCACACACAGGCATTATGCGGCACATACAGATACAAGGTGTTGCTGTAATTCCCACACACAGGCATTATGTGACACATACAGATATTGCATTGCTAATAATCTCATCCTGATCACTATAAATCCCCATAAGCAGGAGATTGAAACATTTTGTCTGTCTGCAGCACATTAACTGCATCTGCCTGTATGCTGATAATGTAGACCCCGTGTGGCATTGTGCCAGATAAGGGACGCCATCTAGAGTTTATAGCCTTTCACCCCAGTGAGATTTCTGTAACAGATAAAGCAATATATGGGAAATTTAAAATGAGAATTTATATTATTTTAAACTTTTAACTTTCTCAGAATATCAATCTCTGTCATTTCACTCTGTATCAGTAACAGTTATCTCTGCATTACTTGTTTCAAATAAGTGTCAGATATGTTTTTTCAAAAATAGCATTTGGTAGTTAAGGGGTTAATAAATACAGAGCTGCTCTGCGACATGTCTCTGGCTTTCCATGGGGAAGTATCTTTAAATCCTGGGGATCTGCATGGTTTGCGTCAGTGGGAAGCAGATATCCCTTCCTTTTCGGGGGTCTATGTGCCGAGGTCCGTTCAGGCCCCTGCGAGGATAACTCAGGCGTCCGGGCCAGTTATAATGTAATTAGGAAAATATTCAGTCGCATTAAAAAAAAAGAGTCATTAAGTGACGAGTAACTGGAAAACCTGACGCCCAGAAAATTATTAGTCATTTTCTGGCAAACCAGGGGCTGCCAGAGGACATGGGACCCTCCGCCTGCGAGGCCTCCATGGACAGAGAGCATCCTTCATCCCTGTGCCTCCCAGTCACCCTCACCTTGTGCCTCCCACCCCGTATCCCTCACCCTGTGCCTCCCACCCCATATCCCTCACCATGTGCCTCCCACCCCGTATCCCTCACCCTGTGCCTCCCATCCCACATCCCTCACCTTGTGCCTCCCACCCCGTATCCCTCACCCTGTGCCTCCCACCCCATATCCCTCACCTTGTGCCTCCCACCACCGTATCCCTCACCCTGTGCCTCCCACCCCGTATCCCTCACCCTGTGCCTCCCACCCCATATCCCTCACCATGTGCTCCCACCCCGTATCCCTCACCCTGTGCCTCCCACTCCGTATCCCTCACCATGTGCCTCCCACCCCGTATCCCTCACCTGTGCCTCCCACCCCGTATCCCTCACCCTGTGCCTCCCACCCCGTATCCCTCACCCTGTGCCTCCCACCCCATATCCCTCACCATGTGCCTCCCACCCCGTATCCCTCACCCTGTGCCTCCCACCCCATATCCCTCACCATGTGCCTCCCACCCCGTATCCCTCACCCTGTGCCTCCCACCCCATATCCTCACCATGTGCCTCCCACCCCGTATCCTCACCCTGTGCCTCCCACCCCGTATCCTCACCCTGTGCCTCCCACCCCGTATCCCTCACCTTGTGCCTCCCACCCCGTATCCCTCACCCTGTGCCTCCCAGTCACCCTCACCTTGTGCCTCCCACCCCATATCCCTCACCATGTGCCTCCCACCCCATATCCCTCACCTTGTGCCTCCCACCCCGTATCCCTCACCCTGTGCCTCCCAGTCACCCTCACCTGTGCCTCCCACCCCATATCCCTCACCATGTGCCTCCCACCCCATATCCCTCACCATGTGCCTCCCACCCCATATCCCTCACCATGTGCCTCCGACCCCATATCCCTCACCTGTGCCTCCCACCCCATATCCCTCACCCTGTGCCTCCCACCCCATATCCCTCACCCTGTGCCTCCCACCCCGTATCCCTCACCCTGTGCCTCCCACCCCATATCCCTCACCCTGTGCCTCCCACCCCATATCCCTCACCCTGTGCCTCCCACCCCGTATCCCTCACCCAGTGCCTCCCACCCCGTATCCCTCACCATGTGCCTCCCACCCCGTATCCCACACCCTGTGCCTCCCATCCCACATCCCTCACCCTGTGCCTCCCCCCCGTATCCCTCACCCTGTGCCTCCCACCCCGTATCCCTCACCCTGTGCCTCCCACCCCGTATCCCTCACCCTGTGCCTCCCATCCCACATCCCTCACCCTGTGCCTCCCACCCCGTATCCCTCACCCTGTGCCTCTCACCCCATATTCCTCACCCTGTGCCTCCCACCCCGTATCCCTCACCCTGTGCCTCCCACCCGTATCCCTCACCCTGTGCCTCACACCCCATATCCCTCACCCTGTGCCTCCCACCCCTTATCCCTCACCCTTTGCCTCCCACCCCATATCCCTCACCCTGTGCCTCACACCCCATATCCCTCACCCTGTGCCTCCCACCCCGTATCCCTCACCCTGTGCCTCCCACCCCGTATCCCTCACCCTGTGCCTCCCACCCCGTATCCCTCACCCTGTGCCTCCCACCCATATCCCTCACCCTGTGCCTCCCACCCCATATCCCTCACCCTGTCCCTGTGCCTCCCACCCCATATCCCTCACCATGTGCCTCCCACCCCGTATCCCTCACCCTGTGCCTCCCACCCCGTATCCCTCACCCTGTGCCTCCCACCCCATATCCCTCACCCTGTGCCTCCCACCCCATATCCCTCACCCTGTGCCTCCCACCCCATATCCTTCACCCTGTCCCTGTGCCTCCCACCCCATATCCCTCACCATGTGCCTCCACCCCGTATCCCTCACCCTGTGCCTCCCACCCCGTATCCCTCACCCTGTGCCTCCCACCCCGTATCCCTCACCCTGTGCCTCCCACCCCGTATCCCTCACCCTGTGCTCCCACCCGTATCCCTCACCATGTGCCTCCCACCCCATATCCCTCACCCTTTGCCTCCCACCCCATATCCCTCACCCTGTGCTCCCACCCCGTATCCCTCACCCTGTGCCTCCCACCCCATATCCCTCACCCTGTCCCTGTGCCTCCCACCCCATATCCCTCACCCCCTGCGATCTCAAACCTTCTCTTTCTCCATTTCCCTCAACCCTTGAGTGTGCTGCTATCTCCGTCACACACAATATTTTACCCCATTTCCCCTCATCCCTAAGACCTTGTCTCTATGCGACTGCGCCCCTCTAACCCCTTTCTTTGTCTCTGAGCCCCATTTCTTCTCAGTAGGTCTCCCCGCTCCCTTTTGTCACTCTTTCCTGATCTTCCCTGTCCCTCTATTGTTGCTCAGAGAAACGAAAAAAAGGAAATAAAAAACTAGAAAAAACAATAAAAACAACCATTTCTTCCTCGACTAGTCCCGTTTTCCTGCATGTTATGTGTCCCTGGTATGACGGGTACAGGTATGTACTAAACACACAGGTGGGCCTGGTAACCTGCATTAAATAACATTTACAATGAGATAAATTGCTGCAGTAAGCGGCACGCAGGACCCGCGAGTGGCTATAAATAAAACACAAGGATAAGCTCTGAACCTGCAATCATATCTGAACCCCAGGACATACTCCACATCAAAAAGCAATCTGTGCCGATCCTCCCGGTGAAGAGCATTAATAATAATTGTATTATTTGGGCTGGATTATTCCTCTGTCTCTGCATACGCCCTCAAACTCCCCTCTGCCTTGCACGATTATAAGCAAGACACGTACCCTGTGTGTGATAAAACCGAAAATAAAAAGCTCCAGCTGCTCCGTATGAACAAAACAAACAGGGAAATACCCCTAAAATTACAACACAGCGCAGCAACATCCAAACAGCACCTTGAAACCTCATCCAGCACATCATGTCCAACCGTACAGTACAGGGATAAGATGCAGGGTGTTATAGAAGCTGTAAATCCCTGTATAGTACAGATATATGGTGTCAGTACAGGGATAAGATACAGGGTGTTATAGAAGCTGTAAATCCCTGTATAGTACAGATATATGGTGTCAGTACAGGGATAAGATGCAGGGTGTTATAGAAGCTGTAAATCCCTGTATAGTACAGATATATGGTGTCAGTACAGGGATAAGATGCAGGTGTTATAGAAGCTGTAAATCCCTGTATAGTACAGATATATGGTGTCAGTACAGAGATAAGATGCAGGGTGTTATATAAGCTGTAAATCCCTGTATAGTACAGATATATGGTGTCAGTACAGGGATAAGATGCAGGGTGTTATAGAAGCTGTAAATCCCTGTATAGTGCAGATATATGGTGTCAGTACAGGGATAAGATGCAGGATGTTATAGAAACTGTAAATCCCTGTATAGTACAGATATATGGTGTCAGTACAGGGATAAGATGCAGGGTGTTATAGAAACTGTAAATCCCTGTATAGCGCAGATATATGGTGTCAGTACAGGGATAAGATGCAGGGTGTTATAGAAACTGTAAATCCCTGTATAGTACAGATATATGTGTCAGTACAGGGATAAGATGCAGGGTGTTATAGAAGCTGTAAATCCCTGTATAGTACAGATATATGGTGTCAGTACAGGGATAAGATGCAGGGTGTTATAGAAACTGTAAATCCCTGTATAGTGCAGATATATGGTGTCAGTACAGGGATAAGATGCAGGGTGTTATAGAAGCTGTAAATCCCTGTATAGTACAGATATATGGTGTCAGTACAGGGATAAGATGCAGGGTGTTATAGAAGCTGTAAATCCCTGTATAGTGCAGATATACGGTGTCAGTGAGTACAGGGATAAGATGCAGGGTGTTATAGAAGCTGTAAATCACTGTATAGTACAGATATATGGTGTCAGTCAGTACAGGGATAAGATGCAGGGTGTTATAGAAGTTGTAAATCCCTGTATAGTACAGATATATGGTGTCAGTACAGGGATAAGATGCTGGGTGTTATAGAAGTTGTAAATCCCTGTATAGTACAGATATATGGTGTCAGTACAGGGATAAGATGCAGGGTGTTATAGAAGCTGTAAATCCCTGTATAGTACAGATATATGGTGTCAGTACAGTACAGGGATAAGATGCAGGGTGTTATAGAAGCTGTAAATCCCTGTATAGTACAGATATATGGTGTCAGTACAAGGATAGGATGCAGGGTGCTATAGAAGCTGTAAATCCCTGTATAGTACAGATATATGGTGTCAGTACAGGGATAAGATGCAGGGTGTTATAGAAGCTGTAAATCCCTGTATAGTACAGATATATGGTGTCGGTACAGGGATAAGATGCAGGGTGTTATAGAAGCTGTAAATCACTGTATAGTACAGATATATGGTGTCAGTACAGGGATAAGATGCAGGGTGTTATAGAAGCTGTAAATCCCCGTATAGTACAGCTATATGGTGTCAGTACAGGGATAAGATGCAGGGTGTTATAGAAGCTGTAAATCCCTGTATAGTACAGATATATGGTGTCAATACAGGGATAAGATGCAGGGTGTTATAGAAGCTGTAAATCCCCGTATAGTACAGATATATGGTGTCAGTACAGGGATAAGATGCAGGGTGTTATAGAAGCTGTAAATCCCTGTATAGTATAGATATATGGTGTCAGTACAGGGATAAGATGCAGGGTGTTATAGAAGCTGTAAATCCCTGTATAGTACAGATATATGGTGTCGGTACAGGGATAAGATGCAGGGTGTTATAGAAGCTGTAAATCACTGTATAGTACAGATATATGGTGTCGGTACAGGGATAAGATGCAGGGTGTTATAGAAGCTGTAAATCACTGTATAGTACAGATATATGGTGTCAGTACAGGGATAAGATGCAGGGTGTTATAGAAGCTGTAAATCCCTGTATAGTACAGATATATGGTGTCAGTCAATACAGGGATAAGATGCAGGGTGTTATAGAAGCTGTAAATCCCCGTATAGTACAGATATATGGTGTCAGTACAGGGATAAGATGCAGGGTGTTATAGAAGCTGTAAATCCCTGTATAGTATAGATATATGGTGTCAGTACAGGGATAAGATGCAGGGTGTTATAGAAGCTGTAAATCCCTGTATAGTACAGATATATGGTGTCGGTACAGGGATAAGATGCAGGGTGTTATAGAAGCTGTAAATCACTGTATAGTACAGATATATGGTGTCAGTACAGGGATAAGATGCAGGGTGTTATAGAAGCTGTGAATCCCTGTATAGTACAGATATATGGTGTCAGTACAGGGATAAGATGCAGGGTGTTATAGAAGCTGTAAATCCCTGTATAGTACAGATATATGGTGTCAGTACAGGGATAAGATGCAGGATGTTATAGAAGCTGTATATCTCTATAGTACAGATATATGGTGCCGCTGCACCTCTTGTTTGGGGACATTGCTCCACCTGATTTTACATTCTGCTCGTGGTGTTTGGGTGCATTGTTAATAATGTCACAGAAGGCTGTAGGAATCATCATTAAGGGGGATTTCAGAAACCGTGGCCCCCAGTTTACTATAAGAATGAAAGCGTCTGTAAGTGAGCATTTACCGGGGCTCCTCTGTCCTATATTCACACTAAATGTCAGAGTTGAAGGTTTGCTCCTCCTGTAAAGTCTTGTCACTAAACAAATCAAAGAGGCACAATGTTACTTTGGATTTAATAAAATGCGAGTTCCTGTGAGTTGACTTTCACTGTTTGCATCTGTACAAATCTAAGAGTTGTTTTTACTTAAACTCCCAAAGTTGAAGCGCAAGTCCCCTGAATTACCGTTTAGTAGATAAACCCCCCAAGGTCAGGAATATATACTGTAAAGTGACAAATTAGGAATCATTGCTGATGCTGAGGATATGCTGATTGATGATGATGGAGACTGATTGAGAGACATTGTATCAGATAATACAATAAATACTGTGTATAGCGCAACCCAGACAATCCAGCTTGTGTTACCGCAACGCTCCTGCAGGTGGTGCCATCGAACCTGCACGGCGTAAATTCCCCATTAAACCGTGACAGGGGAATAAAAGGTTTTCTGGGGGAAGTAGGAGCATTTATTCAGTAGCAGGAGTACAAAGCTGATGAATTGAGGGAGAGGGACAGCTCCAGCCACGCTCATACGCTTCCTATGGGGTTGTTTTTTTCCGCCTCTGTCCATGAATTTCGAGGTCGCGAATCGAATCCGACAGGAAAACAATTTGTGGAGCGGAGAGTTTGGAGAAGCGGGTTTATGATCCATCAGCGGCGATTCCATCCAGACAGATTACACTGAGGGCTTTCGAGAGCACCAGGCGCGATCCAGTAGATCCCCTGGAGAATCTCTTATTGCGCCCCCCCCCCTTTTTATTTTTTGTAGAATATATAATAATTTTTTTCCCCCTCTTCATTTTTTTCCTCCTAAATTGCCCATTTTGGAGGCTTCCCGTCGAACGGCAGTAAAGCGGGGACATTGCACCATTGTATTTGCAAAGTGCTTGACTTCGGGATGAAATTGTAGCCGAGATCTGGACGGACGGAGTGACCAGGGGACGCTCTCGGCTCGCAGGTCGTAGGACGGACTCTCTGCTTCACCGGTGGCTTCCTGAGGACTTACTTCTCCCCACCGAGCCGAGGCTGCTGGAGACGGACCGTGGAGCTCCTGCCTGCTCCTGCTCCGGTCCCTGAGATGATGGTACTAGAAAAGGAGGACGGTAGGTGCGATGCGGAGCCGCGTCCTCCGCCTAATGCATTATAGATGCTCTTCAATATATATGCAAATGGCCGGGAAATGAATGCGTGTGCCGCCCGTCCTGCTTCCGCGCCTCACCAAGGGGACTCTCCTCTTTTTGTGAAGTGACCCTCAGAGCAGGCGGCTTGGCTCCAGCTCTAACAAAAGGGCTGATTTCTTTACACCGGCCGGGGTTATTCTGCCGCCAAGTGCGGAACGTGGAGCGATCTGCGCGGAGATACAAAAAAAACCCAAAACTTTACTATATTCAGATTAATTGACTGCTTTGTTTGTAAATTGCTCCGTCGTTCTGCTAGAATACCCGCGGTGCACAGCGTGACGGTCCCAGTGACCGAGGAGGCGCCCGCCACCAGCGCGCAGGAATAAATAGATAAAAAGCTGAATTTCCAAGTTATTCTGAAGCGTCTGCGCCAGTGATTACCTTTATTGCCGCCTGGAGAAGCGTCGCCTTAAAGTGCTTTCCAGGGGGATCAGCGGCATTATGGTGAGATATTATCCCTGGTAAGTGGGGGGTTAATGAGCGTTGATGGGGCCGTAGCACTCTGCCCGTCTGCCATATGTCTCTCTGCCCGCGGCCGGCACACGTGCCTTGTGGCTCCGCAGACACAGCTTGTCTCGGTGATTCCTGGTTTAGGGAAGTTCAGGAGGGATTTGGCGTATAGGATCGGTGCCGGCATCACAGGTTAACTCTTATAGGAGGTGACTCCGTGTCGGCCAGTGGACGATTCATCGTGTCACCGGCAGATTCACCAAATGGCCAGGAGAGACGTTAGATGCTGGAGTGAAGGGGTGATTGGGGAGCCGAGGCGGCGGCGCGCAGGAGTCTCTCCTCAGGACTAGAATGACAGCCCTGAACAATGTTTACATTAACTGGAGAAAACCTGCCAGTATAATGATAGAGGGACCAGTAAATGGAAGGTGCGACCAGTATATTGCATGATGGGACCAGTAAATGCATGATGGGACCAGTAAATGCATGATGGGACCAGTAAATGCATGGTGCATCCAGTATATGGATGTGGGACCAGTGAAGGGATGATGTAACCGGTAAATGTTAGGTGGGACCAGTGTATGGATGGTGGGTCCAGTTTAATGATCGAGGGGCAGCAGTAAATGGTTGGTGGGACCAGTATACGGATGGAAGGACCAATGTTGGGGTTGGTGGGAGCAGTAAATAGATCATATAACGAATATATGGATTTTGGGACCAGTGTAGGGATGGTGGGACCAGTGTAGGGATGGTGGGATCAGTGTAGGGATGGTGGCACCAGTGTAGGGATGGTGGCACCAGTGTAGGGATGGTGGTAACAGTGTAGGGATGGTGGTAACAGTGTAGGAATGGTGGGACCAGTGTAAGGATGGTGGAAGCAGTAAATGAATCATGGGACCAGTGTAGGGATGGTGGGACCAATGTAGGGATGGTGGGACCAGTGTAGGGATGGTGGTAACAGTGTAGGGATGGTGGAAGCAGTAAATGGATCATGAGACCAGTGTAGGGATGGTGGTAACAGTGTAGGGATGGTGGAAGCAGTAAATGGATCATGGGACCAGTGTAGGGATGGTGGTAGCAGTGTAGGGATGGTGGTAACAGTGTAGGGATGGTGGAACCAATGTAGGGATGGTGGGACCAGTGTAGGCATGGTGGTAACAGTGTAGGGATGGTGGAAGCAGTGTAGAGATGGTGGTAACAGTGTAGGGATGGTGGTAACAGTGTAGGGATGGTGGTAACAGTGTAGGGATGGTGGTAACAGTGTAGGGACGGTGGAAGCAGTAAATGGATCATGGGACCAGTGTAGGGATGGTGGGACCAGTGTAGAGATGGTGGTAACAGTGTAGGGATGGTGGTAACAGTGTAGGGATGGTGGTAACAGTGTAGGGATGGTGGGACCAGTGTAGGGATGGTGGGACCAGTGTAAGGATGGTGGTAACAGTGTAGGGATGGTGGTAACAGTGTAGGGACGGTGGAAGCAGTAAATGGATCATGGGACCAGTGTAGGTATGGTGGGACCAGTGTAGGGATGGTGGGACCAGTGTAGGTATGGTGGTAACAGTGTAGGGATGGTAGGACCAGTGTAGGGATGGTGGTAACAGTGTAGGGATGGTGGTAACAGTGTAGGGATGGTGGGACCAGTGTAGGGATGGTGGTAACAGTGTAGGGATGGTGGTAACAGTGTAGGGATGGTGGTAACAGTGTAGGGATGGTGGGACCAGTGTAGGGATGGTGGGACCAGTGTAGGGATGGTGGTAACAGTGTAGGGATGGTGGTAACAGTGTAGGGACGGTGGAAGCAGTAAATGGATCATGGGACCAGTGTAGGGATAGTGGGACCAGTAAAAGGTCAGCCCCAAGATCAGGATCTAGTAGTTCAGAGAATCTCCAGTGATGCTGATCATGATGGGGGAATAATGTGGCTGGTGAAGGTCTGGACACCCGGTGAAATGCACCGGCCGGTGTCACATTCTCCCAGTAATAGGTTTAAATCTACCTGGATCCTGTAAGAATTTCCCGCCCGGCGCTGTGAGCTCTGGTTCACTGAATTCACATCTGAGCCAGGCTCGGCATAATGACAGTTTACATAGCACCAACATACTCACAGCGCTGCAATAAAAACAAAACCCAGTGAGTGTAAACCCCACAGAGGTAACACCAAGCTCCGGATGGTCACGGAGATCTCGAGGTTGGGTGTAAGGGGGAGCGCGAGACGATTTTTGTTTGTTTTTGACATATTTTCCCTTAATATTTGTAGGTTCTCTCTGCGGGGATTTGTGTCTGGATTAACCCTTAAAATCCCAAACCCTGTAACTAGGAGGAGCGGGCAGACGCAGCGCTGGTGCGGTACCCACACAGGGGGCCAGATTCTGGGTCAGGTATAACCGTACTGGAGACATTAAAGTCTGGGGAGGTGGGGCTCTCTACCCTAGTGTCCGTTAACGTCTGGACATGTAAGGGTTAACGCCAGGATAAGGGACTTTAACGCCTGCCCCAATGCTACATCCCTAACACTAACGCCGTATGAAGTCACTTAGCGCCTGGGTTATTGTGCGAGTTACTGCCCTGTGCGCATCCTATACGTAACGTGGGGAGCCAATCAGTAATGAGCGTTAGTGCCAGCGCTAAATACCGCATGGACGCGCAAACCAAAAATTTATTGACACCTAAAAGCTGCCGAAGAACGATTCTGCAAAAGCAACATCATTTAACACCCCCTAAACCCCCCATGATCCCATACTCAGCTCTCATCCCGCGGCGGGAAGGGACGGCCCGATCCCACGCTTCTTGCAGCCGTGAGAGACAAATAATCCCCAGTCTCGCTCTGGAATTTCCCGGCCAAGAAGCGCAACTCTTCATGGAGTCCTATGGATTCCAGGAGGGGATAATCGCGGTGGCCCCGAAGCTCTACCGCATATACTGTATCCCAGCGCCAACATGGGGAAACCTGTGGGCACACAGTGACCCCGTTAGAAAGCTCTGAGCGAATTCCAAGGGCCCTATCAACCGTGAGGTCATAGTGTTTCAGAGAGCCGCTGTGTGAGGTCATAGAGCTTCAGAGAGCCGCTGTGTGAGGTCATAGTGTTTCAGAGACCCGCTGTGTGAGGTCATAGTGTTTCAGAGACCCGCTGTGTGAGGTCATAGTGCTTCAGAGACCCGCTGTGTGAGGTCAAACTGCTTCAGAGACCCGCTCTGTGAGGTCATAGTGCTTCAGAGACCCGCTGTGTGAGGTTATAGTGTTTCAGAGACCCGCTGTGTGAGGTCATAGTGCTTCAGAGACCCGCTCTGTGAGGTCATAGTGCTTCAGAGACCCGCTGTGTGAGGTCATAGTGCTTCAGAGACCCGCTGTGTGAGGTCATAGTGTTTCAGAGAGCCGCTGTGTGAGGTCATAGTGCTTCAGAGACCCGCTGTGTGAGGTCATAGTGTTTCAGAGAGCCGCTCTGTGAGGTCATAGCGCTTCAGAGACCCGCTGTGTGAGGTCATAGTGCTTCAGAGACCCGCTCTGTGAGGTCATAGTGTTTCAGAGAGCCGCTGTGTGAGGTCAGAGATACCTGGAGACCCGCTGTGTGTGCAGCCAGGAGCAGCCTGTGTGAGGTCATCGTGGTGATGTCACATGCCGTTTGCCTTACTGACGGTAATTGATGGACATAACGGAGCACCGTGCGACTCCGCGCCTTGAGGGTCAGTAACATTGGCCAAATCCTGCACTTCATCGACGTGTGGCGCTTCCTACACTCGCCCGTCACGTCCAATCGCAGCCTCAGCTCACACAGTGTTTTGGCGGCGTTCGGCCGCTGAGGAGCCAAAACGTTTCTTTTTAATGATCCTGCGCAGAGAGGACAGACCTGGAGCGTCCGTCCCGCACTCACATTGTGCGGTCGCTGCCGGCGGTCGCCTCTCCCGAATCATGTTGGTGCCAGGCTATTTCTATCCATTGGTTTCTGCTGACCCGTGTTGGGGGGAGGGGGCGCCGCGCTGTTTGTGTGTAGTGTTTGATGGATGTTTGACACGCGGAGACGTGTGGGGGGGACACCGTGGATTTTAACGAGTCACATCACTCTTTCTCCAGACGTTAGAAAGTCGCCCTGAAACGCGTCTCAGCACGAGGAGGGCGAGAAACCCCTCCATGACACAACACGTCATATGGCTTTAGAAGCAAAAAAGGTGGGATCTTCAAATGAGGAACATAAAGATTTATTCGGGTACAGCAGACCTCATAGACCATGTATGATTAAGACCTGCCGGTCAAAACGTTACATGGTTTGTCTATGAGGTCTGCTGTACCCGGATAAATCTTTATGTTCCTCATTTGAAGATCCCACCTTTTTTGCTTCTATTTGTCTATGGGACTTGTGGCGTCCCCTCAGTGGTGATCTCGTGAGGTCCTCTGGTCTGGTCTCCCTTCCGGTGGAGATCGTGGCATGTGCTTTTTGTCATATGGCTTTAATCACGAGTTCAGGAATACATATCCCATGATGCTCTGGGAGTGGCTGAGCCTCGTCGTACATGTAGTCCCATAATACCCGGGTCAGGCCTCTGTGCTGGGATCCCGGGATCTGGACTGTTAGTAAAATCTAGAACCCACTCATGGCAGCTGCATGCGGAACTAAATCTAGAACCCACTCATTCCACTACCCATTCATGGCGGCTGCGTCGGGCACTCGTTTCGCTACCCATTAATGGCGGCTGCGTCAGGCGCTCATTCCGGTACCCATTCATGGTGGCTGCGTCGGACACTCATTCCGGTACCCATTCATGGTGGCTGCGTCGGACGCTCATTCCGGTACCCATTCATGGTGGCTGCGTCAGACGCTCATTCCGGTACCCATTCATGGTGGCTGCGTCGGACGCTCATTCCGGTACCCATTCATGGTGGCTGCGTCGGACGCTCATTCCGGTACCCATTCATGGTGGCTGCGTCGGACGCTCATTCCGGTACCCATTCATGGTGGCTGCGTCAGACGCTCATTCCGGTACCCATTTGTAGCGTTCATATATGATGTTACTCTCCCGTATGAATCAGTCGCGCAGGACGAGCCGCGGTTTTCCAGTAACGGACACCTGACAGTTAAGTCTTTTATCGTGAGGATGAAACGTCCCCCCTCAGAGAACGCACGGCAGCGGCGGCGTGAAAATAATCATCAACGCGAGTGAAAACGATGAAACGTAAAGAGGCAGAAAGGCCTGATTGATGTTTTCCTCTGATAGCATAAAATAAAAGCTCTCCGCTCAGGAATGTGCGCAGTTACTCAGACAAAAATAAAACTCCTCAAAATATCAATATATTGATCGGCTCCACAAAAAGCTTTAACCCTTACAGTGCCGCCGCGTCCATTAAGAGGTTAACGCGGAAGCGGGCGAGAATGAGGATTTACAGCAAATCACCCAAAATATCAAACAGTCTATTAACCCGAGGAAATGTCCATATACCCACAGACACGAACACAGATACTAGGTTTGGTTACACACAGGCTGAGCTAGGTTTTGGTATATGCAGGGGTTGGGTACACGCAGGCTGAGTGAGGGTTGGGTACATGCAGACTGAGTGAAGGTTGGGTACACGCAGGCTGAGTGAAGGTTGGGTACACGCAGGCTGAGCGAGGGTTGGGTACATGCAGGCTGAGTGAGGATTGGGTACATCCAGGCTGGGCGAGGGTTGGGTACACACAGGCTGAGTGAAGGTTGGGTACACACAGGCTGAGTGAAGGTTGGGTACACGCAGGCTGAGCGAGGGTTGGGTACACGCAGGCTGAGCGAGGGTTGGGTACACATAGGCTGAGTGAGGGTTGGGTACACGCAGGCTGAGCGAGGGTTGGGTACACGCAGGCTGAGTGAGGGTTGGGTACACGCAGGCTGAGCGAGGGTTGGGTACACGCAGGCTGAGTGAGGGTTGGGTACACGCAGGCTGAGCGAGGGTTGGGTAAACGCAGGCTGGGTGAAGTTTGGGTACATGCAAGGCTGTGGTAATGATGCTTATGGAGGCTGATGCTTTCCCTGGGGTTTATTCGCTAAACAGCTTAAAGCAGCCGCATTATTTCCACCACCTTATTAAATCTTGGGGGTGGGGGTGGGGCTGGGATTGTTAAAGCTTGCCCCGGCGATGCTGTGTTTAGTGAATCCGCTCCTCCGCACAGGCTCGGAAGATATTTTTAATACATAAAGATATATTAAAGCGTTGGTCCCGCCCCCTGCGCCGGTGATGGATGGCGCCACACTCTGTGTCCCATTTGCATAGAATGAGTGTGGGGGCCCCCCCTCGCTCCCCTGCGGTCCCGGTCCACGTCCTTCCATGACGAGCGATAAAGCCTGAGACTAAAGTAACACAAATTGCGGCGTCTCCCTGAACGCGCGTTTCGCTAATGTACCCGGATTAACTGAACTGTAAATTGTCTCGTTCGGCGGTGGTGTCTGAGCGTCCCCGCATGATTCATGATTTGGATTGCTTTTAACAGATATTGGCGGAGCAATATGGTAAATGTACAAGGTGATGCAATTGGCATTAGGCGTAAGAGGATGCACAGGAGCATGTAATGCAGTCAATAGTACATTAACTACCGAGGCCCAATTACACAAACTGGAAGAGTGGCTTTTAGGAACATTAGGATTTGCAGAAGAGCTGGGATCACCTGCCGGTCCCAGCCTAAAAGCTTCACCCTTTATTCACCGGCCGCGCACGCCGAGCCCTGCCTGCCATTAACCACACAAAGGCCTTTTCATGTTATTTATTTTGTAGTAAATGCCTTGTGCTCCTGCTTTTATCCGGCTACATGTTCATTATTTGCGTTCCGAATCGATGCGGACCTATGGCAGCGGCTCAGGCCACCGAAGGCTCCTCTTCTCTCTACGTCTGTGAGGTTTGCGTGGCGAACATGTTTAACCTTTTCAGCCAGAAGTAATGGTAGGAGAATGGCCATCCACAGCCAACCCCTCCACTAAACCAAAAATGGCGTCCCTAGTCTACGAACAAGCCAATCCCTGCCATTCAGTCTTCCGTGATGGTCACTAACATCAACTCAATTCAGAAAGTCATACAGAGCAGTGGCAGAGAGACCAGCTCATGGCATGGTGAGGGTTAAAAACATCTGGTTCTCATCCTGGTTCCATGCAACATCCAATCAACGGCCTAACTGGATGTGACGCATAAAGCCAAGCTGGACAAGTCCTGAAATTCCTGAAACCGTTGAGTAAAACGTGCAGATTCAATGCAGGAAAATCCAAGACAGGAAAACATTTGGGGGTTCAGACCACCCTTGGATCATTTGGAAAATAGTCTCTGGGGGGCAGACATAGTGCATGGGCCTCTGGTGGTTATTCCCATTTCACAAACAGAAACCACAATTATTCCCCCATCCTCTGGGCTTTATGATCCATATGGGCTCGGACAGGAACCTACACTCTGCTCATCATTTGATACTGTCAGGGTGGAACCTGCCAGTGGGTCCATGATTCTGGGAATCCTCCATTATAATGAACTGAAGTGGTAGATATGTTGCTATGAGATACCATGTGATGCCAAAGAGATCGGAGATGGTTCTCAAGCCCGTAGAAAGTTTTCTGTTTTCAAAGCTTTACATCAACATGAATGAAAGTAAAGTGCCACCACCTGAACGCCAACCCAAAATCTGTATGACCCAACCCAAGACCTAGCAGGAACCAAAGCAGGACACGTAAGAGAGGGGGAAACAGACAGGAGAACATAACTCTGGTCTTAGACATGACCAGTCTTAAAAGAACCTTCTAGGAGAAGACAAGACAGAAGGCCATGGACAGAGAAAGGGTCTACAAGGAGCTGGAATTGGGTTCAGAAGGAACACTTTGGAAATTCCATCGCAACATGCTTTGTAAGAATCACAGTTACTTCAATCAAGGTGGAGACATGGAGAATTGGAGACCAACAGCAGGAGGAACTCACAATGGTCGACGTGAAACCACAAGAGACCACTGAGCATTGAGCGCCTTGGGTTTAAAGAGCGTTAAACATGATTGGTATCTACACCAAATCCCTTTAGTATGAATGTGTGGAATGATGTCCTGCTCAGATGTCCTCAGGAGAATCCGCCAGAGAAGATGATTGGAAAGTGCATCCCGCAAGTAGATCCATAATCAGCTCCAGCTTGGGTACCTGTCACAGGAGCCTTGACGGATCCAAACACTGAGATGGTACATTGTGGGATGACGAGATTTCCCAGCCACAAGTGAAAGACAATTCAACGTGCTCCTCGGAGTGAGGGAACATGTGCCGGGAAACGCTGAACGTTCCAAGCTCTCTGGCCACCGCGTCCCATCCATTGTGAGCCTATGTCCCAGCACCTGGTACGTCATCCCAGAAAGCTGCTTTTTGTGTCGTCTTTGAAGTCCTATTTTTGGATTCTCAGCCTTGAGATGCTGGCACTCGGTACACGCGGCGCGGCGCGGCGCGGCACAGAAAGACAGGGATTATAATAAGCACATTTCAGGACGGGCCGGGCTCCGGGAAATGTATTTAGCCGAGTCACGCGAAACATCCTTACCGGCTCCTGCGAGGCGCGCGTTGAGGCCAAGCTCACTTTCCTTTGAATACAGAGAGCGGAGCGGAACGAGCGGCACATTTTGGGGGGGTCTGTTTATTTGTATTCCCGGAGACGGGCACTCGGTGAAGTTTGTACAATCATGAAAAGAGTGATTTGAAAGCAATATTTCAGATAAATACACGCCAGCGATCTATCAGCCGCGCTAATAAAAGCCGAGCCTCCAGGCTGTGATTTTATTTTCAAATAATAAGAATTGCTTTATTGGGTTTTTTCCCCGTGCGTTACCATGGTAATTCTGTCGCGCCGCACTCTTATATTGATTTAGAAAGTGGACAGTAATATTTCTTCTTTCTTATTCGCTCTTTTTTCGGGGGTTTTATTTCTAATTTCCACTTTGAGATTACTTTTTATAAATTTCGTAAGTCCCTGCACTTGGGCGACGCGGAGGGTAATTTTCTCCCGCGCTTTACCGTTTTCCCCACGATATTGGCTCCTTCGTATTTTAAATTAAACTTACAGGTTTCAGATATTGAAATGACATCTCTGTCTGCGTCTGGACGTTCGCCGAACCAAATATTAGTCTTAAGGTGTAATAACACAGCAGTCAGGAGCCGCGGCGAGCACAGAGTCCCAATGTTAACCCTTTCCCTACCAAGTGCTCTTATTGAAAACATATCACAACAATTATTAGTGACTCAGGACACGGAGCTTACACTTAAATGCAGGAAAATTATATGAACATATTCTGAGACAAACAAATTACAGCAACACCTTGTATCTGTATGTGCCGCATAATGCCTGTGTGTGGCAATTACAGCAACACCTTGTATCTGTATGTGCTGCATAATGCCTGTATCTGTATGTGCCGCATAATGCCTGTGTATGGCAATTACAGCAACACCTTGTATCTGTATGTGCCGCATAATGCTTGTGTATGGCAATTACAGCAACACCTTGTATCTGTATGTGCCGCATAATGCCTGTGTATGGCAATTACAGCAACACCTTGTATCTGTATGTGCTGCATAATGCCTGTGTATGGCAATTACAGCAACACCTTGTATCTGTATGTGCTGCATAATGCCTGTGTATGGCAATTACAGCAACACCTTGTATCTGTATGTGCTGCATAATGCCTGTGTGTGGCAATTACAGCAACACCTTGTATCTGTATGTGCTGCATAATGCCTGTGTGTGGCAATTACAGCGACACCTTGTATCTGTATGTGCCGCATAATGCCTGTGTGTGGCAATTACAGCAACACCTTGTATCTGTATGTGCCGCATAATGCCTGTGTATGGCAATTACAGCAACACCTTGTATCTGTATGAGCCGCATAATGCCTGTGTGTGGCAATTACAGCGACACCTTGTATCTGTGCTGCATAATGCCTGTGTATGGCAATTACAGCAACACCTTGTATCTGTATGTGCCGCATAATGCCTGTGTATGGCAATTACAGCAACACCTTGTATCTGTATGAGCCGCATAATGCCTGTGTATGGCAATTACAGCAACACCTTGTATCTGTATGTGCTGCATAATGCCTGTGTGTGGCAATTACAGCGACACCTTGTATCTGTATGTGCCGCATAATGCCTGTGTGTGGCAATTACAGCAACACCTTGTATCTGTATGTGCCGCATAATGCCTGTGTATGGCAATTACAGCAACACCTTGTATCTGTATGAGCCGCATAATGCCTGTGTGTGGCAATTACAGCGACACCTTGTATCTGTGCTGCATAATGCCTGTGTATGGCAATTACAGCAACACCTTGTATCTGTATGTGCCGCATAATGCCTGTGTATGGCAATTACAGCAACACCTTGTATCTGTATGTGCCTTAAAATGCATGTGTACAGCAATTACAGCAACACCTTGTATCTGTGCTGCATAATGCCTGTGTATGGCAATTACAGCAACACCTTGTATCTGTATGTGCCGCATAATGCCTGTGTGTGGCAATTACAGCAACACCTTGTATCTGTATGTGCCGCATAATGCCTGTGTATGGCAATTACAGCAACACCTTGTATCTGTATGTGCCGCATAATGCCTGTGTATGGAAATTACAGCAACACCTTGTATCTGTATGTGCCGCATAATGCCTGTGTGGCAATTACAGCGACACCTTGTATCTGTATGTGCCGCATAATGCCTGTGTATGGCAATTACAGCAACACCTTGTATCTGTATGTGCCGCATAATGCCTGTGTATGGCAATTACAGCAACACCTTGTATCTGTACTGTACAGGGATTTACACTCACTATAACCCCTGAATCATATCTCTGTACAGCAGCGACTGACCCCACAGCTCTCCCTGCATTCTGACCAATCCCTGGCTGCTGGAATGAGGCAGTAAAGTTTGTTGCAGTGAGGAGGAGAGGCTGCTACTTGCTGCTTATTTACAGTAATACAAGAGGATTTAATTTATACACAGACTATACACTAATCTTATGTTAAAATGTCTAAAAATGGAATTTTAGTGAAAAATATTTGTTTTTCATTGTATTACAAAGCAAATCGAACATACACATTTTTAGTTCCATTATCCCATAGTAACTATTCTATCCGCAATTTGAATTATCATGCAGAGAGTTTAACATCATTCTGTTAGGAAGCATTTTGAGTAGGTGAAATCTCCTTTTTTTTAAGTCGTGCTGGCTGATATTTCATTCATTATACAGGACTGTAAGCTCCTGTGAGCCGGGCCCTCTGCTCCTCTAGATTGTAAGCTCCTGTGAGCCGAGCCCTCTGCTCCTCTAGATTGTAAGCTCCTGTGAGCCGGGCCCTCTGCTCCTCTAGATTGTAAGCTCCTGTGAGCCGGGCCCTCTGCTCCTCTAGATTGTAAGCTCCTGTGAGCCGGATCCTCTGCTCCTCTAGATTGTAAGCTCCTGTGAGCCAGACCCTCTGCTCCTCTAGATTGTAAGCTCCTGTGAGCCGGGCCCTCTGCTCCTCTAGATTGTAAGCTCCTGTAAGCCGGACCCTCTGCTCCTCTAGATTGTAAGCTCCTGTGAGCCGGGCCCTCTGCTCCTCTAGATTGTAAGCTCCTGTAAGCCGGACCCTCTGCTCCTAGATTGTAAGCTCCTGTGAGCCGGACCCTCTGCTTCTCTAGATTGTAAGCTCCTGTGAGCCGGATCCTCTGCTCCTCTAGATTGTAAACTCCTGTGAGCCGGGCCCTCTGCTCCTCTAGATTGTAAGCTCCTGTGAGCCGGGCCCTCTGCTCCTCTAGATTGTAAGCTCCTGTGAGCCGGACCCTCTGCTCCTCTAGATTGTAAGCTCCTGTGAGCCGGACCCTCTGCTCCTCTAGATTGTAAGCTCCTGTGAGCCGGACCCTCTGCTCCTCTAGATTGTAAGCTCCTGTGAGCCGGACCCTCTGCTCCTCTAGATTGTAAACTCCTGTGAGCCGGACCCTCTGCTCCTCTAGATTGTAAACTCCTGTGAGCCGGACCCTCTGCTCCTCTAGATTGTAAGCTCCTGTGAGCCGGACCCTCTGCTCCTCTAGATTGTAAGCTCCTGTGACCCGGACCCTCTGCCCCTCTAGATTCAGATTGTAAACTCCCGTGATCCCTCTGCTGATGGCAGATATCCTGGAGGATCTCCCTCTGCCAGGTGGTGAGTTACCACATGGATGGCACATTTTGTGCTGGTGGATGTAAAGCCCCCGTGTGGCAGCGGTGGTAGGACTAGGCCTGGGGGGGCATATTTACTCTCCCCATGCTTTGCAGTGATTGCTTTCTGCCCCCTCCATCCGGCGAGCTTGCTTCCTTCACAAAGCGTGCGCTCGCCTCCCGAGCCAAGCGAACCGGAGAGGTAATAAAACACTTAGAATTTATTGTGACATTCAGATTTAATTAAAAAGTGCACAGTTAGAAAAGTAAAACCGAATGTGAAACCGTTTCCCCTTTTCTTCCAAAAAAATAATTAGACTTGTATTTTAAATTGTTTATGAGCTGCTAATCACGGCGATAAATCAGGGGGCGAGAAGCAGACAGTCTCCATTACTGCGGCGCTGGACCTGTTTATATCCAAACCTTCTATCAGCAGCAAATTGATCTGCGAGTAAATTTATTAAGCGCCCGGGAAGAAATCATTAGCGCTTTCTGTAAATATTCCCACAGCATCTTTATTATGATGCTTTACGGCTTTACTGGCTGTAATTAGAGCGCTGCTTGCTCGCATCGCTTGTTAAGAGAGCGGCCCCCGAAGCCGGATAGGCCTTTACGAAATCAGAATCCAATCGAATCACAGCAGTGCCAAATCATGTGATCACAACATTATGACATCATCCGTGTAGTAGCTACAAGCTAACAGTGTCCTTTGTGTCTGGTGGCAGCGAGTTATGACATCATCAGTCAGAAGCTGTGTCCCGTGTGTCTCATGTCATGTGACATGAATTTTAACGAGTGAAATAAGTGTTTGACGCCTTCGTTAAACATGACTTAGTACTTGCTGGTAAAACCCGTGGTGGCAATCAGAGGTCAGGGGTTCCTTGTAGTCGGCCGCCAGGTTTGCCGCATCTCAGGAGGGATTTTGTCTCGCTCCCCTTTGCAGATCCTCTCCAAGTCATTAAGGTCTCGAGGCTGACGTTTGGCAACTCCAACCTTCAGCTCCTCCACAGATTATCTATGGGATGAAGGTCTGGAGACTGGCCAGGTCACTCCAGGACCTCAATGTGCTTCTTCTTGAGCCACTCCTTGGTTGCCTTGGCCGTGTGTTTTGGGTCATTGTGATGCTGGAATATCCATCCACGACCCATTTTCATTGCCCTGGCTGAGAGAAGGAGGTTCTCACGCGACATTTGACGGTACATGGCCGCGTCCATCGTCCCTTTGATGCGGTGAAGTTGTCCTGTCCCCTTAGCAGCAAACCACCCCCAAAGCATAAGTTTCCACCTCCATGTTTGACGGTGGGGATGGTTTGTCATGTTTCACATGACTTGTGATATGCCTTTAAGAATTGCACATGTCTTATCTACCCCTGAATTTCTCTCCTCCCATCCTCATAGTGCAGTGATTTCCTGTGAAGATAGCTCCACCCTTGTTCTCTTCACAGTAATCCTTTGCAAGCCTTATGGACTCAGATTCACTATGATTTTTTGACCTATCCAATGTATATTGTTGTGGATTTTCTACAGTTTTGGAATAAAACTTCAACAGATCTTCAAGGTGTCATCTGGATTGAGTCACTGTCTGTAATTCATCTAAGACTGGGAGTTATCGCCATCTCATCACAACAGTAAGTTAAGAGATCACATTCTCAGTGCTTTGGTGGAGAAACAGAACATGGTGTTCTTGGGGTCATAGCCCGCATTCCTCCTCCTCCTTCAAACACAGCGAGTTGAGTTGATGCCAAAGAGCTGGATTTTGGTGTTATCTGGCCACAACACTTTCACCCAGTTCTCCTGTGAATCCTTCAGATGTGCATTGGGAAACTTCAGAGGCGTCTGTACATGCGCTTTCCTGAGCAGGGGGACCTTGCGGGCGCTGCAGGATTTCAGCCCTTCACGGCACAGTGTGTTACCAATTGTTTTCTTGGTGATTATGGTCCTGGCTGCCTCGAGATCATTGACAAGATCCTCCCGTGTAGTTCTGGGCTGATTCCTCATGGTTCTCATGATCATTGAAACTCCTCGAGGTGAGATCTCACATGGAGCTCCAGACCGAGGGAGAGTGACCGTTACTTTGTGTTTCTTCCACTTGTGAATAATCGCACCAACTGTTGTCACCGTCTCACCAAGCTGTTTGGTGATGGTCCTGTGGCTCGTTCCAGCCTTGTGTAGGTCTACAATCTTGTCCCTGACATCCTTGGACGGCTCTTTGGTCTTGGCCATGGTGGAGAGTTTGGAATCTGCTTGTGTGGACAGGTGTCTTTTATACAGGTAACACACTGAGATGAGGCGCTGTCCCTTTAAGAGAGCTCTCCTAATCTCAGCTCGTTACCTGTATAAAAGACACCTGGGAGCCAGAAATCTCGCCGAATGATCCAGGATCAAACACTTATTAACTCATTAAAATGCAAATCAATTTATAACTTTATTGAAATGTGTTTTTCTGGAGGTTTTTGTCGTTTCTCATGTTTGTTACAATAAACCATTAAATTATACACTGATCATTTCTTTGTCAGCGGCAAAACGTCCAAAGTCAGCCGGCGGAGCAAATCATTGTTCCCCGCACTTTACACAACTACAAAATATCAGTGTGTCTACTGTTAGTAGGTCTTTATGACATCATCAGCTCAAGAGCTGTGTCCTGTGTGCCTAATGGTATGTGATTTATGACATCATAAGTGCACAATTTACAAGCTGTCAGTGTCCTGATGTCTATTATCAATAGTATCTATGACATCATCAAACCAGAGTCCTATGTGTATAATGTCATGTGACTTATTTATCTTCAGCACAAAACCTATAAACTATGGTAATGTCAACTGACGTATGACATCATCAGCAAAGAACCTATTACCGATTAGTTTTTTGTGTGTCCAATGTGTTATGATTTATGACATCATCATTACAGGGTCTAGGAGCTGAGAATGTACTGTGTGTGTAATGTCATGTGACTTATGACATCTTCAGTAAAAGGGGATATGAGTGATGAGTGTCCCGTGTGCTCTGTGACATGTGACTTATGACCTCAGCACAGAAGTTGTGAGCTGTCTGTCCTGCATGTTTTTGGGCAATAATAAAGTTCTCTCCATTGCCGGCAGACTGGGAGCCGGCAGCACCCTCCCCCCCCCCCTGTATTTTATGGCATATTACCAGGATCATCCCGATATCCCAGAATTCATACATCAAACTAGAAATATTTATATAGCGCCAACATATTCTGCCGCGCTTTACAAATTGGAAGACACAGAGAACAGACGAACGGATAAAGAGGGAACGCTCTCCCTCGTACTGTCAGACTTTCCCCTAACTTCTCTTCCTTCAAACGCTCCCTGAAAACGTTCCTATTTAGGGAAGCCGACCACCCAACTCACTGACACAACCATCAATCACTCTCACCTTACAGTCCTCTCCTCCTGTTTCCAACCCCAACCCTCCCAGATTGTGAGTTCCTACGGGAATAGGGCCTCATCTCCTCCTGTACTGTTTGTCAAATGTTGTTCAATGTATTGTAACCCTGTCTATACTGTGTTTATTGTACAGCGCTGCGGAATATGCTGGCGCTTTATAAATAAAGAATAATAATTGTGGGCCCGGGTAGCCCGTGAGCTAACAATCTACAGGCCATGAAGGGAGACGAGACAGAAGGGACTGGGAGAGGGCGCAGAGTGAAGCCAGAGGGCGCATCAGAAAGCAGCTTAAATAGGTGAAGGAGTTAATATGGTGCGTATGGAGGAGTGAAAACACCCGAAGGCGGCGAGTATAAAGGTAAAGCAGGTGCAAGGGGGCACTGCAAGAGTCAACGTGAAGTGTGGAAGTGGTGCAGTTACCTGGAGAGAAGATGTATCCGCAGCCCCCCATGGCACGCCGCTCAGGGTCAGGTGTACGACGCGTGACGCCACTTTACTGCCGGTGTGATTACCTGTACAGATATAAACCCTCTAAATCCTCCCAATCACCTTAAACTCGCTCGGACTTCGTGAAGTGATTCATAGAAACGTTTCCGGAGAGTTTGTCTAAATCCAGACGAAATATAAAGAAACCCTCGAATCGCTCAATAAGGGGAATTCTGCGCAATGTTCCCCCTCTCTGCGCCGCCCTCCTCCAGGGATAAGCAGAGAGCTCGTGTTTTGGGGTTCGGGGCTGTTTACAAAGCGAAATCGAGGCTGATGAATTCCCGTTACAGACACATCAACCTCAAAATACCGGCAGCTCGACGCGTCTCCCGGCGGATTCTCGCTCTCAGCATCTATGCAGATTTTACCATTTAAATGGAAAAGTTTATTGCCATGGCAACTATTAGAATCTCATTAAATATATTTTTGGAAAGATTAGGATAAGGGTATAATTTGATGGTTATGAATATACAGAACATTTCCAGTTCCTGCTCGTCGCGATCGCACACACGACGCGTGTTCTGACAGCGCGCCACTCTGAGAGCAGACGTACAATGTATCCCTTTTTATATGTAACACCTTTATAGTGTGTGTTATTGCTTCATATCGCCCTGTATTATATCTCTGCCCTCTGCAGGCAATGTCGCTGGAGGAGGAGCCAGACAATAGACATTCCCAGGTGATGTCACACCCTATTACATCACTAAAATGTCACAAAAAAAGTGTCTGTTTTACAACGAGCGACTCCTGTCAGCGTTTATTACAGTTTACAGATTCATTGCTGTGTGATATACACCCGCACACCCCAAATATAAGAAAGAGCCCCTAAACAGACACCCGCACACCCCAAATATAAGAAAGAACCCCTAAACAGACACCCGCACACCCCAAATATAAGAAAGAACCCCTAGGCACCCGCACACCCCAAATATAAGAAAGAGCCCCTAGGCACCCGCACACCCCAAATATAAGAAAGAACCCCTAGGCACCCGCACACCCCAAATATAAGAAAGAACCCCTAGGCACCCGCACACCCCAAATATAAGAAAGAACCCCTAGGCACCCGCACACCCCAAATATAAGAAAGAGCCCCTAGGCACCCGCACACCCCAAATATAAGAAAGAGCCCCTAGGCACCCGCACACCCCAAATATAAGAAAGAGCCCCTAGGCACCCGCACACCCCAAATATAAGAAAGAACCCCTAAACAGACACCCGCACACCCCAAATATAAGAAAGAACCCCTAGGCACCCGCACACCCCAAATATAAGAAAGAGCCCCTAGGCACCCGCACACCCCAAATATAAGAAAGAGCCCCTAAACAGACACCTGCACACCCCAAATATAAGAGCCCCTAAATAGAGCCCCTAAACAGACACCCCAAATATATTGGATTGGGTATCGGATTCAGTGGTTGCACGGCACGCCGGGTATCGGATTCAGTGGTTGCACGGCACGCCGGGTATCGGATTCAGTGTTATCGCAGCACGCCGTGTATCGGATTCAGTGTTATCGCGGCACGCCGGGTATCGGGTTCAGTGGTAGCGCGGCACGCTGTGTATCGGATTCAGTGGTAGCGCGGCACGCCGGTATCAGATTCAGTGTTAACGCGGGACGCCTGTATCGGATTCAGTGTTAACGCGGCACGCCGGGTATCAGATTAATTGGTTACACAGCACGCCGGGTATCGGATTCAGTGGTAGCGCGGCACGCCGGGTATCGGTTTCAGTGTTAACGCGGCACGCTGTGTATCGGATTCAGTGTTAACGCGGCACGCCGTGTATCGGATTCAGTGTTAACCCGGCGTGCCGTGTATCGGATTCAGTGTTAACGCGGCACGCCGTGTATCGGATTCAGTGTTATCGCGGCACGCCGTGTATCGGATTCAGTGTTATCGCGGCACGCCGTGTATCGGATTCAGTGTTAACGCGGCACGCCGTGTATCGGATTCAGTGTTAACCCGGCGTGCCGTGTATCGGATTCAGTGTTAACGCGGCACGCCGGTATCGGATTCAGTGTTAACGCGGCATGCCGGGTATCGGATTCAGTGTTAACGCGGCACGCCGGTATCGGATTCAGTGTTAACGCGGCACGCCGTGTATCGGATTCAGTGTTAACGCGGCACGCCGTGTATCGGATTCAGTGTTAACGCGGCACGCCGGGTATCGGATTCAGTGTTAACGCGGCATGCCGTGTATCGGATTCAGTGTTAACGCGGCACGCCGTGTATCGGATTCAGTGTTATCGCGGCACGCCGTGTATCGGATTCAGTGTTAACGCGGCACGCCGTGTATCGGATTCAGTGTTAACGCGGCACGCCGTGTATCGGATTCAGTGTTAACGCGGCACGCCGTGTATCGGATTCAGTGTTAACGCGGCACGCCGGGTATCGGATTCAGTGTTAACGCGGCATGCCGTGTATCGGATTCAGTGTTAACGCGGCACGCCGTGTATCGGATTCAGTGTTAACGCGGCACGCCGTGTATCGGATTCAGTGTTAACGCGGCACGCCGTGTATCGGATTCAGTGTTAACGCGGCACGCCGGGTATCGGATTCAGTGTTAACGCGGCATGCCGGGTATCGGATTCAGTGTTAACGCGGCACGCCGGGTATCGGATTCAGTGTTAATGCGGCATGCCGGGTATCGGATTCAGTGTTATCGCGGCATGCTGTGTATCGGATTCAGTGGTAGCGCGGCACGCCGTGTATCGGATTCAGTGTTATCGCGGCACGCCGTGTATCGGATTCAGTGTTAACGCGGCACGCCGGGTATCGGATTCAGTGTTAACGCGGCACGCCGGGTATCGGATTCAGTGTTATCGCGGCACGCCGTGTATCGGATTCAGTGTTAACGCGGCACGCCGGGTATCGGATTCAGTGTTAACGCGGCACGCCGGGTATCGGATTCAGTGTTAACGCGGCACGCCGTGTATCGGATTCAGTGTTATCGCGGCACGCCGTGTATCGGATTCAGTGTTATCGCGGCACGCCGGGTATCGGATTCAGTGTTATTAACGCGGCACGCCGGGTATCGGATTCAGTGGTCACGAGGCACGCCGGGTATCGGATTAATTGGTGCAATGCCAAACTCTGGCCCCATGGATGGTCGTGGCCTACAATTCCCTGAATTCTTTGATTGTAACAGAATGCCAGAGGACCATGGGAGTTGTAGTTCCGCATCATATGGGGTGTCAAAAAGTTTAAGATCCATCTATTAACCCTTTCTGTGGTTTTATTTAGTCGGGAAGTCATAAAGCCAAGGAATTCACTTTATTTGTTAGTGTAAATGAACTGCTGTAAAGAGTGATGTCATCTGCCTCTGTGATGTCACAAAAATGTGCTCACAGTCCTTGGAGAAGGAATAGGGATAGTGCCACTAAGTGCTGTGGGAATCCCCTGACAATCAGCTTGTGCAGATATCAGAAACGGCAGACTCCGGACATTAATTCTGTACATAGAGAACCTCAAGCCGCCATTATGCACCGTTTAGCGAATTTCCCCCAATACATATTTTGTCAAAGGAAATGGAATGTACATTCAGTGTAAATATAAACATTAGTGAAAAGACAAAATGTGATGTCAAACGGTTTCATGATGAAGATCCAGGCGATGACATCACTTGGCATGTTTTCCTCATCACTGTATGTGTTTGCGCTGCTTGGGATTCTGGGTAATTTAGTTCATTAATTTATCAGAGAATTATCTGCAATCGCCGCGAGGTTTCTTTCGCCCGGCAAAGGATTCCCAGACTGATGCATGCGGTGGTTTTGGTGAAGTCTGGCTCGGCGGCTCTGCTCCCGCCAGGACTCGCCGGTCGGGTAAAAGGCTTTGCGGGAGCTTTATAAGCGCGAGACGTCAATTACTGGCGTCCGGTTGGGACTTATAAACCGATCTGATGGCTTTTTAGGATTTACAAAGGAAGATGAATCATTTAATTACTCTCTGCCGCGTTCGCGCTGGAATCAAAAGGCACCTTTCAATTATTAAAGCCGCTGCTGCTGCTGCCTGGATCAATGCTCTGGGAGCGCGGAGTGAGATCCGTCCAGGGCTGACGTGGGCTTAATGCGCCAGTCACTTATTACATGTCTCGCAGGGTGATATGTTAAGGGGGATCAGGTCTCGTATAAGGTGAATGATCACAATAAGTGTGAGACATGACGGTATGGGTGGGATATACAGTAGCTCTGTGCACGGGGATATGGCGGTACATGGCTCTGAATGTAGAGATATGGCTCTGTGGGGAGATATGGCGGTATGGGTGGGATATGGCTTTGTGTGGAGGGATATAGCAGTATGGAAAGGTTATGGCTCTGTGTGGTGGATATGGCGCTATGTAAGGCTTATGGCTCTGTTCGGGTGGATATGGCGGTATGGGTGGGATATGACTCTGTGTGGAGGGATATGGCTCAGAGGTATGGTTTTTTTAAGGCGGTCGGGCAGTGGACCCTGTGCCACTTATATTTTGTGGTGAAACAGGAAATCCCTTCCGTTTGGGATCAGCGTTGATGCCAGGGACAGGAGAGATTGGATCTGGGAGCTTCAGGATTACGTCACCTCGTGATATTTACAGGTCTATTCAATAAAGGGTGAAACTCAGGAGAAGAGAACAATCCAGGTCAAAATGGCCAAACTAGAATGCTCCCTTTTATCTCACTTTCCAAAACGGCTATTTGGTCTAGATTGATCTCTTCTCCAGAGTTTCACCTTTTAGTGAATCAGGCTTTCATCCAAATCATTCAACTAAAACCGCCCTTTTAAACGTTTGCAATGATATCCAAGCTGGCATCAAGGAGAACCTAACCGGAGCATCTTCCTTGATTTTGCCAAGGCCTTTGACACAGTAGACCATGGCATCATATTCCAAAAACGTAACTCCGGTATTGGTGATAGCACGTTAACCTGGTATCAATCATATGTATCTGATCGGTCACAATATGTGTCCATTTCTGGCAGCTCCTCCCTCCCCCTCCCAGTCACGTGCGGTGTACCCCAAGGCTCAATACTCGACCCCTGCTATTCACAATATTCATAAACGATCTGCCCAATGTCTGCAAAGCCTCAACTGTACATATGTACGCAGACGCCACCGTAACCTATACCAGTAAAGCCTCAACTGTACACCTGTACGCAGACGCCACCGAAAAGTGCATCGAACATAACAAACTAGAACTAAATACTGACAAAACTGTAACGATGCTCTTTGGAACAAAACCTAAACTACATAAATTGCAAAATCCCCATCTATGTGTCAGGACAAAATCAAATGGCACGCTGACCACAGTCACTGCTCTCAAATATCTAGGTATGTGGTTACACCAAAATCTATCGTTTGGCCCCACATCAAAAAACTCTCATCTAAACTTTACCCCAAACTAGTTGCCCTGTACAGAAACAAATCCTGCCTGAGCCCCGCAGTAACAAAGCAGATTGTACAACAAATGCTTATGCCAGCTATTGATTACGGAGATGTAGTGTATGCAGCCACCCCGCAAACACACCTTCTTAAACTTACTACATTGTATAACTCGTTCTGCCGCTTTGTGCTACAATGTAACTACATGACCCACCATTGTGACATGTTAAAAGAGCTAAACTGGCCATCGCTGGAATCCAACCGCACCCTTCACCTTTCCAACCTGGTGTTTAAGAGGTTTCCTGGAAAGCTGCCACCCTACCTGAATAGGCTGCTTCCCCCAGCAGTTCCCTCATCCTATAAGAATTTTACCCTTATTTCTCTTCCACCATTACCTTATTACCTTTCTCTTAAGTTACCTTTACTTCCCTTCAACCCCCCAAACCATCCCCCCACCCCGCTCTCCCCATAAATAAAAACACATGACAAAAGTATTGGCGGTTTGAAAAGGTCACGTCTTTTATTTATAATCAAAGGCCAAAAATCATTGCCTTTGTGGCAGAATTATCAGCGATCCTCGCTTTCTTGGACTAGGTAACATCAGATAACACTGGCAACCGCAATGAACCACCAGCATTGCCCAGAAATAGCGGCCGGCCCCACGTGGCTTAGGCTAGGGTCAGACTAACGCATTTTTCACGTTGTCCGTGAAAATGTGCGTTCGAAGAATGGACGTATTTTTTCACGGAATACGCAATAGCGGTCATACTATGCGCAGTTTCATCCGTGATTTTGTACGGATCATCAATAAAACACGACGTTATGTTGGCCGGACATTAGCAGCGTCTGATGTCTCCAATTCACGCACACACGCCGCTAGCGGACGCAGCGCACTCTGTACGTCAGTACTAGTGGTTTAACGTTCTCGAAAAAATGCGTTCATTTTCCACTTGCGTTGTGCAGCCGGACTTTTGTGCGACCGTACTTCGTATATTGGCCGTCATTGCCCGGCATCTGCTGCTAGTGCGGCCGTGATTAAGTGCACCAGAACGCGCGTTCGCACTGCCTCAGTCTGACCCTAGCCTAAGCTAGCGCGACCACAGGCTGCTCTCTATATAGCAGATAGCAGGCCGGGAGGATCTTCAAACCAGGAGGCTACCTGTGTTTGGCCGCACAAACCACCACACAGACCCCCAGATCCTCCCCCTCTACCGCCACCAATAAAAGACCGTGACCTTTTCACTTACCTTACACAAGGGTCTTTATCAGCCCTTCGATGTTGCCCCCGAAAATGTTGTTCCTCGCCTTGGACAAATGGACCCCGTCATTCCAAAACAATTCCTCCTGCATTGTCACTATGTTCTGATGCTCCAAAACCTTTCCTCTCATCTCCAGCATAATCTTTTTCGCTGCCTGGTTTAGCTTCTTTCTCCCGATGTATCCTGCACCCTGCAGTTCCTCCACACTAATATAGCGATTACGTTAGACCACACTATCTGAACATCCGGCCATTCCTTCCTGAACCACCTAAGTGTTTCCCGTACCCTATTCTGCAAATTTATCGTTGTCATAGCCCCTATGTCGTTACCCCCTAAATGCACTATCATTATATCTGGCTTCCCCCACCTTCTCCTAGATTCCTGTGCTACCCCTAAAAAACTGCACCCACCCCATACCCCTCCTTCCTATCCACCTAATGCCCGCTTTAGTGAGGCTGAACCCTAGGTTCACTCCCATCATTGTGCCCACAGTGTGAACAGCCGCCCAGTGCACATAGGAGTGTCCCAGGATCCATACTCTCTTCGCCCGCTCTGAAAGAAAAAACCCAAAAAACAGAATATTAACGTTCAAACACATACCAACTTTTTATCGCGACTGTAAATTGAATCAGGGTTATATACCTACCCCCGCTTATTCACAACCCTCTCCTCTCTAACTTAGTAAATTATGAAATACCAGCTAGCCTGCTAAAACCGGTGCCCTTTAAACAAATTCCCTTTCCCCATCGCGGTTTAATCCTAACTGCTCGCGATCTGCCAGAGAAATGAAGGTTTATTAATTTTATTTTTTCCCCAAAAACAGAATATCCCCTATGTCGTTACCCCCTAAATGCACTCTTCTCCTAGATTGAATATAGAATATTTGATACAGTCCTAACCTCAACATCTGAGGGTTGGGATTTAGGGGTTATTATTGCAGAGGATCTAAGGGTAAGTAGTCAATGTAATAGAGCAGCAGGAAATGCTGGCAGAATGCTTGGTTGTGTAGGGAGAGGTATTAGCAGTAGGAAAAGGGAAGAGCTCATGCCACTGTACAGAGCACTGGTGAGACCTCACTTGGAGTACTGTGTGCAGTACTGGAGACCGTATCTCCAGAAGGATATAGACATCTTAGAGAGAGTTCAGAGAAGGGCTACTAAAATGGTGTATGGCTTGAAGGAGAAAAGTTACCAGGAAAGGCTTAATGATCTTAACATGTATAGCTTGGAAAAAAGACGAGATAGATGAGATATGATAGAAACATTTAAATACGTAAAGGGAATCCACAAGGTAGAGGAAGGGAGTATATTTAAAATGAAACAAAGTAGCAAAACAAGAGGACATAGTTTTAGATTAGAGGGGCAAAGGTTTAAAAGTAACATCAGGAAGCATTATTTTACTGAGAGGGTGGTGGATACATGGAACAGCCTTCCAGCAGAAGTGATAGAGGCTAAAACAGTGATTGAATTTAAACAGGCATGGGATAGGCATAAGGCTATCCTAAACAAAAGATAAATCCAGGTAAAGTATCCATGTAATTGGGCAGACTAGATGGGCCGTAAGGTTCTTATCTGCCGACATTTTCTATGTTTCTTTCCATCCCAGCAACGTTACAGCCTTTTCCACAGCCGCTTTGAATTGCAACCTGGACAACATTGGTTCCATCCTCATGCCTCAAAAAAAAACATATGGCCATTTGCAGGAGCCGCCTCCAAATAACCTCTTACATAACACCGGGCATACCTCCACTTAACCTCTGTATTACGCTCCAGTCTTTGTGTAATATACCCTCCCCCCTCTAAGTAATGGATTCCTTTTGTTTTCACATGCTTCTGTCAGCCCCTCGCCCCCCTAGCAACCAAGGTCGCCCAGCTCATGGTTATCTGATGCATTGTTCCTAGCTGGATGTGATTACATTGTCTCTGCACCTTTCCTCTGTGTGTGTGTGTCCCTTGCACAATGTAAATCAATGTAGTCTCCATTTTGAGTTGGGCCATAAGCAGTACTTCTGCGGAATACTGACTTCAAGGGGAGCAGTCTGCCCGTGGACAGGAACCCCTACGTTACAGCCTCGTTCCTCGAATGCCCTCTGGGTTAAGCTAAATGGGACTTCTCTAATGGACCAGCCATTCTACCTAACAGCACCTCCTTCCCCCACTTTTCTCTCAATATTTCTGGCAGTTCATATGCTGATTTCAACTGCTTTACTTTCCTACCCCCCTAATCAGTATCTTGAAGCCTTCCATAAAAAACCCTTACTCCATTCTCCTTATCCTCCATCTTTAAGGCTCGTCAGCCCTGGAATCCTTTACCAAGTCTTTAACCCACGTCTTTAACCCACGTCTACCAATGAAACGGTTTCTTGCTTAGTATATTAATCTATAGGCCCGAAGTTAAGTCAACCTACCCAAAATAGTGAAACAGCATTTGCTAACATACAAAATCACTGTTTAGTTGATAAGCCTCTTCAGAAATTATAACAGACACATTTAGATGTGTATTTGGTTAGTAATTGTTATATTCATAAATCTGGCAGAAACCATCTGGATTAATTTAATTGCACAAATGTAAATTTAAACAGATTATACAGTTACTGCTGCCGCACTTCCTTATTGACAGCAGACCATGTGACTTTTTGAGGTTTAAGATGGCTGCCAGCCATGCGGTCACTGATTACCTATGTTTATAAGATCATACAGACTATACAAATAATAAGGTTTGATCAAGTATTACAAAGTGAAGCAAATATCGAGCATATTCTAGCTAAAATGCAAATCACTATAACGGTTAAATTAGTGCGTATTTAACCAAATAGATTACACACACACACATACAGTATAATGTCAAAATAGTGACAAATTCACAGAATTAATACACTTAATACTTATCCACTCCAAGGCTTTCTTATGATGATGGTACGAGTGGGAAAGATGAGGGAGTTGTTGCTCATGTTTCCTCCATTTCGGAGATAAGTCTCTCCTCTCCCTCAATAAAGACAAAGTTAGCGTTCTGAAATAATTATTTACTCACACTGTAGCAAGTGCGCAAAAAAGATTGTACATTACTGCTGTGTCACTTCAAAAATTGCCTCAGTTAGTATAGTGAACTTAAATACAGTACACAAATGAGTGTATTCATCAACTTATTGCTTAGCTCTTGGAGTTACTTTATTTATTTCACATACACCCAGGTGAGACAACCCCCCCTCCCTTCCAGAATACATTACAGATAACAACAGGCTCCAGCCACTGGACAATAGAAATAACAGTCATCACAAGGGAATGTTTACCCTTGCTTCTCTAAACAGTGTGCTTAGGGAAACCCAGGATGTTAGAGTGCAAGCTCTTGAGCAAGGGGCCTCTCCTACTGTTTAATGAGTGCAAAATATAACAACTTATAACTGTAACATACAGATACACACTTTGACAACAGCATAGCACATCACACAACACTCTACACTATATACAGAGACAATAAACTGTAAAGCAAAATACTTGCAAATAAACATTGGGGCGGCCGTTTTATCACAGGTTGCTTTGTATGCTTCCGGCCTGTTCAGTACAAAAATGACTGCAGCTCATTAAAATGTATCGATTTTGGAGTGCTATTTGGTGCTAAAACACCCACTATTCATGTGCGTGATTCTTAAAATTGACCGTCAGTCATTTACTAGAGTGAGCACTTTAACTATAAGGCACAGAATCCTCAGACAGACACAGGCAAAATTACTGAACCCAAATGCACCTAATAACATACAAAACAACAAATCACTGAATTCTGGCCGAGTTATACCAGAACAATTAACCTATTCATAATTACTATCACGCAGATACTACACAAAATTAACAAGGAATACAGTATTGCAAAGTGTAACGAATATCAAAAGCATCTACTAAATAAAACCTACAAATCAATACAATGGAAAAACCTGCCCCTATTTATCCAAGTAATAATAGAACTAAGAATATATATATATTTAGCAGACTATAATAATAGGGAATATATAACAGATTGATACAGCCAGTAATACTTATCCAGTCGTTGGTTTTCATATGATGATGGTAAAATGGAGTTGGCTGTCCAAAAAGACAAAGGTTAGACTGATTTCATCTGTCCTTTGCTTACCCTTTTCTATTACCCCTGCCCCTCCCCTTTCTGTTATCTGCCCCCGAGACCCAATCCCAGCGATAATGGTGAAACAAAAGGGGAACCATTGTAACTCCTCCCAACTTTCTTTTTTTTTTTTTTATAATTCTTTATTTTTGAAGTTGCACAGACAGAAACAGCAGGCAAATAGCCAGAAAGTGGCCTCACAGGGCCAAGACATGTCATCCAAAAAAAAAATATATAAACAAAACCAAAACAAATAATGACAATGGACAGCAAGGTAGGCATCAAGGAAGATAAAATAAAAAGAACAGTCCAGGTGTATAACACAAATGAGCCGGGTGGAGTCGCAGGAGGGCTTCAGGGAAAAACCAGGTGAGGTAAAGGGGGAGGAATAAGGGGGAAAAAAAAAAGACGGGTGGGGACTGTCCAGGAAAAAGGCATTCCTGGTGCACCCCGGCAACCCAATAAAGGGCCAAGGGCCATGGAAGAGGCCAGAGGACCGGGAGACCTGGGGCCAAGAGATACGGCCAGAGCCATGGTTGCCGCACAGGTGGCGCACCCAGGGCAACCCATTGTCCCGCACACACACGGATTAAAAAAAAAAAAGGGGGAGATGGGGGGGGGAGAGGGTCTGGAGAATCCCGGCGCCCCCATAACTTCAAGGAAATCACATAAACCGGCAAAACAGTCCGCTAGAAAGTTGAGTGCCCGAACAGGGGGTGCAACAGTGATCCATCAACGGGGGTCTCCGCAGTAAAGGGGTGTAGGGCACAGGTCCTGGGTCAGCAATAGGGGAGAACGGCAGGAATCAGCAGGGATGGCACATTTCTCAACCAGTGTCCAGAGGTAAAAAAGCACATATAATACCGACCCCGCAAACCCCCGCAACCAGGGCCGCATGATCAGTGCCACAGTACCCCAGTGACTATATACAGAATGCACCTGTAAACATGTAACACAGTTACATGTTTACCGGTGCATTCTGTATATAGTAACTGTGTTACATGTTTACAGGTGCATTCTGTATATAGTCACTGTGTTACATGTTTACAGGTGCATTCTGTATATAGTCACTGTGTTACATGTTTACAGGCGCATTCTGTATATAGTCACTGTGTTACAGGTGCATTCTGTATATAGTCACTGTTACATGTTTACAGGTGCATTCTGTATATAGTCACTGTTACATGTTTACAGGTGCATTCTGTATATAGTCACTATGTTACATGTTTACAGGCACATTCTGTATATAGTCACTGTGTTACATGTTTACAGGAGCATTCTGTATATAGTAACTGTGTTACATGTTTACAGGTGCATTCTGTATATAGTCACTGTGTTACATGTTTACAGGCGCATTTTGTATATATTCACTGTTACATGTTTACAGGTGCATTCTGTATATAGTCACTGTGTTACATGTTACAGGTGCATTCTGTATATAGTCACTGTGTTACATGTTTACAGGTGCTTTCTGTATATAGTCACTGTGTTACATGTTTACAGGTGCATTCTGTATATAGTCACTGTGTTACATGTTTACAGGTGCTTTCTGTATATAGTCACTGTGTTACATGTTTACAGGTGCATTCTGTATATAGTCACTGTGTTACATGTTTACAGGCGCATTCTGTATATAGTCACTGTGTTACATGTTTACAGGCGCATTCTGTATATAGTCACTGTGTTACATGTTTACAGGCGCATTCTGTATATAGTCACTGTGTTACATGTTTACAGGCGCATTCTGTATATAGTCACTGTGTTACAGGTGCATTCTGTATATAGTCACTGTTACATGTTTACAGGTGCATTCTGTATATAGTCACTGTTACATGTTTACAGGTGCATTCTGTATATAGTCACTATGTTACGTGTTTACAGGAGCATTCTGTATATATTCACTGTTACATGTTTACAGGTGCATTCTGTATATAGTCACTGTGTTACATGTTTACCGGTGCATTCTGTATATAGTAACAGTGAATATATACAGAATGCACCTGTAACACAGTGACTCTATACAGAATGCGCCTGTAAACATGTAACACAGTGACTATATACAGAATGCACCTGTAAACATGTAACACAGTGACTATATACAGAATGCTCCTGTAAACATGTAACACAGTGACTATATACAGAATGCACCTGTAAACATGTAACACAGTGACTATATACAGAATGCACCTGTAAACATGTAACACAGTGACTATATACAGAATGCTCCTGTAAACACGTAACATAGTGACTATATACAGAATGCACCTGTAAACATGTAACAGTGACTATATACAGAATGCACCTGTAAACATGTAACAGTGACTATATACAGAATGCACCTGTAAACATGTAACATTGACTATATACAGAATGCACCTGTAACACAGTGACTATATACAGAATGCGCCTGTAAACATGCAACACAGTGACTATATACAGAATGCACCTGTAAACATGTAACACAGTGACTATATACAGAATGCGCCTGTAAACATGTAACACAGTTACTATATACAGAATGCACCTGTAAACATGTAACAGTGAATATATACAGAATGCACCTGTAACACAGTGACTATATACAGAATGCACCTGTAAACATGTAACACAGTGACTATATACAGAATGCACCTGTAAACATGTAACATAGTGACTATATACAGAATGCTCCTGTAAACATGTAACACAGTGACTATATACAGAATGCACCTGTAAACATGTAACACAGTGACTATATACAGAATGCACCTGTAAACATGTAACACAGTGACTATATACAGAATGCACCTGTAAACATGTAACAGTAAATATATACAGAATGCACCTGTAACACAGTGACTATATACAGAATGCACCTGTAAACATGTAACACAGTGACTATATACAGAATGCACCTGTAAACATGTAACATAGTGACTATATACAGAATGCTCCTGTAAACATGTAACACAGTGACTATATACAGAATGCACCTGTAAACATGTAACACAGTGACTATATACAGAATGCACCTGTAAACATGTAACACAGTGACTATATACAGAATGCACCTGTAAACATGTAACACAGTGACTATATACAGAATGCGCCTGTAAACATGTAACACAGTTACTATATACAGAATGCACCTGTAAACATGTAACAGTGAATATATACAGAATGCACCTGTAACACAGTGACTATATACAGAATGCGCCTGTAAACATGTAACACAGTGACTATATACAGAATGCACCTGTAAACATGTAACACAGTGACCTATATACAGAATGTACCTGGAAACATGTAACACGGTGACTATATACAGAATGCTCCTGTAAACATGTAACACAGTGACTATATACAGAATGCACCTGTAAACATATAACACAGTGACTATATACAGAATGCACCTGTAAACATATAACACAGTGACTATATACAGAATGCACCTGTAAACATGTAACACAGTGACTATATACAGAATGCGCCTGTAAACATGTAACACAGTGACTATATACAGAATGCGCCTGTAAACATGTAACATAGTGACTATATACAGAATGCACCTGTAAACATGTAACATAGTGACTATATACAGAATGCACCTGTAAACATGTAACATAGTGACTATATACAGAATGCACCTGTAAACATGTAACACAGTGACTATATACAGAATGCTCCTGTAAACATGTAACACAGTGACTATATACAGAATGCACCTGTAAACATGTAACACAGTGACTATATACAGAATGTACCTGTAAACATGTAACACAGTGACTATATTTGCTACATATTTATTTTCTGGGTTAATCTGTATATTTGTGTTTTTAATATCTTGCATTTTATTATTTTGTGTTTCTGTAACAATTCAAAGTTCTTGAATCCAGAACAAACTGAAAACGTGAGAATCTCAATGTGTCCGTCCTGGAAAAATACTTTATAAATAAATAGTGGCTTCATTAATATTCAGTTAATCCTGTTTTATTTCAAGTGATCACATGCATCATACAGGCCAATCAGGGAAAGCCAGGGGCCGTGTGTCAGGTTTGTGTCTGGATCCTCTTCGAAAAGTCATTTCGATGCGATTCACTGGATTTAATGATTCTCCTCAGTTATTAATGTTTTAATACCGATACTTTGTTCCAGTCTCACAGGTCACGTGACTTCAATACACGTTCCTCATACGCAGTGACAGCCAATCAATCACAGCTTGGAACAATTTTTTATGAGCCTGCAGTCGCAGGGCTCCTCATGGGCGGGGCCTGTAAGCAAAAACACAGCAGGGAGGATCCCCGTGCTCTTATATTATTGTAATATTTACCCCACTGATTTCCCATTCTGTGCCCTGGGCTCGTTTTATCTTGGGGCCCCATTCTGATACGCAGGAAATTCATTCTCACATGTATCACACGCATGGAGAATGAATGCATCACACGCATGGAGAGAGAATGAATGTATCACACGCATGGAGAGAGAATGAATGTATCACACGCATGGAGAGAGGATGAATGTATCACACGCATGGAGAGAGGATGAATGTATCACACGCATGGAGAGAGAATGAATGTATCACACGCATGGAGAGAGAATGAATGTATCACACGCATGGAGAATGAATATATTACACGCATGGAGAATGAATGTATCACACGCATGGAGAATGAATATATTACACGCATGGAGAATGAATGTATCACACGCATGGAGAATGAATATATTACACGCATGGAGAATGAATGTATCACACGCATGAAGAATGAATGTATCATACGCATGGAGAGAGAATGAATGTATTACACGTATGGAGAGAGAATGAAAGTATCACACGCATGGGGGATGAATGTATCACACGCATGGAGAGAGAATGAATGTATCACACGAATGGAGAGAGAATGAATGTATCACACGAATGGAGAGAGAATGAATGTATCACACGCATGGAGAATGAATGCATCACACGCATGGAGGATGAATGTATCACACGCATGGAGAGAGAATGAATGTATCACATGCATGGAGAGAGAATGATTGTGTCACCTGAGCTTGTGATATTTTGATCATTTTTTGGGGGGGGGGTCCAGGGAGCTGTGGTTCTTAATTGGATGAGTTTGTTGTAACTGGGTATTTTTGGTAATTGCTTCTATTTTCTCTGTAAAACCCGGGATTAGATTAAACATTTAACAGCACTAAACCCTTTATTACAATTTAGCGCCGGCCGTTTCAGTGTTTAAGATGCACATAAAACCGCATGTTAGTTAATGTTCCTCTTTTTGGACGAGGAATAAAAGCGAGGGGGCTCGGAGCGCTTAGGCTAGGGTCAGACAAACGTGATTTCTACGGACTGTGTGTCCGTGCAGTAGAGACGTACGTTAGTACGGAAGACGCAGTAGTGGCCACACAGTCCGTTTTTTTCACTGACGTATATTTTGACGGATGTAGGAGGGAAAATAAATTAAAATGCAAAACCATTTTGTCCGTGAAAAATGCTGGAGGTATAAATGCTGGAGCTATAAATGCTGGGCGTATAAATGCTGGAGGTATAAATGCTGGGCGTATAAATGCTGGAGGTATAAATGCTGGGGCTATAAATGCTGGAGGTATAAATGCTGGACGTATAAATGCTGGAGGTGTAAATGCTGGGCGTATAAATGCTGGAGGTATAAATGCTGGGCGTATAAATGCTGGAGGTATAAATGCTGGAGGTATAAATGCTGGACGTATAAATGCTGGGTGTATAAATCCTGGAGGTATAAATACTGGAGGTATAAATGCTGGGCGTATAAATGCTGGAGGTATAAATGCTGGAGGTATAAATGCTGGAGGTATAAATGCTGGAGGTATAAATGCTGGACGTGTAAATGCTGGAGGTATAAATTCTGGAGGTATAAATGCTGGACGTATAATTGCTGGGTGTATAATTGCTGGGTGTATAATTGCTGGGTGTATAAATGCTGGACGTATAAATGCTGGGTGTATAAATGCTGGACGTATAAATGCTCGGTGTATAAATGCTGGAGGTATAAATGCTAGAGGTATAAATGCTGGAGGTATAAATGCTGGACATATAATTGCTGGGTGTATAAATGCTGGGTGTATAAATGCTGGGTGTATAAATGCTGGGTGTATAAATGCTGGACGTATAAATGCTGGACGTATAAATGCTGGACGTATAAATGCTGGAGGTATAAATGCTGGACGTGTAAATGCTGGAGGTATAAATTCTGGAGGTATAAATTCTGGAGGTATAAATGCTGGACGTATAATTGCTGGGTGTATAAATGCTGGACGTGTAAATGCTGGGTGTATAAATGCTGGTCGTATAAATGCTGGACGTATAAATGCTGGAGGTATAAATGCTGGACGTATAATTGCTGGGTGTATAAATGCTGGGTGTATAAATGCTGGGTGTATAAATGCTGGTCGTATAAATGCTGGACGTATAAATGCTGGACGTATAAATGCTGGACGTATAAATGCTGGACGTATAAATGCTAGACGTATAAATGCTGGGTGTATAAATGCTGGAGTTATAAATGCTGGACGTATAAATGCAGTCCATCTGACCACTTTACATCACTCACACACAAAGTTATGCGGACGTGGCGCACTTTGTGCGGCAGTTCTAGGGGTTGTACGTTCTTGCCTAACCTGCGTCCGTGGGCCGCGACCGTTGTGTGTCCGCAGTTCAGTGCAGAAGCACTTCGTGTGTCGGGCTCCGGTGGGCTTTCTTTCATGCTATCACGGACGTACTTTAAGGTGCCATCACGGACGTGAACACTGCGCTCGTCTGACTCCAGCCTAAATGTACCCTGCGACCTTGGTAATGCATCAGTGGATTACACCCTCGCTCTGCCAGCTCCAAACAAATCATAAAGAACAGAAATCCTGTGTCTGTGATAAAACACATCGTCACACTGCGTAGATCATAAACTCTGCTGCACAGGTTCCACTTTCCCCTCTTAGATTGTAAACTCACGGGAGCGGCTCCTCTTTCCCCTCTTAGATTGTAATCTCACAGGAGCGGCTCCTCTTTCCCCTCTTAGATTGTAAACTCACAGGAGCGGCTCCTCTTTCCCTCTTAGATTGTAAACTCACGGGAGCGGCTCCTCTTTCCCCTCTTAGATTGTAATCTCACGAGAGCGGCTCCTCTTTCCCCTCTTAGATTGTAAACTCACGGGAGCGGCTCCTCTTTCCTCTCTTAGATTGTAAACTCACGGGAGCGGCTCCTCTTTCCTCTCTTAGATTGTAAACTCACAGGAGCGGCTCCTCTTTCCCTCTTAGATTGTAAACTCACGAGAGCGGCTCCTCTTTCCCCTCTTAGATTGTAAACTCACGGGAGCGGCTCCTCTTTCCCTCTTAGATTGTAATCTCACGAGAGCGGCTCCTCTTTCCCCTCTTAGATTGTAAACTCACGGGAGCGGCTCCTCTTTCCCCTCTTAGATTGTAAACTCACGGGAGCGGCTCCTCTTTCCTCTCTTAGATTGTAAACTCACAGGAGCGGCTCCTCTTTCCCTCTTAGATTGTAATCTCACGAGAGCGGCTCCTCTTTCCCCTCTTAGATTGTAAACTCACGGGAGCAGCTCCTCTTTCCTCTCTTAGATTGTAAACTCACGGGAGCGGCTCCTCTTTCCTCTCTTAGATTGTAAACTCACGGGAGCGGCTCCTCTTTCCCCTCTTAGATTGTAAACTCACAGGAGCGGCTCCTCTTTCCCCTCTTAGATTGTAAACTCACAGGAGCGGCTCCTCTTTCCTCTCTTAGATTGTAAACTCACGGGAGCGGCTCCTCTTCCCCTCTTAGATTGTAAACTCACGGGAGCGGCTCCTCTTTCCCCTCTTAGATTGTAAACTCACGGGAGCGGCTCCTCTTTCCCCTCTTAGATTGTAAACTCACGGGAGCGGCTCCTCTTTCCCCTCTTTGAATGTAAACTCACAGGAGCGGCTCCTCTTTCCCCTCTTTGAATGTAAACTCACAGGAGCGGCTCCTCTTTACCCTCTTAGATTGTAAACTCACGTGAGCGGCTCCTCTTTCCCCTCTTAGATTGTAAACTCACAGGAGCGGCTCCTCTTTCCTCTCTTAGATTGTAAACTCACAGGAGCGGCTCCTCTTTGAATGTAAACTCACGGGAGCGGCTCCTCTTTCCCCTCTTTGAATGTAAACTCACAGGAGCGGCTCCTCTTTGTAAACTCACGGGAGCGGCTCCTCTTTCCCCTCTTAGATTGTAAACTCACGTGAGCGGCTCCTCTTCCTCTCTTAGATTGTAAACTCACGGGAGCGGCTCCTCTTTCCCCTCTTTGATTGTAAACTCACAGGAGCGGCTCCTCTTTCCCTCTTAGATTGTAAACTCACGGGAGCGGCTCCTCTTTCCCCTCTTAGATTGTAAACTCACGGGAGCGGCTCCTCTTTCCCCTCTTAGATTGTAAACTCACGGGAGCGGCTCCTCTTTCCCCTCTTAGATTGTAATCTCACGTGAGCGGCTCCTCTTTCCTCTCTTAGATTGTAAACTCACGGGAGCGGCTCCTCTTTCCCCTCTTAGATTGTAAACTCACAGGAGCGGCTCCTCTTTCCCCTCTTAGATTGTAAACTCACGGGAGCGGCTCCTCTTTCCCCTCTTAGATTGTAAACTCACGGAGCGGCTCCTCTTTCCCCTCTTAGATTGTAAACTCACAGGAGCGGCTCCTCTTTCCCTCTTAGATTGTAAACTCACAGGAGCGGCTCCTCTTTCCCTCTTAGATTGTAAACTCACGGGAGCGGCTCCTCTTTCCCCTCTTAGATTGTAAACTCACGGGAGCGGCTCCTCTTTCCCTCTTAGATTGTAAACTCACGGGAGCGGCTCCTCTTTCCCTCTTAGATTGTAAACTCACGGGAGCGGCTCCTCTTTCCCCTCTTAGATTGTAAACTCACGAGAGCGGCTCCTCTTTCCTCTCTTAGATTGTAAACTCACGGGAGCGGCTCCTCTTTCCCTCTTAGATTGTAAACTCAGGAGCGGCTCCTCTTCCCCTCTTAGATTGTAAACTCACGGGAGCGGCTCCTCTTTCCCCTCTTAGATTGTAAACTCACGGGAGCGGCTCCTCTTTCCCCTCTTAGATTGTAAACTCACGGGAGCGGCTCCTCTTTCCCTCTTAGATTGTAATCTCACGGGAGCGGCTCCTCTTTCTCCTCTTAGATTGTAAACTCACGGGAGCGGCTCCTCTTTCCCTCTTAGATTGTAAACTCACGGAGCGGCTCCTCTTCCCCTCTTAGATTGTAAACTCACGGGAGCGGCTCCTCTTTCCCCTCTTAGATTGTAAACTCACGGGAGCGGCTCCTCTTTCCCTCTTAGATTGTAAACTCACAGGAGCGGCTCCTCTTTCCCTCTTAGATTGTAAACTCACGGGAGCGGCTCCTCTTTCCCCTCTTAGATTGTAAACTCACGGGAGCGGCTCCTCTTTCCTCTCTTAGATTGTAAACTCACGGGAGCGGCTCCTCTTTTCCCTCTTAGATTGTAAACTCACGGAGCGGCTCCTCTTTCCCCTCTTAGATTGTAAACTCACGGGAGCGGCTCCTCTTTCCCCTCTTAGATTGTAAACTCACGGGAGCGGCTCCTCTTTCCCCTCTTAGATTGTAAACTCACGGGAGCGGCTCCTCTTCCCCTCTTAGATTGTAAACTCACGGGAGCGGCTCCTCTTTCCCCTCTTAGATTGTAAACTCACGGGAGCGGCTCCTCTTTCTCTCTTAGATTGTAAACTCACGGGAGCGGCTCCTCTTTCCCTCTTAGATTGTAAACTCACGGGAGCGGCTCCTCTTTCCCTCTTAGATTGTAAACTCACGGGAGCGGCTCCTCTTTCCTCTCTTAGATTGTAAACTCACGGGAGCGGCTCCTCTTTCCTCTCTTAGATTGTAAACTCACAGGAGCGGCTCCTCTTTCCCCTCTTAGATTGTAAACTCACGGGAGCGGCTCCTCTTTCCCCTCTTAGATTGTAAACTCACGGGAGCGGCTCCTCTTTCCCTCTTAGATTGTAAACTCACGGGAGCGGCTCCTCTTTCCTCTCTTAGATTGTAAACTCACGGGAGCGGCTCCTCTTTCCCTCTTAGATTGTAAACTCACGGGAGCGGCTCCTCTTTCCCTCTTAGATTGTAAACTCACGGGAGCGGCTCCTCTTTCCCTCTTAGATTGTAAACTCACGGGAGCGGCTCCTCTTTCCCCTCTTAGATTGTAAACTCACGGGAGCGGCTCCTCTTTCCCCTCTTAGATTGTAAACTCACGGGAGCGGCTCCTCTTTCCCTCTTAGATTGTAAACTCACGGGAGCGGCTCCTCTTTCCCTCTTAGATTGTAAACTCACGGGAGCGGCTCCTCTTTCCTCTCTTAGATTGTAAACTCACGGGAGCGGCTCCTCTTTCCCCTCTTAGATTGTAAACTCACAGGAGCGGCTCCTCTTTCCCCTCTTAGATTGTAAACTCACGGGAGCGGCTCCTCTTTCCCTCTTAGATTGTAAACTCACGGGAGCGGCTCCTCTTTCCCCTCTTAGATTGTAAACTCACAGGAGCGGCTCCTCTTTCCCCTCTTAGATTGTAAACTCACGGGAGCGGCTCCTCTTTCCCCTCTTAGATTGTAAACTCACGGGAGCGGCTCCTCTTTCCCTCTTAGATTGTAAACTCACAGGAGCGGCTCCTCTTTTCCCTCTTAGATTGTAAACTCACGGGAGCGGCTCCTCTTTCCCCTCTTAGATTGTAAACTCACGGGAGCGGCTCCTCTTTCCCCTCTTAGATTGTAAACTCACAGGAGCGGCTCCACTTTCCTCTTAGATTGTAAACTCACGGGAGCGGCTCCTCTTTCCCCTCTTAGATTGTAAACTCACGGGAGCGGCTCCTCTTTCCCCTCTTAGATTGTAAACTCACGGGAGCGGCTCCTCTTTCCCCTTTAGATTGTAAACTCACGGGAGCGGCTCCTCTTTCCCTCTTAGATTGTAAACTCACGGGAGCGGCTCCTCTTTCCCCTCTTAGATTGTAAACTCACGGGAGCGGCTCCTCTTTCCCTCTCTAGATTGTAAACTCACGGGAGCGGCTCCTCTTTCCTCTCTCAGATTGTAAACTCACGGGAGCGGCTCCTCTTTCCCCTCTTAGATTGTAAACTCACGGGAGCGGCTCCTCTTTCCCCTCTTAGATTGTAAACTCACGGGAGCGGCTCCTCTTTCCCTCTTAGATTGTAAACTCACGGGAGCGGCTCCTCTTTCCCCTCTTAGATTGTAAACTCACGGGAGCGGCTCCTCTTTCTCCTCTTAGATTGTAAACTCACGGGAGCGGCTCCTCTTTCCCCTCTTAGATTGTAAACTCACGGGAGCGGCTCCTCTTTCCCTCTTAGATTGTAAACTCACGGGAGCGGCTCCTCTTTCCTCTTAGATTGTAAACTCACGGGAGCGGCTCCTCTTTCCCTCTTAGATTGTAAACTCACGGGAGCGGCTCCTCTTTCCCTCTTAGATTGTAAACTCACAGGAGCGGCTCCTCTTTCCCCTCTTAGATTGTAAACTCACGGGAGCGGCTCCTCTTTCCCCTCTTAGATTGTAAACTCACGGGAGCGGCTCCTCTTTCCTCTCTTAGATTGTAAACTCACGGGAGCGGCTCCTCTTCCCCTCTTAGATTGTAAACTCACAGGAGCGGCTCCTCTTTCCCCTCTTAGATTGTAAACTCACGGGAGCGGCTCCTCTTTCCCCTCTTAGATTGTAAACTCACGGGAGCGGCTCCTCTTTCCCTCTTAGATTGTAAACTCACGGGAGCGGCTCCTCTTTCCCCTCTTAGATTGTAAACTCACGAGAGCAGCTCCTCTTTCCTCTCTTAGATTGTAAACTCACGGGAGCGGCTCCTCTTTTCCCTCTTAGATTGTAAACTCACGGGAGCGGCTCCTCTTTCCCCTCTTAGATTGTAAACTCACGGGAGCGGCTCCTCTTTCCTCTCTCAGATTGTAAACTCACGGGAGCGGCTCCTCTTCCCCTCTTAGATTGTAAACTCACGGGAGCGGCTCCTCTTTCCCTCTTAGATTGTAAACTCACGGGAGCGGCTCCTCTTTCCTCTCTTAGATTGTAAACTCACGGAGCGGCTCCTCTTTCCCTCTTAGATTGTAAACTCACGGGAGCGGCTCCTCTTTCCCCTCTTAGATTGTAAACTCACGAGAGCGGCTCCTCTTTCCCTCTTAGATTGTAAACTCACGGGAGCGGCTCCTCTTTCCCTCTTAGATTGTAAACTCACGAGAGCGGCTCCTCTTTCCCTCTTAGATTGTAAACTCACGGGAGCGGCTCCTCTTTTCCCTCTTAGATTGTAAACTCACGGGAGCGGCTCCTCTTCCCCTCTTAGATTGTAAACTCACGGGAGCGGCTCCTCTTTCCCCTCTTAGATTGTAAACTCACGGGAGCAGCTCCTCTTTCCCCTCTTAGATTGTAAACTCACAGGAGCGGCTCCTCTTTCCCCTCTCAGATTGTAAACTCACGTGAGCGGCTCCTCTTTCCTCTCTTAGATTGTAAACTCACAGGAGCGGCTCCTCTTTCCCCTCTTAGATTGTAAACTCACGGGAGCGGCTCCTCTTTCCTCTCTTAGATTGTAAACTCACGGAGCGGCTCCTCTTTCTCTCTTAGATTGTAAACTCACGGGAGCGGCTCCTCTTCCTCTCTTAGATTGTAAACTCACGGGAGCGGCTCCTCTTTCCCTCTTAGATTGTAAACTCACGGGAGCGGCTCCTCTTTCCCCTCTTAGATTGTAAACTCACGGGAGCGGCTCCTCTTTCCCTTTAGATTGTAAACTCACGGGAGCGGCTCCTCTTTCCCTCTTAGATTGTAAACTCACGGGAGCGGCTCTCTTTCCCTCTTAGATTGTAAACTCACGGGAGCGGCTCCTCTTTCCCTCTTAGATTGTAAACTCACGGGAGCGGCTCCTCTTTCCCCTCTTATTGTAAACTCACGGGAGCGGCTCCTCTTTCCTTTAGATTGTAAACTCACGGGAGCGGCTCCTCTTTCCTCTCTTAGATTGTAAACTCACGGGAGCGGCTCCTCTTTCTCTCTTAGATTGTAAACTCACGGGAGCGGCTCCTCTTTCCTCTCTTAGATTGTAAACTCACGGGAGCGGCTCCTCTTTCCCCTCTTAGATTGTAAACTCACGGGAGCGGCTCCTCTTTCCTCTCTTAGATTGTAAACTCACAGGAGCGGCTCCTCTTTCCCTCTTAGATTGTAAACTCACGGGAGCGGCTCCTCTTTCCCTCTTAGATTGTAAACTCACGGGAGCGGCTCCTCTTTCCCCTCTTAGATTGTAAACTCACGGGAGCGGCTCCACTTTCCCCTTAGATTGTAAACTCACAGGAGCGGCTCCACTTTCCCCTTAGATTGTAAACTCACGGGAGCGGCTCCTCTTTCCCCTCTTAGATTGTAAACTCACGGGAGCGGCTCCTCTTCCCCTCTTAGATTGTAAACTCATGGGAGCGGCTCCTCTTTCCCTCTTAGATTGTAAACTCACAGGAGCGGCTCCTCTTTCCCCTCTTAGATTGTAAACTCACGGGAGCGGCTCCTCTTTCCCCTCTTAGATTGTAAACTCACGGGAGCGGCTCCTCTTTCCCCTCTTAGATTGTAAACTCACGGGAGCGGCTCCTCTTTCCCCTCTTAGATTGTAAACTCACAAGAGCAGCTCCTCTTTCCCTCTTAGATTGTAAACTCACGGGAGCGGCTCCTCTTTCCCCTCTTAGATTGTAAAATCACAAGAGCAGCTCCTCTTTCCCTTTTAGATTGTAAACTCACGGGAGCGGCTCCTCTTTCCCCTCTTAGATTGTAAACTCACAGGAGCGGCTCCTCTTTCTCTCTTAGATTGTAAACTCACGGGAGCGGCTCCTCTTTCCCCTCTTAGATTGTAAACTCACGGGAGCGGCTCCTCTTCTTCCTCTTAGATTGTAAACTCACGGGAGCGGCTCCTCTTTCCCCTCTTAGATTGTAATCTCACGGAGCGGCTCCTCTTCCTCTCTTAGATTGTAATCTCACAGGAGCGGCTCCTCTTTCCTCTCTTAGATTGTAAACTCACGGGAGCGGCTCCTCTTCCCCTCTTAGATTGTAAATCACAAGAGCAGCTCCTCTTTCCCTCTTAGATTGTAAACTCACGGGACCGGCTCCTCTTTCCCCTCTTAGATTGTAAAATCACAAGAGCAGCTCCTCTTTCCCTCTTAGATTGTAAACTCACGGGAGCGGCTCCTCTTTCCCCTCTTAGATTGTAAACTCATGGGAGCGGCTCCTCTTTCCCCTCTTAGATTGTAAACTCACGGGAGCGGCTCCTCTTTCCCCTCTTAGATTGTAAACTCACGGGAGCGGCTCCTCTTTCCCCTCTTAGATTGTAAACTCACGGGAGCGGCTCCTCTTTCCCCTCTTAGATTGTAAACTCACGGGAGCGGCTCCTCTTTCCCCTCTTAGATTGTAAACTCACAGGAGCGGCTCCTCTTTCCTCTTAGATTGTAAACTCACGGGAGGCGGCTCTCTTTCCCCTCTTAGATTGTAAACTCACGGGAGCGGCTCCTCTTTCCCCTCTTAGATTGTAAAATCACAAGAGCGGCTCCTCTTTCCCTTTAGATTGTAAACTCACGGGAGCGGCTCCTCTTTCCCCTCTTAGATTGTAATCTCACAGGAGCGGCTCCTCTTTCCCTCTTAGATTGTAATCTCACGGAGCGGCTCCTCTTTCCCTCTTAGATTGTAAGCTCACAGGAGCGACTCCTCTTTTTCCCTCTTAGATTGTGAGCTCACGGGAACAGGCTCCTCTTTCCCCTCTTAGATTTTAAGCTCACGGGAGCGGCTCCTCTTTCCCTCTTAGATTGTAAACTCACGGGAGCGGCTCCTCTTTCCCTCTTAGATTGTAAACTCACGGGAGCGGCTCCTCTTTCCCCTCTTAGATTGTAAGCTCACGGGAGCGGCTCCTCTTTCCCCTCTTAGATTGTAAACTCACGGGAGCGGCTCCTCTTTCCTCTCTTAGATTGTAAACTCACAGGAGCGGCTCCTCTTTCCCCTCTTAGATTGTAATCTCACGGGAGCGGCTCTCTTTCCCCTCTTAGATTGTAAACTCACGGGAGCGGCTCCTCTTTCTCTCTTAGATTGTAAACTCACGGGAGCGGCTCCTCTTTCCCCTCTTAGATTGTAAACTCACGAGAGCGTCTCCTCTTTACCCTCTTAGATTGTAAACTCACGGGAGCGGCTCCTCTTTCCTCTCTTAGATTGTAAACTCACGGAGCGGCTCCTCTTTCCCTCTTAGATTGTAAACTCACGGGAGCGGCTCCTCTTTCCCCTCTTAGATTGTAAACTCACGGGAGCGGCTCCTCTTTCCCTCTTAGATTGTAAACTCACGGGAGCGGCTCCTCTTTCCCCTCTTAGATTGTAAACTCACAGGAGCGGCTCCTCTTTCCTCTTAGATTGTAAACTCACGGAGTGGCTCCTCTTTCTCTCAGATTGTAAACTCACGGTAGCGGCTCCTCTTCCCCTCTTAGATTGTAAACTCACGGGAGCGGCTCCTCTTCTCCTCTTAGATTGTAAACTCACGGGAGCGGCTCCTCTTTTCCCTCTTAGATTGTAAACTCATGGGAGCGGCTCCTCTTTCCTCTCTTAGATTGTAAACTCATGGGAGCGACTCCTCTTTCCCCTCTTAGATTGTAAACTCACAGGGGCGGCTCCTCTTTCCCTCTTAGATTGTAAACTCACGGGAGCGGCTCCTCTTTCCCCTCTTAGATTGTAATCTCACAGGAGCGGCTCCTCTTTCCCCTCTTAGATTGTAAACTCACGGGAGCGGCTCCTCTTTCCCCTCTTAGATTGTAAACTCATGGGAGCGGCTCCTCTTTCCTCTCTTAGATTGTAAACTCACGGGAGTGGCTCCTCTTTCCTCTCTCAGATTGTAAGCTCACGGGAGCGGCTCCTCTTTCCCCTCTTAGATTGTAAACTCACGGGAGCGGCTCCTCTTTACCTCTTAGATTGTAAACTCATGGGAGCGGCTCCTCTTTCCCTCTTAGATTGTAAACTCATGGGAGTCGCTCCTCTTTCCTCTCTTAGATTGTAAACTCACGGAGTCGGCTCCTCTTTCCCCTCTTAGATTGTAAACTCACGGGAGCGGCTCCTCTTTCCTCTCTCAGATTGTAAACTCACGGGAGCGGCTCCTCTTTCCCCTCTTAGATTGTAAACTCACGGGAGCGGCTCCTCTTTCCCCTCTTAGATTGTAAACTCACGGGAGCGGCTCCTCTTTCCTCTCTTAGATTGTAAACTCACGGGAGCGGCTCCTCTTTCCCCTCTTAGATTGTAAACTCACGGGAGCGGCTCCTCTTTCCTCTCTCAGATTGTAAACTCACGGGAGCGGCTCCTCTTTCCCCTCTTAGATTGTAAACTCACGGGAGCGGCTCCTCTTTACCCTCTTAGATTGTAAACTCATGGGAGCGGCTCCTCTTTCCTCTCTTAGATTGTAAACTCACGGGAGTCGCTCCTCTTTCCCCTCTTAGATTGTAAACTCACGGGAGCGGCTCCTCTTTCCTCTCTCAGATTGTAAACTCACGGGAGCGGCTCCTCTTTCCCCTTAGATTGTAAACTCACGGGAGCGGCTCCTCTTTACCCTCTTAGATTGTAAACTCACGGGAGCGGCTCCTCTTTCCTCTCTTAGATTGTAAACTCACGGGAGCGGCTCCTCTTTCCCCTTTAGATTGTAAACTCACGGGAGCGGCTCCTCTTCCCCTCTTAGATTGTAAACTCACGGGAGCGGCTCCTCTTTCCTCTCTTAGATTGTAAACTCACGGGAGCGGCTCCTCTTTCCCTCTTAGATTGTAAACTCACGGGAGCGGCCTCCTTTCCCTCCTTAGATTGTAAACTCACGGGAGCGGCTCCTCTTTCCTCTCTTAGATTGTAAACTCACGGGAGCGGCTCCTCTTTCCCTCTTAGATTGTAAACTCACGGGAGCGGCTCCTCTTTACCTTCTTAGATTGTAAACTCACGGGAGCGGCTCCTCTTTCCCTCTTAGATTGTAAACTCACGGGAGCGGCTCCTCTTTCCTCTCTTAGATTGTAAACTCACGGGAGCGGCTCCTCTTTCCTCTCTTAGATTGTAAACTCACGGGAGCGGCTCCTCTTTCCTCTCTTAGATTGTACACTCATGGGAGCGGCTCCTCTTTCCCTCTTAGATTGTAAACTCACGTGAGCGGCTCCTCTTTCCTCTCTTAGATTGTAAACTCACAGGAGCGGCTCCTCTTTCCCCTCTTAGATTGTAAACTCACGGGAGCGGCTCCTCTTTCCCCTCTTAGATTGTAAACTCACGAGAGCGGCTCCTCTTTCCTCTCTTAGATTGTAAACTCACGGGAGCGGCTCCTCTGTTTTGTCGTACTATTTGTGCAGCGCTATGGTATGTGTTGTTGCTTTATAGATAATTGTAACATACCAAGACCCTGATCCCTTTATTAGTGTTGCCGGGTCGCCCCTCGGATCCCGGGAATAGTCGCCGATACACACGTGCAGCAGGTGTAAATTATATCAATTCATTCTGGGTTTTGAGGAAACAATGTGTCTGTTTGTCGCCGGAATAAACGTCCGGATTGGTCATTTATATCACGTGTGTCACATGTTTTATAGTTATGACACGCGGTGACGGAGCACGATTGGAGAGTTGGGAGCGATGAGGAGTCGATTTGGAATTACTCACCTGGAAACATTTATTTCTTTAGAAAAAATGCTCGAATTCCGCTATTTTTTCCTTAAAATTCCTGATTCGGATAAGACAGCCGGGATCTATACGGACGCGGCGAGATGTTTAGTAAATACCCTGAGTAATGCAGCCCCAATGAAGGCGCAGATAGAGGTGTTTAACCCCCCGAGCTCCGTCCTCTCTGGAAGCCTCCTGTGTTTAACCCTTAACGCACACTCATTCCTTGGCCTAAACTCCTGTCGTATTGGGCAGTTTGGCCGATGTTCTGCCATTTCGGTCCCACGTTTTGCGTGACGCACAGGCTGCGCGCTGCAGAGCGTCTCGGCTGATGATACATTATGGGAGACGGCGGCGCGTTTCACGGCTGAATAGTAATTACTTGTTAATGGTTTATCGCGTTTCCTGCAGAAACATAAAGCTGTGGGTTTTTAAGCGCGCGCTGCATTAAAAGGATTATCATGTAGATTTGATTCTTAGATAACGTTAAAACGGATCCCAAATGGCTCTGCAGAAAGGGATGCTATCGCTTTAATGGAGGGAGCGAGCGCTGACAGCTCAGCATGCAAATCGCCGCCGCCGCCACCGCCGCGTCCCGCCGCGTCCCGCTAACAACTTTTCCATTTAACAAAGACGGGCTGGAAATTGCATTTTTCGGCTCTTCGCGGTATTGGTGCTGGAGTTGAGCGTCTGCGCCGCGGCTTCTAAAGGTAAAACCGCCGGTGTTTGAAAGATAAATACATCCCTCTAAGTCATTAAGGAGGCGTCCCTGAGTCACACGCCGAGCACGTCACCGCCCTGATTAAAGTCACGCTATCCTGTAATAAAGGGCCCGATGGACAGAGGACACATCACCTTCACTTATTAACCAGCCCATAGGCACAACCATAAAACCACAAGGCACACGTTATACGGGTATAATATCAGTCTGGGACGGGATGTGGGGTTATAGCTCGGTTATACGGGTATAATATCAGTCTGAGACGGGATGTGGGGTTATAGCTCGGTTATACGGGTATAATATCAGTCTGAGACGGGATGTGGGGTTATAGCTCGGTTATACGGGTATAATATCAGTCTGGACGGGATGTGGGGTTATAGCTCGGTTATACGGGTATAATATCAGTCTGAGACGGGATGTGGGGTTATAGCTCGGTTATACGGGTATAATATCAGTCTGGGACGGGATGTGGGGTTATAGCTCGTTTATACGGGTATAATATCAGTCTGAGACGGGACCTGGGGTTATAGCTCGGTTATACGGGTATAATATCAGTCTGGGACGGGATGTGGGGTTATAGCTCGTTTATACGGGTATAATATCAGTCTGAGACGGGATGTGGGGTTATAGCTCGGTTATACGGGTATAATATCAGTCTGAGACGGGACCTGGGGTTATAGCTCGGTTATACGGGTATAATATCAGTCTGGACGGGATGTGGGGTTATAGCTCGGTTATACGGGTATAATATCAGTCTGAGACGGGATGTGGGGTTATAGCTCGGTTATACGGGTATAATATCAGTCTGAGACGGGACGTGGGGTATAGCTCGTTATACGGGTATAATATCAGTCTGGACGGGACGTGGGGTTATAGCTCGTTATACGGGTATAATATCAGTCTGAGACGGACCTGGGGTTATAGCTCGGTTATACGGGTATAATATCAGTCTGAGACGGGATGTGGGGTTATAGCTCGGTTATACGGGTATAATATCAGTCTGGACGGGACGTGGGGTTATAGCTCGGTTATACGGGTATAATATCAGTCTGGGACGGGATGTGGGGTTATAGCTCGGTTATACGGGTATAATATCAGTCTGGACGGGACGTGGGGTTATAGCTCGGTTATACGGGTATAATATCAGTCTGAGACGGGACGTGGGGTTATAGCTCGGTTATACGGGTATAATATCAGTCTGAGACGGGACGTGGGGTTATAGCTCTTTTCAGTGGTGTATTTTGGCTTAGGGTGGTCCCACCCCTAAAAATAATATTTTTTTTTTTTTTTTTACTTTTGAAAGTATTTTGCCAGGAAGGATACATTGAGATTTCACTAATTTTCAGGTTTGTCCTGGGTAGGCAAGGCCTAGGCTTTCACTTTCCAGGGGCAGCAAAAAACCTCACCACTAAATGGGTTACTCATAGAGCACCGAAATGACGCCAACATTTTGGTGTCCTGTAGTTCCCTGCACTTCGGGAATAAAATTTCCCCACCCTGCAGTGAATTCACCATTCACCGCAGGGTCCCCAAAGTGCATGGAGTCGGCCGCTGAATGCTGCCACCGCAAACCCGTGGCCTGCTGTTTTCAAAAGAACTACTGAACGAAAATGTCTGGAATTTACATATAAGATCCTATGATTGATAATAAAAAGTTCTGTTACAGAAAAAAGAAAAACCGATATTAAAAAAAGGGGGGGAAATTTTGCCCAAAAAAATCTGAAAAATGACTAAAATGTACTAAAAAAAAAATCAATAAAGACTTTTTACTGCAGATTAAAATAATAAACGGTTTATTAGATATTGCATACAAAACGGGAATATTTTTAACATTGAAACCTATGGGGTTCGCCTGAATAAACCTGCTGATTGAAACCACCGAACACCAGGGCATTTCACTGCCATTTCTCTGCTGTTTGGTGTCTCTGAATAGATTAACCATTACTTCCAGGGCCGCCATCAGGGCATTACGCCCCATGCTGCCGTAAGGGACCCGGGGGGGGTTCCCGGGCCCCCGACGGCAGCGGCGTCGCCCTTTAACAGCTCCGGTATCGGACTCGATGAGTCCGAATACGGAGCTGTGTCCCTGCTGCTGCTGCAGGAGCCAGAAGAGACTGAGACACTGTGTCTCCTCCGGTGTTCTGGCACATGTGGGAACCTCTCATATGTGGGGACCGGCGCACTTCCGGTGATGTTACAGCCGCACACGTCAAGGAACCACCAGCAACGCGCATGCGCGCGCTTGCTGCGATTACAGCCATCTGTAATTGTACTTGGGGCTGGGGAGACACAGGGTATATATCAATCAGAACTTCACAGGGACTGCTTCCTGTTATTTGCTGAAAATATCAGCAGATGGACAGGACAAACACTGTATCGCCCTTGCAGGACCTCATACAGCTGTGCTCTGTCTGCAAGCAGCCTGCGTGTGCCTGCATGAGAGCTGGGGTAACCAATCGGCGGTACGCATGCGCATTGCTGGTGGTTCCTTGATGTGAGCGGCTGAAACATCACCGGAAGTGTGCCAGTCCCCACATATGAGAGGTTCCCACATGTGCCAGAACACCGGCTCCTGGCAGCTTCACTTCCTGGCTGGGCGGGGCCACTTCCTGGCTGGGCGGGGCCAAGCAGCGTGTGAGGGCCTCCCAAGCACGTTGCTTTGGCTCCGCCCCTCCACTCAGTGAAGCTACGCGCCGGAGCTGGAGGGGCCGGGAAGAAGAAGAGAAGAAGATAGAAGAAAAGAAGATAGAAGAAAAGAAGACAGCGGAGTGGTGAGCCAGGGCCCAGACCCAGGGCCCAGACCCCAAGGCTAAGACCCAGGGCCCAGACCCCAAGGCCCAGACCCCAAAGCCCAAAGCCAGGGCCCAGACCCCAAGGCCCAGACCCTAGGGCCCAGACTCAGGGCCCAGACCCCTAGGCCCAAACCCAGGGCCCAGACCCCTAGGTCCAAACCCAGGGCCCAGACCCCAAGGCCAAGACCCAAGGCCCAGACCCAGGGCCCAGACCCCAAAGCCCAAACCCAGGGCCCAGACCTCTGGGCCCAGACCCCAAGGCCAGACCCTAGGGCCCAGACCCCTAGGCCCAGACCCTAAGGTCCAGACCCAGGGCCCAGACCCAGGGCCCAGACCCCTAGGCCCAAACCCAGGGCCCAGACCCCAAGGCCCAGACCCCAGGGCCCAAGACCCCAAGGCCCAGACCCCTAGGCCCAGACCCCTAGGCCCAGAACCCTAGGCCCAAACCCAGGGCCCAAGGCCCAGACCCTAGGGCCCAGACCCCCAGTGCCCAGACCCCAAGGGCCAAGGCCCAGGGACCAGACCCAGAGACCAGGGCCCAGGCCAGACCCCAGGCCCCAAGGCCCAGAGCCCAGACCCAGGGACCAGACCCCAGGCCAGACTCCGGGCCCAGACCCAGGGACCAGGCCCAGCCTAGACCCAGGGCCCAGACCTCAGGGTCCAGACCCCAAGGCCCAGTCCCAGGGACCAGACCCAGGGCCCAGACCAGACCCCAAGGCCCAGGGTCCAGACCCAGACCCAAAGGCCATCATACACAGCCCGTTTCTGTGAGATTTATTGCTGTGAATTCTGTGATACGTTCAGACACACCGCTCATTACTGTGAGTTTTATTGCTGTGGATACTGCGATACGCTAATACACACTGCACATTACTGGGAGTTTTATTGTTTTATGTTATGTCCTTTTTTTTTTTGAAGCGGGAGAAAAGCTGTTAGAGGTTGAGGGAGTGCCAGGGGGGGCCCTGGGGGCCCCATCGTGAGTTTTAGTAAGGGGCCCCATCACTTCTGATGGCTGCCCTGATTACTTCTCTATGGGGATTTGCAATGCCTTCAAACAGCACCGTACTTGCTGGCAGTTCGCCAAACTTGTGTGTGAGCATATCACCAGAGCAGTGGTGTACTTAGAGGAGTGGCGGAGGGCTGGCCGCCCCAGGTACCAGTGATTATTGGGGTGTCATTAGGGGGTGCTAGGAGGTGCCACTGTCACTGTGTGTCAGCTTTGAACTGTGTTCTCAAACAATGAGCAGCAGAGCAGGGCGTTTGCATACGGAATAAAATCGAATAGAATAAAAATCCCCCTCTCCTCCCTCCATAGCTCCTCCCCTGCCCCGCAGCAGCTCTAGGAGAGGGGAGGGGGATGTGATTTGTGCGCAGAGAGAGAAGATGACAGTAAACGGCAGGTAAGGGGGGGGGAATCAGCAGAATATGAAGCCCTGTCTGCTTACTGCTGTTTAAAGTGGACCTTTCCTTAACCAGCACTGCAGTGATAGAAATTTGTCATTGAGCTGCCTGGCTCCTGCTGCGTGCATGCAGGTCACGCGGTCCGGCCAGTCTGGTGGTACTGAGTCTCTGTACCACCTGACTGGCTGAACCACGTGACACGCACGCACGCACGCAGCTGCCCGCCCTTTCGTTAACACGGACTCTCACTCTATTCTGGACTGAACACCCACTGGGAAGGGAATCAAAGCCTCAGTGCACCCTCTGGCAGTGGCACCCCACTGCTGACAAGATGGCTCCACGCACAGGCACAGCTGCGATCCTCACGTGGCCTGGAGGGACCTCCTGCTGAGTCCGTACACAGTCCCTGCTGACTCTGCACACAGCCCTACCGCGGATGGAGGCTGGTAAATATAGAATAATTGCTGTGTGCTCATATTCACTCGGTTTGCTGGGAGTTTTATTGCAGTGGATTCTGAGATACACACTGCATATTACTGTGAGTTGTATTGCCCTGGAGCTCTGGGATACGCTCATACACAGTGCCCATTTCTGTGGGTTTTATTGCTGTGCAGCTCTGTGATACGCTCATATGCAGTGCACGTTTCTGTGGGTTTTATTGTTCAACCAATTAGAGCAGCTGTGATCCAGTATACTTGACATGCGTGGCTGTTCTTTGTAAAAATGCTTGAATTTAAACATTTCATAATTTTATTTATCTCAATAGATACATTTGAAATGGTATACAAAATATACAAGTAGGCACTTGGTATCCACTTTTAATATAAAGAGAGGAAAAGGCGGAGCTCTAAGAGGAAAAGGTGGAGCTTAAAGAGGAAGGGTGGGGATTAACCAGGAAGAGGTGTGCCCTTGACAGGAAGGGGTGCCTCAAATTTAAATTGGGGGGGTGCACGAGTTTAGTCAGACCCAGGGCAGCACAAAACCTAAATACACCACTTTCTCGGTTATACGGGTATAATATCAGTCTGGGATGGGAGCATTGTTTAGCGCTCACAATGTACAGGGAAGAAGCCGCTGTAGGTGTTTTACGCGATGGTGGCGCGGGACGGTCTGTCTGCCCAATCCTTCTGTTTACAGATATTTTTGTGTAGGGGTGGAGGGGTCTTTTGTCGCGTCCCTCGGGCACTGCTGATTGGTGGGTACATTTCTTGCTCAGTTTCCTCTGCCTCGCTAATGAGCTGCGCGCTCGCTCTATGAACGCCGCGCTAACAAGGTGACGGGCCCAGGTGTCGCAGAGCGGTGCTGCCCCAGGTCACATGACACGCGGCCCTGCGGGTCCCATTCATGAGGTGAAAATCTTGAGATTTTGGAAACGGGGGGGGGGACGCTCCTGCGATAAAACAGAGGAAAAGCTGGAATATGGAGGCCATTAACCCCGCGGCCTCCTCAAAAAAATACTTTCAGACCAATTATAGTGGCTCGCTCCTGTGATATGGCGACGCTCCGCGCTGAGCTGCGCACTTCAACGACAAACGCGGTGCGAGTCGGGGTGAAGCGCTAACATGGCGACACGAGATGGCGCACATAACGGCACCGTAATAAACTGCCAACAAACAGAATATATTAATAAAAATACCCACATGCCGGGCTCTGAGGGCGCTTCTCCCAGAATGCCTTGCTGCCATCACAAGGACACACGCACCAACACTCTCCATCTGTAGTAACTTTAGGCCAAAAGCGGTGAATTTCAACGTTTTCCAGCATCTTCAGGTCAGTCACTATGAGGGTTATTCACTAAGCAGCGTAAAGAGTTACTGTAGATACTTGAGTATAACGCTAGACTTTGGTGACAAAAATTTTCCTTAAAATTGGAGGGGTCGCGTTATATTCGAGACATTTGCGTGTAAAAAAAAATAACGTGCCTTGCTCTGGATCCCAAGTCTCACGGGAGTTCCGGTAGTCTCACTGAAGTAAATGCGGGCTCCCTGATGCTTGCAAACAATTCAGGAACTCCTGGATTTGGGAGAGGTGGGATCCATCATGGCCAGAGGGCATGCTCGGTATACGCCAATCATTCACCTCGCTCACCTCCGCCGGCCATCTAATCACTAGTAAAGAAGATGGATGGCCGGCGGCTTCATACACTATATTGCCAAAAGTATTCGCTCACCTGCCTTGACTCGCATATGGATGGGTGAGCGAATACTTTTGGCAATATAGTGTACTTCGTAACAACTGCAATCATTCTAGAGCCGAGCACTCTGGCCTGAGGGGGAGCCTGACTGTGTTAAGAGAACCTGAAAGGATTTTAATGGTTTACCGGTACAATAACATTTTGTTCCTCGCGTTATATTCGAGTCTTGAGTATTCGCTCATTTCCATAATAAATCTCTATCCATCGCGTTATACTCGGGTCGCGCTATACTCGAGTATCTACGGTAATTTCAGCGCATCTGCGATTCCACTAATCTGTATTTTCACCAAATACAGGTGAATTCACGGCAAAACACGGTGCATTTCTCCCCACAGAGACCCAATGATTGGTTCATTAGCAGAACGCCAGATTGCGCCGTAATGGACTGATTTCCCGGGTTTCAAGGTGACCGGTTCAAACGGGCGAATCCTACGGGTTTTTAATTCATGGAAAATCTTTTATTATTTTTATTATTCAGACACAGTTTTTCTACATTTTTATTGAATTCCTATTGGACAATAACAAGTCTATTCTTTTTCCCACGTTCAGCGGAATTTGCCACTTTTGGCCAACATTCGATAACTGCTTCGTGACGATTTTTGGCGCAATACGGTGACCATTCGGTGAATAGTGAACACACTCAGGGTTATTCAAAGAGATCCAAATTGTTGGCGAGAGGTAACGGAGCAGTGAAATTCAGCGTTCGGTTACCTTTCCTGGCCATTCGGCTGTTCAGAGAGCAGGCAGTTCACCAAATCCTGGCGAATTGCCTGCACATACGGTGCCTGTTCGGTGCCTGTTCGGTCCCTGTTCGAGGGCAGTGAAATCCACATAGAGAAGCACTGCTTCGGCTATTCAGAGAACAAAACCCAGCAGTGAAAAGTTGCCGAATTGTCCTGATGTTCAGTGGTTTAATTCGACAGGTTTATTCAGGAGAATCCCATAGGCTTCAATATTAAAAATATTCCCGTTTTAATTCAATATCTAATAAACCGTTTATTATTTTAATCTGCAGCAAAAAGTCTCTTTATTTATAGATTTTTTTAAGATATTTTTGGCATTTTTCTGGATTTTTTTGCAAAAAATATTTTTCCGATTTTTGGGTTTTTTCTTTTTTCTGTCACAGCCTTTTTATTATCATTCATTGGATTTTATATGTAAATTTCAGACATTTTCGTTCAGTAGTTTCTTTGCAAACAGCGTTTCACTTTTCACACATTCATGAAAACTTTTTTTTTTTCACTCCATTAGTCTGCGGTGTCGGCTTTTTCTGTCGGCTGCTCTGCGTGTGATCGGCTCCTGTTCGTGTTTTTCCGGCATGTTTGGCGGGGTTAATCCAGCTGTTTTTGCGGGTTTCGGTGTGCATTCGCCTGAGTTTTGCAGTGAGTGTTCGGCGAGTTTGCGGCAGCTTTTCCCTGTATTACGGCGGCCCTGTGATGCTTGCTGAATACATCGCAGGATCGCCGAAATGGGATCGGCAAATCGAACTGAATTGAAGAGAACAAAAAGTTACCGAACGTGCGGTGACTTTTCGATGCTCTTTGAATTACCCTGATAGTGTTTGCGCTGGAATTGAATTGTCGAATTCTGGTGAAACGCACCGAAATTGATAATAACCCTGTATGTGGTAAGTTGTGCAATGCTTCACATTTTGCCCCAGAATATGAGGGACGCCGGCGATTTTTCTTGCTTTGGTGTTGAGGACCTGGTGTTTCATGACGAGGATTCCTCCATGGATGTTCCAGATGTGAACGAGCCAATATCCAGGCACAGGCGAGTCGTCCAGGCCTTTTGGGTTGACACTAGAGAAAGCCCTGAGATCCTCAATGGAGGCATTTTAAGGACCCAAGGAGGATGAGGAGGACCTGAGGAGGACCTGAGGAGGAGGCGGTGAAACCCGCGTCTCTCCTGCAGGCATTGGGGTCCGCATGGCAGAGTCTTCCTTGGACCCTGGTGACGGACGCTCAGTCTGGAGGAGCTGGTGTGATATTTGGTTTATCTGAATTCTAGGCAGGAGCGAAATCTCCCAAAATACGCAGTAATGGACTGGGCAGTAGAAGCGACGTTCAGTCTGACACAAGGTCCTTTCTGACCAACAGGTCCCCAAATCCTGCGTAATCTCCGTCCCAGGCGCCGGCAGAGATAACCACGCCGTGAGATTTCTGAGATTCATTATTCGCAGCAGTTTTTGGTGGAATTTTATTGGTTTTTGGTCGACTGCAACATGTGACTTATTTGGTCTGTTTTACATTTTGTGATGTCATCCATGTGGACATCTCTGACATCACAATTAAATCTGAGTCATTGGTCTGGCGCCAACAAGATCAGCGGCGACGTATAATATTTACAGGGATTTCTGTGTTTGAGCTTTATTCATGCTTTTAGTTTAGCTGCAGCTTCATTACATTCCTGTCCTGCGGTTACACCGCGCACACCGGTGACTGGAAGCGGCGAGCGGCGCTCACCATAACCATCATAAATCCATCATTTTACACAAAATAACATATAATACGATATATTAAACAGCTGAAATAATGTACAAAATGAAGGGGAAATAAATACCCAACCTGACCCAGTTTGCGCCCAAAATTCCCCAAACTTGTATCAGTGCAGTTTGGCAGTGAACGTGCCTCATATTGCTGTTTAGTAGATTGACCCCATACCGTTCTGGTGGTGTTACCCACGTTACCCTGTGCATTACACTCTCCGGCGCAGCTCGGGCTCGCTGGACTCTCAGGATCCTTTATGGTGGCTGCAATTAAAGCAGCGGGTAATCCCAGCATGCTTTGCAGTATTTCAGGCTTCTCCTAATCCGCGCTCAGCGTGCGGCGCGTAAAACGTTTCCATGGGAGAGAGAAAAGCAAATTATAGACAAAATGTTAGTTTTATGATTAAAGCCGCTCCAGCCTGGGCCCGGGGTAAATATACAGATTAGCCCCACGCGGCGCCGGCGTCAGCCAGTCCCTCCAGACGCAAAAACGAATTACGCCAACACCAGCCATGGGAAATGCGCAGAAACGTGGGGCGCGCGGCCCACAATGAGGCGGTGTTTTCACTATTTAGCTGAATTATGTACAAACAAACAATCCGGGGCTGATTATCCGCCGGGCCGCCACGAGCCGCCACGAGCCGCCTTCCACCACACATTTCCAGATGAAACGCCGCCGCCGCCTGTTTAATAGCATTTCCCTAAAAGCATTAACGGGAATAAAAGTGTTTACTAAACGCAGACGATTTACTTTGCGCTCAGTGATCCCCAGCCTCGCATTGCACACATTACTGATATACACCTCATCTCATTCTGCTGCTGCAGCGCAGCTTAGACAAACGGGGGGGGGGGCAGAGAAAATCTGAATCCAAAGCTCTGCAGCTCCTTCCCGAGTGGGCGCAGAGAGACGCCCCGATTCCTCCAATCAGAAACCAATGATTGTCCCGCGTTGACCCAGGCCAGAGGCATCCCTGGAAGTAGGTCAAACACCTAAGCGCTGGATGTGTCACAATGACACCAAGGACACGTCACACAACACCTGTGCATCCATCTACATACTGACACACAACACAAATACACCTCTACGATCACATGTGCACTGACCCGCCACACAAACACACCTGTGCATTCATGCACACACTGACCCGCCACACAAACACACCTGTGCATTCATGCACACACTGACCCGCCACACAAACACACCTCTGCATTCATGCACACACTGACCCGCCACACAAACACACCTGTGCATTCATGTACACACTGACCCGCCACACAAACACACCTCTGCATTCATGCACACACTGACCCGCCACACAAACACACCTCTGCATTCATGCACACACTGACCCGCCACACAAACACACCTGTGCATTCATGCACACACTGACCCGCCACACAAACACACCTGTGCATTCATGCACACACTGACCCGCCACACAAACACACCTGTGCATTCTTCCACACAACTATACCTATACATTCACATGAACACTGACACGCCACACAAATATACCTCTGCATTCATGCACACACTGACACTCCACACAAATACACCTCTGCATTCATGTGCGCACAGGCACAATACCACACTCGTTTCCACACAGCACCACAATCCTTTGCCTTCTTATTCACCCAGTGGAGGATTCTGGGAATTGCGCCGAGGTCGGGGCGAGTAATTTCAAAGTGTTTTAAACGATTAGGGAATATATTTATTTCAACTTTATTAACTGTGTCAAAGCTTTAATATGTCAAAGCAAAAAAAGCCTCCTGAGCGGCGGCGAGAAAGGGCGTCATTTCACATCGTTAGCGGAACGTTGGAGGAAAGAAAGGGCGACTTTCAAAGCCTTTCCATTTTTCCCTGTAAATGTGTTCTGACCTATCTCTGCCGCGCAGAAGCTACTTTGTTATCAGTCGGATCAATACTTCAGTGTTTGTACCAAAGTGTCTTAAGTGCAGTCGTTGTGCGCTTTTAGCTCGCCAGGTCAGTTATTACAGTAAAAGGCGCGTGTGCGCTCGCAGCAGACGCGGTGTCAGCCCCAGGCTCGCTTTTAGTACTTCTACAAAATGTCAAGTACAGACGGACTATTAGTGTTTACGGCTCTTATTAAACAGACTTTATTTGTCCTTTAGGAGGCTAAAAGGAACATTTAGACAGGAAGTCGTATGACACCGAAGCCATTTGCCGCGCGCTTTGGCTTTTCCTTTTCTTCCCCCTTGTTTTAAACCTCCTCCCTCCGTAATAAATTACAAATAAGTGTTGGAAACAGAAAGTGGCATAATGAATAGAAACCTTGAAATTTTAAAAAGCTTTAAAACGTTTTCCATTTAGTTTTCGCCGGAGATGCACTTAACCACGGCGTGCGCGCCGTGCGTTCCCTCCCAATCCGAATTTCAGTAGATGTATATTTATTCCTAATGTCACTTTTACGTGGACTTAAATAAATAAATAAATGGAGAAGATGCACAGCCGGTCACCGGCTCCGCACTGCGTTAACGCTCGGAAGTAAAGCAGAAAGAGTGCTGAGGATGCGTCCACAGAATCCCCGCAGGACGAGCCTCTACGCGCCAAGATCACGATGTGCATGAGTAATTGTGAGATATAAAATGATTAATAATAACAAAATTATATTTTCACGAGTTATAGTATTGTATGTTTAATGCTCAAAACCCATTGCGGAGGGGGGACTATATTCCTTCACACCTGTCCCCTTCCTAACTCCTATCTTCTCTTCCTTTTCCTGATTGTCCCTTCTCTCATTCCTTCTTCTCTTCCTTTTCCTGATTGTCCCTTCTCTCATTCCTTCTTCTCTTCCTTTTCCTGATTGTCCCTTCTCTCATTCCTTCTTCTCTTCCTTTTCCTGATTGTCCCTTCTCTCATTCCTTTTCCTGATTGTCCCTTCTCTCATTCCTTCTTCTCTTCCTTTTCCTGATTGTCCCTTCTCTCATTCCTTCTTCTCTTCCTTTTCCTGATTGTCCCTTCTCTCATTCCTTTTCCTGATTGTCCCTTCTCTCATTCCTTCTTCTCTTCCTTTTTCTGATTGCCCCTTCTCTCATTCCTTCTTCTCTTCCTTTTTCTGATTGCCCCTTCTCTCATTCCTTTTCCTGATTGTCCCTTCTCTCATTCCTTCTTCTCTTCCTTTTCCTGATTGTCCCTTCTCTCATTCCTTCTTCTCTTCCCTTTCCTGATTGCGCCTTCTCTCATTCCTTCTTCTCTTCCCTTTCCTGATTGCGCCTTCTCTCATTCCTTCTTCTCTTCCTTTTCCTGATTGTCCCTTCTCTCATTCCTTCTTCTCTTCCTTTTTCTGATTGCCCCTTCTCTCATTCCTTCTTCTCTTCCTTTTTCTGATTGCCCCTTCTCTCATTCCTTCTTCTCTTCCTTTTTCTGATTGCCCCTTCTCTCATTCCTTTTCCTGATTGTCCCTTCTCTCATTCCTTCTTCTCTTCCTTTTCCTGTTTGTCCCTTCTATCATTCCTTCTTCTCTTCCTTTTTCTGATTGCCCCTTCTCTCATTCCTTTTCCTGATTGCTCCCTTCTCTCATTCCTTCTTCTCTTCCTTTTTCTGATTGCCCCTTCTCTCATTCCTTTTCCTGATTGTCCCTTCTCTCATTCCTTCTTCTCTTCCTTTTCCTGATTGTCCCTTCTCTCATTCCTTCTTCTCTTCCCTTTCCTGATTGCGCCTTCTCTCATTCCTTCTTCTCTTCCCTTTCCTGATTGCGCCTTCTCTCATTCCTTCTTCTCTTCCTTTTCCTGCTTGCCCCTTCTCTCCTTCCTTCTTCTTTTCCTTTTTCTGACTGCCCCTTCTCTCCTTCCTTTTCCTGATTGCCCCTTCTCTCATTCCTTCTTCTCTTCCTTTTCCTGCTTGCTCCCTTCTCTCATTCCTTCTTCTCTTCCTTTTTCTGATTGCCCCTTCTCTCCTTCCTTTTTCTGACTGCCCCTTCTCTCCTTCCTTCTCCTCTTCCTTTTTCTGATTGCCCCTTCTCTCCTTCCTTCTTCTCTTCCTTTTTCTGACTGCCCCTTCTCTCATTCCTTCTTCTCTTCCTTTTCCTGATTGCCCCTTCTCTTATTTCTTCTTATCTTCCTTTTCCTGATTGTCCCTTCTCTCATTCCTTTTCCTGATTGTCCCTTCTCTCATTCCTGCTTCTTTTCCTTTTTCGGATTGCCCCTTCTCGCATTCCTTCTTCTCTTCCTGTTTGCCCTCTTCTCTTTTTCCGTTCAGATTTCTGATCGCCCCCATCTTATCTTCCATCCTACATTCTTTGATTCCTTCTTTTTTGTCCACTTTCCTTGTTTTCTTTCCTTCCTCCCTTATTTCCTACCCTTCTTTCCTCACTTCCTCCCTCACTAATGTATCTTCCAATCTAACTCCCCCTGCTCACACTTCTCCTTTCTCTATCCTCTCTCCGTCCCTCCGCCTCCTTTAACTTTCTTTCCTCGCTTCCTACCTTCCCTCCCTCCCACCTTCCCCGTTACTCATTTCCTTTTTTCCTCCCTCCCAGACCTTTTTTCCTCTGCAATTTATTTTGCTTCTCATTGGACTCGTGTGATAGGTCGGTTTGGGATAGAGTTTCATTGTGAAGAAGGCACCATAAGGTAAAATGCAGACCCTCATGTTCTTCTTTGTTTTTGCTGATTGCCAGGTGTGCCGATGCTCTCAGTACAACCCAAAGGTAAACAGAAGGGCTGCGCCGGCTGCAATCGGAAGATTAAGGACCGCTACCTACTGAAGGCCTTGGATAAATACTGGCACGAAGATTGCCTAAAATGCGCCTGCTGTGACTGCCGCCTCGGAGAGGTCGGATCAACACTCTACACAAAAGCAAATCTCATCCTTTGTCGCAGAGATTACCTGAGGTAAGGGCAATCTTATGGGAGCAGGACAGTTTGGGGTCACAGGGGTTAAATGAAGAACAGAGAGGATTATTCGTAGGTTTATTTTAGGCTCGACGTTTCTGTCTCGGCTCAGGAAATTAACCTTGCCTTTTATTCCATTTTAAATCACTATAAAATGGTTTTAATTGTTAAAATTAATTCAGTGGATTCTGTGGACGAGACCGTAAAAAAAATCACAGCCGGCCTAAGCGTAACATGGAGATCATCAAAATCCAGCAACCTGCCCCAAACTGACCCAAAAAGCCTGATATTGGGAAGCCAAGTCAATCACATTAGTTTGGTTTCCATTTTGTATCCCGATTTGAAACACACTGCAAATAAATAACAATTATCCTGTCTCAAGGATAACGCATTCATCCCCAGGTTTTCTAGGTTTGGCCGAGTGATGACATTCATTTCCTGGTTTCCTAGGTTTGGATGAGTGATGCCATTCGTTCATTCGTTTCCTGGTTTCCTAGGATTGGCCGAGTGATGCCATTTATTTCCTGGTTTTCTAGGATTGGTCGAGTGATGCCATTCATTTCCTGGTTTTCTAGGATTGGCCGATTGATGCCATTAATTCTCTGTTTTTTCTAGGATTGGCCGAGTGATGCCATTTGTTTCCTGGGATTGGTCGAGTGATCCCATTTATTTCTCGGTCTTCTAGGCTTGGCAGAATGATCCCATTAATTTCCTGGTTTTCTAGGATTGGTCGAGTTACATAGTTACATAGTTACATAGTTATATAGGCTGAAAAAAGACATGCGTCCATCGGGTTCAGCCTCTCCCACATAACCTACTGCTGTTGATCCAAAAGAAGGCAAAAAACCCAGTCTGAATGCTCGCCAATATGCAACATACTGGGAAAAAATTCCTTCTTGACCCCAGATGGCGTCAGATTTCTCCTTGGATCAAGAAGCTTTTACCCACATATTAAATATTATAACCCTTAATATTCTGTGTCTGCAGGAAGTCATCCAGTCGCTTTTTAAAAGTCTGTACAGACTCTGACCCAACCACCTCAACAGGCAGAGAATTCCACAGCTTTATTGTTCTCACCGTAAAATAACCCTTCCTATGCTTTAAGCTAAATTTTCTTTCTTCCAGTCTAAATGGATGACCCCTTGTCCTATGTATAGTCCTGTTAATGAATAGGTTATCAGACAATGGTTGATAATGGCCCCGTATATATTTATATAAGGTTATCAGATCCCCTCTAAGGCGCCGTTTCTCTAAACTAAACAGGTTTAAGCTTGTTAGTCTTTCCTCATAACTTAACCCTTCCATTCCCCTTATTAATTTAGTTGCCCGTCTCTGCACTTTTTCTAGCGATATAATATCTTTTTTTAAGACCGGTGCCCAAAATTGCACGGCATATTCAAGGTGCGGCCTGACCATTGATTTATACAGAGGCAAAATTATGTTTTCATCCCGTGAGTGAACTCCCCTTTTAATGCATGCCAGTACTTTGCTGGCCTTGGCGGCTGCTGTTTGACATTGCACATTGTTACTTAGTTTGAAGTCTATGATTATTCCCAAATCCTTCTCCTGCTTGGATTTCCCTAACTCCGCACCATTTAGGGTATAAATTGCTTGTGTGTTCTTCACTCCAAAGTGCATAACTTTGCATTTATCTAGATTAAATTTCATCTGCCATTTAAGTGCCCAGTCCCCCAATCTATCTAAATCCCTCTGCAGCGAAGTAACATCCTGCTCACATTGTATTACTTTTCCTAGCTTTGTGTCATCTGCAAACACTGATACATGACTTTCAATGCCTATCTCAAGGTCATTTATAAATAAATTGAATAATATTGGTCCTATAACAGACCCCTGAGGGACACCGCTTACCACTGGTGTCCATCTTGAAAATGTACCATTTATGACCACTCTCTGTACCCTATCTTTTAGCCAGTTTTCTATCCAAGAACAAGTATTTTCATCTAGACCATTTTTTCTTAATTTAAATAGTAACCTTTTGTGTGGAACTGTGTCGAAAGCTTTGGCAAAATCTAAGTAAATCACATCCACTGCGACCCCCTGATCTATACTGACACTTACTTCCTCATAGAACGTAATTAGGTTAGTCTGACATGATCTGTGTTTCATGAAACCATGCTGATTTTTGCCAATTACATTATACCTCCCAATAAATTCCTGAATATTATCCCTTAGTAACCCCTCAAATACTTTCCCAGCCACAGATGTTAAGCTCACAGGTCTATAATTCCGAGGCACAAATTTTAAACCTTTCTTAAATATAGGGACCACGTCAGCTTTTCTCCAATCCTCTGGTACTATTCCTGAAATAAAAGAATCTTGAAAGATTAAGAACAGAGGTTTACATATTTCAACACATAGCTCTCTCAGTACTCGCGGATGAATTCCATCTGGCCCTGGGGCTTTATTAACATTCACATTGTTTAATTTCTGTAAAACCTTGTCCTGAGTCAACCAGTCACTTTGTATTAGTAAGTTTTTATTAATGAATTTCATGTCTCCTGCTATACGTTTCTCTTTGATAAATACTGAAGAAAAATAATCATTTAAAATTTCTGCCTTATCCTGATCTTCAGTTAACAATAGCCCTGACTCAGATTTTAGTGAACCTACATTTTCACTCTTGGGTTTTTTAGAATTTATGTACCTAAAGAATCTTTTAGGGTTGGTCTTGCTCTCTTTGGCTATTTCTTTTTCATTTTCTAGTTTAGCCCATCTAATCGCATTTTTACATGCTTTATTGGCTGCCCTATATGCTTTATAGGATGCCTCAGATTTATCAGATTTAAAAACTTTAAATGCCTTCTTTTTATTTTTCATTTCCTTAGTTACCTTCCTACTAAGCCACATTGGTTTCAGTCTGTTTCTTTTATATTTATTAACCAGTGGAATATATTGTGACGTGTACTTTTCTAGTGTTAGTTTAAAGATATTCCACTTATCCTCAGTGTTTTTCCCGTGAAAGAGTTTCTGCCAGTCAATGACATTGAGAGCTTCCTTTACTTTAATAAAGTTGGCCTTTTTAAAATTATATATTTTAGCATGCCCCTTATGAATGTGTTTTTTTGAGTTTATTTCAAAAGTCACCATATTATGGTCGCTATTTCCAAACTGTTCCTTTACATTAATATTTGAGAAAAGATCCACATTATTTGTTATAACCAGGTCCAGACAGTTATCCTCTCTAGTTGGTGTTTCTACCAGTTGTGACATGAAGGTATCATTTAAAATGTTCAGGAACCGGATTCCCTTTGCTGAATTACTAGTCCCACTATCCCAATTAATGTCCGGGTAATTAAAATCTCCAATAATTAAAGTGCTACCATGATGTGCAGCCTTCCTAATTTGCTCTAACAGTTGTTCTTCCTCATCATTATCTATATTAGGTGGTTTATAGCATATGCCAACCAATAGTTGACTTCCCTGTTTATTCCCCAACGAAATATTTACCCATAAGGATTCCACATTTCCCTCATCGCTTTCCAGTTGTGTAATATTAGGCTTTAAATCCTGATTTACATATAAACACACTCCACCCCCTTTCTTATGTTTCCTATCCTTTCTAAACAATGTATAACCGTTTAAGTTTACAGCCCAGTCATGCGTTTCGTCCCACCACGTTTCTGTTATTCCAATTATGTCGTATTGCTTAGTGTATGCTATTACCTCTAGTTCCCCCATCTTATTATTGAGGCTCCTTGCATTAGCAAGCATACATTTAATGTTGTCTCTACCCACACATGCTGAATGCGACTTTACATTACATGTCTCCACTGTTCTGACATTACCCATCCCCCCGGCTCCACCCCCCTTAGTCTGAACTGAAACCCTTCCGCTATCTGCTCTGTCTCCATTTTGTAAGATACTGTATCCCTCCCCCCCTTCCACTAGTTTAAAGTCTCCTCCAACCTTTTAACCATCCTCTCCCCTAGCACAGCAGACCCTCTTCCATTCAGGTGCAATCTATCACGACTATACAGATTGTACCCCAGTGCAAAATGAGCCCAGTGCTCTAAAAACCCAAAGCCCTCCTTCCTGCACCAAGCTTTAAGCCACGCATTGACCTCCCTAATCACCCGCTGCCTTTCCGCTGTAGCACGTGGCACAGGTAGGATCTCAGAAAATACTACCTTGTGATGCCATTCATTTCCTGGGATTGGCCGAGTGATGCCATGCATTTCTCGGTCTTCTAGGATTGGTCGAGTGATGCCATGCATTTCTCGGTCTTCTAGGATTGGCCGATTGATCCCATTCATTTCTCTTCTTCTAGGATTGGTCGAGTGATCCCATTTATTTCTCGGTCTTCTAGGCTTGGCAGAATGATCCCATTAATTTCCTGGTTTTCTAGGATTGGTCGAGTGATGCCATTCGTTTCCTGGGATTGGCCGAGTGATGCCATGCATTTCTCGGTCTTCTAGGATTGGTCGAGTGATGCCATGCATTTCTCTTCTTCTAGGATTGGTCGAGTGATCCCATTTATTTCTCGGTCTTCTAGGATTGGCAGAATGATCCCATTAATTTCCTGTTTTTCTAGGATTGGTCAAGTGATGCCATTCGTTTCCTGGGATTGGCCGAGTGATGCCATGCATTTCTCGGTCTTCTAGGATTGGTCGAGTGATGCCATGCATTTCTCGGTCTTCTAGGATTGGCCGAGTGATCCCATTCATTTCTCTTCTTCTAGGATTGGTCGAGTGATCCCATTTATTTCTCGGTCTTCTAGGATTGGCTGAGTGATGCCATTCATTTCTTGGTTTCCTAGGATTGGCCAAGTGATCCCATTCATTTCTCGGTCTTCTAGGATTGGCCGAGTGATCCCAATCATTCCCTGGTTTATCCGGATTCGCTGAATGATCCTATTTATTTCATATTTTTAAATATAGAGAATAAAAACTTTTATCTATAAATTCTAGTACATTAAAACAATTCTAAAAGAAATGTTTAGACAAACGTCCTGTGTACAGCTCAGCAATAAAGGATTAAAGCAGTAAAGTTGTTAGACATTTATAAACAGTTGATTGGATCTTAAGGTGAATCATTAGCCGATAAGGTGATCAGACTCCAGTACCGGCCAGCACGACGTCGCTGACTGTGCCTGGAGCGATTATTTTCTCTTCAAACCACACGGGGCGAGTCGCTCAGGAAAATTCAGGCACAGAGAGGGGGATTTATTCTTATTGCGCCTGAGTATGTCCTTAAGAAACCAAATCTGGGAATCTCCCGACGTGGAGACCTGCTGCATATGGGGTGAATAAAAGAAGCGAGGCTTGCCGCATGGAGAACGTGGCATCCCACGCAGACACGCGGGGCCGGGGTGTAAGCGTGGAGAGGATAGAGCGTGTTTCCCTGCTGCCGCGGTGCCGGCACTGTATGTACATGGTGCAGAGTTACAGTGTGCCGACGTTTCAGCCTCTTCCTCTCTGCATGGTGTAGGTAATGCCGTTTCTGTGGTGATGCAGCGATCTGCCAATGACTTTTTAATCACATGTCAGGAAATAAACCAATGAGAAAGGATTGATTTGCACATTGACTGAATCGGAATCGGGGGATTTCCCTAAAAAACTGTGAATCAAAACGAAGCAGTGATTAAATCGATAAATTATTCCTAGCAGAGCTGGTGGGGCGGCCCGGTGTCTGAGTCTCCGTATCGTACATGAAGGACGTTATATCCCCAGTGTTTAGGGATTGACCCGGGGAGGCTTCCCTTCCCGTCGTGCGAATTGGAGACGCCACAAGGGACTTAAATCTTTCATTTTTACATCAAGTGATCCACTTTAAAGAGTCAAACGCTGAAAACTCCTGCTCGTTTAATTCTTTACGAGACGCTCTCATCCTGTATGCTCACAGCAAGGAAGACAAAGCGAAACGCGCAGGTAACAGCGCCGCTCTATGCCAGACCAGACATAATGATCAAAAAACCTGAAACCTTAAAAATTCATCACTTTCTTTAATGTCACCTCGTAGCCAGACTGACAAAATGTAACAAACCCCCCTAAAAAGAGCTGCGTGCAGGGGATCTTGGCGTTACATTGTATCGCTCAGCGTGACTTATTGTGCGTTTTGTCATACACAGACGTGATAATAGGTAGACGCTAGCGGTTATCGTCTCACACTGAATATTTCCATTAGAGGGGGTGGGGGGGGGTTCCTGGAGAAAAACATCACAAATAAATCCTGGAAGACACTGCAGAGCGCCGGGCCGGGGAGCGTTGAGCCTCGCTGCACACGATGGCCTTGGCCTGTGATACGCTCAGTGTGTAAGGGAACATCTGTTGAAAGTTTGTGGCCGTTTCCCACGCGGCGAGCACCTTATGTTCTAAAAGGTTACAGAAAGGAAGCTTTTACAATGCAAATGGCTCGGCTCCCGTACACGTGGTGCGCCTGATGAATAATTTATACTTCACGCCCACATGTTTACACCGAGCCCTGAATAGACACAGGATTAAACCCCCCCTTTCTGACACACCGTGTATTATGTCATCCGCTTCATGACAGTATACGTTAGCGCGCCGCGGCGGGATAAATACTTCATGTCCGGGTAAATCATTTTATTACAAACACAATAAGTCTTTATTTCGACTCAGAGAATCACAGATTTGTGTATTTATTGGAGACGACTCAGAGAATCACAGATTTGTGTATTTATTGGAGACGACTCAGAATCACAGATTTGTGTATTTATTGGAGACGACTCATAGAATCACAGATTTGTGTATTTATTGGAGACGGCTCAGAATCACAGATTTGTGTATTTATTGGAGACGACTCATAGAATCACAGATTTGTGTATTTATTGGAGACGGCTCATAGAATCACAGATTTGTGTATTTATTGGAGACGACTCAGAGAATCACAGATTTGTGTATTTATTGGAGACGACTCATAGAATCACAGATTTGTGTATTTATTGGAGACGGCTCAGAATCACAGATTTGTGTATTTATTGGAGACGACTCATAGAATCACAGATTTGTGTATTTATTGGAGACGGCTCATAGAATCACAGATTTGTGTATTTATTGGAGACGACTCAGAGAATCACAGATTTGTGTATTTATTGGAGACGGCTCAGAATCACAGATTTGTGTATTTATTGGAGACGACTCAGAGAATCACAGATTTGTGTATTTATCGGAGACGGCTCAGAATCACAGATTTGTGTATTTATTGGAGACGACTCATAGAATCACAGATTTGTGTATTTATTGGAGACGGCTCAGAGAATCACAGATTTGAGTATTTATTGGAGACGACTCAGAGAATCACAGATTTGTGTATTTATTGGAGACGACTCAGAGAATCACAGATTTGAGTATTTATTGGAGACGACTCAGAGAATCACAGATTTGTGTATTTATTGGAGACGGCTCAGAATCACAGATTTGTGTATTTATTGGAGACGGCTCAGAGAATCACAGATTTGTGTATTTATTGGAGACGGCTCAGAATCACAGATTTGTGTATTTATTGGAGACGACTCAGAGAATCACAGATTTGTGTATTTATTGGAGACGACTCAGAGAATCACAGATTTGTGTATTTATTGGAGACGGCTCAGAGAATCACAGATTTGTGTATTTATTGGAGACGACTCAGAGAATCACAGATTTGTGTATTTATTGGAGACGACTCAGAGAATCACAGATTTGTGTATTTATTGGAGACGACTCATAGAATCACAGATTTGTGTATTTATTGGAGACGACTCAGAATCACAGATTTGTGTATTTATTGGAGACGGCTCAGAATCACAGATTTGTGTATTTATTGGAGACGACTCAGAATCACAGATTTGTGTATTTATTGGAGACGACTCAGAATCACAGATTTGTGTATTTATTGGAGACGACTCATAGAATCACAGATTTGTGTATTTATTGGAGACGGCTCAGAATCACAGATTTGTGTATTTATTGGAGACGACTCAGAGAATCACAGATTTGTGTATTTATTGGAGACGTCTCAGAATCACAGATTTGTGTATTTATTGGAGACGGCTCAGAATCACAGATTTGTGTATTTATTGGAGACGACTCAGAATCACAGATTTGTGTATTTATTGGAGACGGCTCAGAATCACAGATTTGTGTATTTATTGGAGACGGCTCAGAGAATCACAGATTTGTGTATTTATTGGAGACGACTCAGAGAATCACAGATTTGTGTATTTATTGGAGACGGCTCAGAGAATCACAGATTTGTGTATTTATTGGAGACGGCTCAGAATCACAGATTTGTGTATTTATTGGAGACGGCTCAGAATCACAGATTTGTGTATTTATTGGAGACGACTCAGAATCACAGATTTGTGTATTTATTGGAGACGGCTCAGAATCACAGATTTGTGTATTTATTGGAGACGACTCAGAGAATCACAGATTTGTGTATTTATTGGAGACGACTCAGAGAATCACAGATTTGTGTATTTATTGGAGACGACTCAGAGAATCACAGATTTGTGTATTTATTGGAGACGACTCAGAGAATCACAGATTTGTGTATTTATTGGAGACGACTCAGAGAATCACAGATTTGTGTATTTATTGGAGACGGCTCAGAGAATCACAGATTTGTGTATTTATTGGAGACGACTCAGAATCACAGATTTGTGTATTTATTGGAGACGACTCAGAGAATCACAGATTTGTGTATTTATTGGAGACGGCTCAGAGAATCACAGATTTGTGTATTTATTGGAGACGCTCAGAATCACAGATTTGTGTATTTATTGGAGACGACTCAGAATCACAGATTTGTGTATTTATTGGAGACGACTCAGAATCACAGATTTGTGTATTTATTGGAGACGACTCAGAATCACAGATTTGTGTATTTATTGGAGACGACTCAGAATCACAGATTTGTGTATTTATTGGAGACGACTCAGAATCACAGATTTGTGTATTTATTGGAGACGACTCAGAATCACAGATTTGTGTATTTATTGGAGACGACTCAGAATCACAGATTTGTGTATTTATTGGAGACGGCTCAGAATCACAGATTTGTGTATTTATTGGAGACGGCTCAGAATCACAGATTTGTGTATTTATTGGAGACGACTCAGAATCACAGATTTGTGTATTTATTGGAGACGACTCAGAGAATCACAGATTTGTGTATTTATTGGAGACGGCTCAGAATCACAGATTTGTGTATTTATTGGAGACGACTCATAGAATCACAGATTTGTGTATTTATTGGAGACGGCTCAAAGAATCACAGATTTGTGTATTTATTGGAGACGACTCAGAATCACAGATTTGTGTATTTATTGGAGACGGCTCATAGAATCACAGATTTGTGTATTTATTGGAGACGACTCAGAATCACAGATTTGTGTATTTATTGGAGACGACTCAGAGAATCACAGATTTGTGTATTTATTGGAGACGGCTCATAGAATCACAGATTTGTGTATTTATTGGAGACGCTCAGAATCACAGATTTGTGTATTTATTGGAGACGACTCAGAATCACAGATTTGTGTATTTATTGGAGACGACTCAGAATCACAGATTTGTGTATTTATTGGAGACGACTCAGAATCACAGATTTGTGTATTTATTGGAGACGACTCAGAATCACAGATTTGTGTATTTATTGGAGACGACTCAGAATCACAGATTTGTGTATTTATTGGAGACGGCTCAGAATCACAGATTTGTATATTTATTGGAGACGGCTCAGAGAATCACAGATTTGTGTATTTATTGGAGACGGCTCAGAATCACAGATTTGTGTATTTATTGGAGACGACTCAGAGAATCACAGATTTGTGTATTTATTGGAGACGCTCAGAATCACAGATTTGTGTATTTATTGGAGACGACTCAGAATCACAGATTTGTGTATTTATTGGAGACGACTCAGAGAATCACAGATTTGTGTATTTATTGGAGACGACTCAGAGAATCACAGATTTGTGTATTTATTGGAGACGACTCAGAATCACAGATTTGTGTATTTATTGGAGACGGCTCAGAATCACAGATTTGTGTATTTATTGGAGACGACTCATAGAATCACAGATTTGTGTATTTATTGGAGACGGCTCAGAGAATCACAGATTTGTGTATTTATTGGAGACGACTCAGAATCACAGATTTGTGTATTTATTGGAGACGACTCAGAATCACAGATTTGTGTATTTATTGGAGACGACTCAGAGAATCACAGATTTGTGTATTTATTGGAGACGGCTCAGAATCACAGATTTGTGTATTTATTGGAGACGGCTCAGAATCACAGATTTGTGTATTTATTGGAGACGACTCAGAATCACAGATTTGTGTATTTATTGGAGACGACTCAGAATCACAGATTTGTGTATTTATTGGAGACGACTCAGAATCACAGATTTGTGTATTTATTGGAGACGGCTCAGAATCACAGATTTGTGTATTTATTGGAGAAGTCTCAGAGAATCACAGATTTGTGTATTTATTGGAGACGACTCAGAGAATCACAGATTTGTGTATTTATTGGAGACGGCTCAGAATCACAGATTTGTGTATTTATTTTAGACGGCTCAGAATCACAGATTTGTGTATTTATTGGAGACGACTCAGAATCACAGATTTGTGTATTTATTAGAGACGGCTCAGAGAGGCGATAAGAGGTGACGCTGCATCGATGATATATTACTCGCATCGGCAGATCGGCGCCGCTTTAACATAATAGAATTGAGAATATTCCACCATGTCGCACCCATAGGTAATTGTAAATCCATGTACACGAGCCGAGGACGTGCGCGGCCCTTCTCCCGGCTCTGAGGTGTTTTAAACATGAGGATACGCCGCGTCTCTTATCGGCGAGGAATAAGTAAAAAGCCATGGCTAATCCCTCCGCAATGTATTAGTGACCCTGCAGCGGCTCTGGGGTCAGGACACAGAGCGAGAAATAGATTGAAACTTGTAATTGCTTGGGAGAAAAAAAAAACACTTGAATTGTATAATTGTAAGAATCTTGATTAGATTTTTTTAAACGGCGTTTTTGGTGACCAGGATGAAGCCATAAAATCCGGTGTCTGCCAGTCATTTCAGACGTGTTCCCCGGGGGCTAAAACAACATAAGACAGCGTTTATTCTTTCTATTGATCAGTAATAATGAGTTTACACCTGATCCTGCACTGTGCTGTATACCAGCGCATGTGATGCAGTGCGCGGCCATGCCGGCCCACAGACAGGTCTTCATCCTCAGGGCAGAATAAGCCGCTTGTATGATTATTTATTATTTTGTGTCATATTTTAACTGATCGTTACATCCTCTCCGCACCGGGCGGGATAAAAATGACGTGTCTTAGAACCCCTCGTCGCTGGTCGCCGCGTTCTTACAGTTACAATAATCTGAATAATTTATTAATCCTTTTATATCATTGACTAGGTGGAAAGCGTGCCCAGAGCTCAGTCTATTGTTGTTGTCGCCAGCTCAGAATTCACGTCCATAGTTTTTTTTCCAATGTCCTATCCAAGAGTATCTCTCTATATAAATACGTTTGTAACGCTCCCATCGCCATCCCATCCGCAACAGGAGGGCTGACTGAGCCGCTCTGATGGGTGCACACACAGCTGACAGCACATTACAAAGGCATTTATATATTAGAGCAGGTTCCTCTTCCCTCTTAGAGTGTAAGCTCACGGGAACCGGACCCTCAGATTGTAAACTCGTGGGACCCCTTAGATTGTAAGATCATGTGGCCCCTTAGATTGTAAGCTCATGGGGCCCCTTAGATTGTGTTGGGCTTGGGCGGGCATTTTTTTTGTAGCGTATACATTATGCGTATATTTAATGGCACGTGGTATGCATGGCATGGCAGGCTGGTATTTAGGCACACTGGTATTATGAGACACTGGTATTATGGCTGGCAGACTGGCATTAAGGCTGGCAGATTGGCATTGTGCATGGCAGACTGGCATTGTGCATGGCAGACTGGTAATATGGCTGGCGAACTGGTAATATGGCTGGCAGACTGGTATTGTGCATGGCAGACTGGTAATATGGCTGGCGAACTGGTATTGTGCATGGCAGACTGGTAATATGGCTGCCGGACTGGTAATATGGCTGCCAAACTGGTAATATGGCTGGCAGACTGGTAATATGGCTGGCAGACTGGTTTTATGGCTGGCAGACTGGTTTTGTGCATGGCAGACTGGTAATATGGCTGGCGAACTGGTATTGTGCATGGCAGACTGGTAATATGGCTGCCGGACTGGTAATATGGCTGCCAAACTGGTAATATGGCTGGCAGACTGGTAATATGGCTGGCAGACTGGTTTTATGGCTGGCAGACTGGTTTTGTGCATGGCAGACTGGTAATATGGCTGGGAACTGGTATTGTACATGGCAGACTGGTAATGTGCATGGCAGACTGGTATTGTGCATGGCAGACTGGTAATATGCATGGCAGACTGGTAATATGGCTGGGAACTGGTATTGTGCATAGCAGACTGGTAATATGGCTGGCAGACTGGTATTGTGCATGGCAGACTGGTATTGTGCATGGCAGACTGGTAATATGGCTGGCCGGGCGCGGAGGAGATGGAGGCCGGGCGCAGAGGAGATGGAGGCCGGGCGCGGAGGAGATGGAGGCCGGCAAGGAGGAGATGGAGGCCGGCAAGGAGGAGATGGAGGCCGGCAAGGAGGAGATGCAGAAAACAAATCCGATCCATTGGAGAGGCGCTTTGCTGTGCACCTCTCCAATGGATCGGATTTGTATTATAGGATAGATCGCACGCAGGCTGTGCGCGTGCCACGGCCGTTGGATGCGCGCGCAGCCAACCGCCGCAGGGTGCGCGCGCATGCACAGTAGAGTTTTGGCGACGGCGACGCCAGCCCTTATTGTTTTATAGGATTAGATAAGGTGGTCAGAGTAAAATACCAGCTTTATCCCACCGGCGAGCAGCAGGTACTTTGTAACCGACAAATAATGTCACGGTTACTCTGCAGAGGAAATCATGCCTAGAGTGGGCACATTAACCCACTGAGTTCTCACAGCAGCCTGCGATTGCGTCTGAGTCTGCCTATCAGAGGACACCCGGCGTGCACAGACTAAGGCTAATGTCAGACGAACGCATTCTGAGCGCACTGTGCGTCCGTGCACAACTGATGTTTTTTGTGACTGATGTAGATGGGAAATAAAATTAATATGAAAACCATTTTGTCCGTCAAAAATGCTGGAGGTATAAATGCTGGAGGTATAAATGCTGGACGTGTAAATGCTGGAGGTATAAATGCTGGACGTATAAATGCTGGGCGTATAAATGCTGGACATGTAAATGCTGGACGTGTAAATACTGGACGTGTAAATGCTGGGTGTATAAATGCTGGACGTGTAAATGCTGGAGGTATAAATGCTGGACGTGTAAACGCTGGACATGTAAATGCTGGACGTGTAAATGCTGGAGGTATAAATGCTGGAGGTATAAATGCTGGACGTGTAAATGCTGGATGTGTAAATGCTGGACGTATAAATGCTGGACGTGTAAATGCTGGATGTGTAAATGCTGGACGTGTAAATGCCGGACGTGTAAATGCCTGACGTATAAATGCCTGACGTATAAATGCCGGACGTATAAATGCCGGACGTATAAATGCCGGACGTATAAATGCCGGGCGTATAAATGCCGGGCGTATAAATGCAGGACGTATAAACGCTGGTCGTATAAACTCTGGACGTATAAGGCTAGGGTCAGACGAACGCATTTTTCGCATCGTCTGTGAAAAAGTGCGTTCGAACGAATGGACGTATTTTTTCACGGAATACGCAATAGCGGTCATACGATGTGCATTTTCGTCCGTGATTTTTGTACGGATCATCAATAAAACCCTTTTTGTGTCTGGACGTGATGTTGGCCGGACATTAGCAGCGTCTGACGTCTCCTAATCACACACATACGCCGCTAGCGGACGCAGCGCACTCTGTACGTCACTACTAGCGGTATCACGTTCTCGAAAAAATGCGTTCGTTTGCCGCTTGCGTTGCGCAGCCGGATTTTTGTGCAGCCGTACTTTGTATATTGCCCGTCATTGGCCGTCATTTGGTGCTACTATGGCCATGATAAAGTGCGGCTGTACGCGCGTTCGCCCTGCGTTCGTCCGACCCTAGCCTAAATGCTGGACGTGTAAATGCTAGACATGTAAATGCTGGACGTGTAAACGCTGGTCGTATAAACGCTGGATGTATAAACGCTGGATGTATAAACGCTGGTCGTGTAAACGCTGGACGTATAAACGCTGGGCGTATAAATGCTGGACGTATAAACGCTGGGCGTATAAACGCTGGGCGTGTAAACGCTGGACGTATAAACGCTGGTCGTATAAACGCTGGACGTATAAATGCTGGACGAATAAACGCTGGAGGTATAAACGCTGGGCGTATAAATGCTGGGCGCATAAATGCTGGACGTATAAACACTGGTCGTATAAACGCTGGACGTATAAATGCTGGATGTATAAACGCTGGGCGTGTAAATGCTGGGTGTGTAAATGCTGGACGTGTAAATGCTGGACGTGTAAATGCTGGGCGTATAAATGCTGGACGAATAAACGCTGGAGGTATAAACGCTGGGCGTATAAATGCTGGGCGCATAAATGCTGGACGTATAAACACTGGTCGTATAAACGCTGGACGTATAAACGCTGGGCGTGTAAACGCTGGGCGTGTAAACGCTGGGCGTGTAAATGCTGGACGTGTAAATGCTGGAGGTATAAATGCTGGACGTATAAATGCTGGACGTATAAATGCTGGACGTATAAATGCTGGACGTATAAATGCTGGACGTATAAACGCTGGACGTATAAATGCTGGATGTATAAACGCTGGGCGTGTAAATGCTGGGCGTGTAAATGCTGGACGTGTAAATGCTGGACGTGTAAATGCTGGACGTGTAAATGCTGGGCGTATAAATGCTGGACGTATAAATTCTGGACGTCTGAATACGTTCCATCACTCACACACAAAGCTATGTGGACGCTGCGGACGTGGCGCACTCTGTGCGTCTGTCCTAGTGGTTTGACATTCTTGCCTAACCTGCGTCCGTTTGCGGCGTCCGTTGTGTGTCCGCACTTCTGTGCGTTTGTACTTCGTGTGTGGGTCTCTATTGATCATAATTGTATGCTACCACTGACGTTAAAATGTGCAGCAACACAGACGTGATCACTGCGCTCGTCTGACACGGGCCTAATCGTCTTGTGTTAGGCGTTTGTGATGAGAAGACGTTGCTCGTGTTTGGGGGATGAGGGACATTTATTGGCTTCCTTGTGGTTTCATTCCTCGTGGTTAAAGAGGGGGCGATCACAAAAAAATATTACCACATCTCTGAACCCGAACTTTGTGATCTGGTGGTGGTGCGTCCAGTGTGAGAGCACACAGAGCGGTTAAAGAGGTCCTCTTGGCCAGGAGTGCTGGGAGTTAGGACATTCAGGGCTACGGTTAGGACTTTTGGCAAAATATCAGCTTTACTCAAGCTGTGCCCGAAATAGGAAACCGCAAACCTTAAACCCTAAATGTACGGGTAACCCCAGGTATGTCACCTTAACCTCATTCCCAAATCTATCCCCGAGCCTGGACCAGGTCCTACCTAAACCGCAGAATGAGGTTCCCTCCGTCCTGAGTCTGATCCCACGTTCCACCGGATCGTTATTTCAGATTTCCATCGCAATGAGACGCAGAGAACTGTTGTACAGTTTTGATCAAGGGTCACTCGCAGTCGTGTCACGATGTCCTCAGCTTTCTCTGTGCAAATCCTGGATTTAAAAAGTGAGCAGGTCATGGACAGGTTCCCTTTCTGTTACATTACATTAAGTGAAGGATCCATCAGATCACAGGGATCAATGTGACGCATCATCACGTGATGGATCAGATCATAAAGATCAATGTGATTTGTGTCATTAATTAATCAGATCATAAAGATCAATGAGACGAGTCATCACATGATGGACCCATCAGATCATGATATACAGTATACAACGTATCATTTGATCAGATCATAAAGATGAATGGTGTGTATCAGGGCATAATAAGCTCTTGTGAGCCATGACGTCCCTTGTGTCTGGAACCTCCACCTTGCCACTCTGTGGGCTTTGTGTCTGCCATGCTTAGGGTTCCTACTCGTCCGGGTTTCAAGCTGACAGTACGGTTTTCGAGTCATGTGTCCTGTTTTCAGATCCCCTGCCACCCGGACATATGACTCAGCTCAGACCCGCGTGCCGCCCGCATCCTACACGTGCCACACCTTGGCCACGGCTATTATATAAGCAGCTGCAGAGCAGCAGAGGTTTGTACTGTGCTGCTGCTCCTTGAATAATCACTCATATGGTGGCTGCTGATGTATAGCAGTGTGTCTTATACATACCAGTGTGCCATGATGCATAGCAGTGTGCCATATACATACCAGTGTGCCACGATACATACTAGTGTGCCATGATACATAGCAGAGCGCCATACACATACCAGTGTGCCATGATGCATAGCAGTGTGCCATATACATACCAGTGTGCCACGATACATACCAGTGTGCCATGATACATAGCAGAGCGCCATACACATACCAGTGTGCCATGATGCATAGCAGTGTGCCATATACATACCAGTGTGCCACGATACATACTAGTGTGCCATGATACATAGCAGAGCGCCATATACATACCAGTGTGCCATGATACATACCAGTGTGTCATGATACATAGCAGTGTGCCATGATACATAGCAGAGCACCATGATACATACCAGTGTGCCATGATACATAGCAGAGCGCCATGATACATACCAGTGTGCCATGATACATACCAGTGTGCCATGATACATAGCAGAGCGCCATATACATACCAGTGTGCCATGATACATAGCAGAGCGCCATATACATACCAGTGTGCCATGATACATAGCAGAGCGCCATGATACATACCAGTGTGCCATGATACATACCAGTGTGCCATGATACATAGCAGAGCGCCATATACATACCAGTGTGCCATGATACATAGCAGAGCGCCATGATACATAGCTGTGTGCCATGATACATAGCAGTGTGCCATGATACATAGCAGAGCACCATGATACATACCAGTGTGCCATGATATATAGCAGAGCGCCATGATACATAGCAGTGTGCCATGATACATAGCAGTGTGCCATGATACATAGCAGAGCGCCATGATACATACCAGTGTGCCATGATACATACCAGTGTGCCATGATACATAGCAGAGCGCCATATACATACCAGTGTGCCATGATATATAGCAGAGCGCCATGATACATACCAGTGTGCCATGATACATAGCAGAGCACCATGATACATACCAGTGTGCCATGATATATAGCAGAGCGCCATGATACATACCAGTGTGCCATGATACATACCAGTGTGCCATGATACATAGCAGAGCGCCATATACATACCAGTGTGCCATGATACATAGCAGAGCGCCATGATACATACCAGTGTGCCATGATACATACCAGTGTGCCATGATACATAGCAGTGTGCCATGATACATAGCAGAGCACCATGATACATACCAGTGTGCCATGATACATAGCAGAGCGCCATGATACATACCAGTGTGCCATGATACATACCAGTGTGCCATGATACATAGCAGAGCGCCATATACATACCAGTGTGCCATGATACATAGCAGAGCGCCATATACATACCAGTGTGCCATGATACATAGCAGAGCGCCATGATACATACCAGTGTGCCATGATACATACAGTGTGCCATGAATACATAGCAGAGCGCCATGATACATACCAGTGTGCCATGATACATACCAGTGTGCCATGATACATAGCAGAGCGCCATGATACATAGCTGTGTGCCATGATACATAGCAGTGTGCCATGATACATAGCAGAGCACCATGATACATACCAGTGTGCCATGATACATAGCAGAGCGCCATGATACATACCAGTGTGCCATGATACATACCAGTGTGCCATGATACATAGCAGAGCGCCATATACATACCAGTGTGCCATGATACATAGCAGAGCGCCATGATACATACCAGTGTGCCATGATACATACCAGTGTGCCATGATACATAGCAGAGCGCCATGATACATACCAGTGTGCCATGATACATACCAGTGTGCCATGATACATAGCAGAGCGCCATGATACATAGCTGTGTGCCATGATACATAGCAGAGCGCCATATACATAGCAGTGTGCCCTGATACATAGCAGAGCGCCATAAACATACCAGTGTGCCATGATACATACCAGTGTGCCATGATACATAGCAGTGTGCCCTGATACATAGCAGAGCGCCATATACATACCAGTGTGCCATGATACATAGCAGTGTGCCCTGATACATAGCAGAGCGCCATAAACATACCAGTGTGCCATGATACATACCAGTGTGCCATGATACATAGCAGTGTGCCCTGATACATAGCAGAGCGCCATATACATACCAGTGTGCCATGATACATACCAGTGTGCCATGATACATACCAGTGTGCCATGATACATAGCAGAGCACCATGATACATACCAGTGTGCCATGATACATACCAGTGTGCCATGATACATACCAGTGTGCCATGATACATAGCAGAGGAAAATTTTCTATTTACAGAAAGTCTTTCCAACTATACTTACTGTAGAAAACCAGTGTTTGTGCTTTGAAAGTCGATTAACTCCACAGGATTTGAAATGTTATTTAACCACAAAATATACGCATAATGTATACACCCCCCCCCCCCCAAAAAAAAAAGGCGCCCAAATCCAACAATAGAGTGTCCGGGTTTGGCTTGAAGAAAAGGTGGCACCCCTAGCCATGCTGCCCTTCTCACCCATCATTCCCCCTCTGGAAGTGATGCCGTCAAAGTGACCCTCTCGTCATCGTGTCGGCAATCACTGAGCGGTTACAGAGATCAGGAGGATCTCGTAGGACGGCTCCCGCGCTCTCCTGTTACTCAGACCTCAGCACCAATAATCTGATGGCTGGATTTGTGGGGACTTACATATTGATACACTTTCAGAATTGTCACTTACAAATCACTGAAAGGTGAAACTCAGGAGAACTGGCAGGAGAAGAGAACAATCTAGACCAAATAGCCGATTTGGAAAGTGAGATAAATGGGAGAATTTTTCTGGTTTGGCTATTTTGATCTTGAATTTTCACTTCTCCGGAGTTTCACCGTTTAGTGAATAGAGCTGATAGTACCCACAGAGACGAGGTCACATGACATGGGGTAAAGAGGTTTGATGTGCCGCAGGGTCACCTCCTAACGTGTCCGGACGTGTTATCAGTGAGGGAAACGTGGCCGCGTGCCTTCATTCATCTAACTGTGTGGAATTAGTCCGTTTGCCGTTTAATTACACTGACTCCTCGTCAACGTGTGCTTTTTCTGCCAGGCTTTTTGGGACCACAGGGAATTGTGCCGCCTGCAGTAAGCTGATCCCCGCCTTCGAGATGGTGATGAGGGCCCGAGATAACGTTTACCATTTGGATTGCTTCGCCTGCCAGCTTTGTAACCAAAGGTGAGCGCAGAGTCACCGCCGGCCGCCGCGCCAATTAGTGCTTAATGAAACGAGACGTGACCAGTGTTTATTAAAAAATAAATGTATCGGGCAAAGAAAGGGCAAGTGAGCCTCATCAGAATCCACCAGGACCCTAAAATACATCAATCTGGATCAAACTCCCCCAAAACCCAGCACATGCTGCAACCACACACTGTGAAATAAGCCGTAAGATCTCACCGGTAAAACCGACGGTGTGACATCACTGATGATGCAGAGCGTGCGATCCACCATCCTCTGGGTCATCACATGGAAGGACGTCACGGCTCAGGTTACTGACATCAGCACGGGAATATGATCTTACACACACAGTGAGGGGTTAAATGATTTGCTCCGCGGCTGACTTTGGACGTTTTGCCGCTGACAAAGAAATGATCAGTGTATAATTTAATGGTTTATTGTAACAAACATGAGAAACGGCAAAAACCTCCAGAAAAACACATTTCAATAAAGTTATAAATTGATTTGCATTTTAATGAGTTAATAAGTGTTTGATCCTGGATCATTCGGCGAGATTTCTGGCTCCCAGGTGTCTTTTATACAGGTAACGAGCTGAGATTAGGAGCGCTCTCTTAACCACTTCAATGCTAAGGACGCGCTCAGCGCGTCCTCAGCATTGCCCCTGGTATGCGGAGGACGCGCTGAGCGCGTCCTCGCATTGGGGTCAGCGTTCGGCCGGGTTCCGGCCGATCGCTGGCCCCTCCGGTGCGGGCTGACATCCTGGATGTCAGCCCGGCATCCGGGCAGTGGCCGCCATTGTTATGTGTCATCGCGCCCCCGCGATGACACATAATTCAGGCGCCCCCCCCGCATGTGCGGGAGAGCGCCTGAAAGGGAGGGGGGGGAGGTCCTTCGGACCTCTCTCCTCCCGATCGGCGGCTCACAGGGGCTTAACCCAGGCATCATTTGGAAGGGCACAGCCTGCCCTTCCAAATGATGCCTGGCATTAACCCCTGGGGAGCTGGATCGCAAATCGGCGCTGAAAAGCGCCGATTTGCGATCCTTCCGGGAGCTGGCCGACATCTTGGATGTCGGCCAAGCTTCCGGGAACTCCCCCAGAGGACTGGCGTCATCGTGCGCAGCACGATGACGCCAGTCCTAGCATTAACCCTAACTGCCACGAAGTGTGGAGATAGGGAGTTCCAATGAACTCCCTATCTCCCGTTCCGTGGCAGTTAGGGGTTAAATTTTGATATCGTTGGATCGGCCAGAGCATGGCCGTTCCAACGATACCAAACATGAAAGTAAAAAAAAATGTAAAAAAAAATAAAAATAAAAATAAAAATAAAAAAAAATTAAAAAAAAAAAATAAAAAAAAAAAAAATAAACACTTTTTTTTTGTTTTTTGTTTTGTTAATGCAGCAATATTGTTCCCATTTCAATTATAATGTGAACAATAATGCTGCATTAACGATTTTTGTATGCGGTGCGTTTGTTAAAAATGGTGTCATTTTCCCCAAAAAAAAAATGTAACGAGACCCCATCTCTAATTTTTTTAACAAGCGCACCCCATACAAAATATAACCGCAATTGCTCGCATGTTAAAATGTGGAAAAAAACACTTTACACGCTGTAAATTATTGAAAATACATATTTTATTGCATTTTTTGTTATAATATACAAACATGACATAACGTATACATATAATAATGACATATTATGAATCTACCGAGTCTGACGGAAAGAACGATATATAATATGTCGATGTCATATACTAAAATAAGCCTTCAAAACAGGTTTAAACATGATGCGCAAAACAGGTAAAAAATGACCTCAGCACAGGGGCGGGAAAAGCCTCAGCAGCGAAAGGGTTAAAGGGACAGCGCCTCATCTCAGTGTGTTACCTGTATAAAAGACACCTGTCCACACAAGCAGATTCCAAACTCTCCACCATGGCCAAGACCAAAGAGCCGTCCAAGGATGTCAGGGACAAGATTGTAGACCTACACAATGCTGGAACGAGCCACAGGACCATCACCAAACAGCTTGGTGAGACGGTGACAACAGTTGGTGCGATTATTCACAAGTGGAAGAAACACAAAGTAACGGTCACTCTCCCTCGGTCTGGAGCTCCATGTGAGATCTCACCTCGGAGTTTCAATGATCATGAGAACCGTGAGGAATCAGCCCAGAACTACACGGGAGGATCTTGTCAATGATCTCGAGGCTGCCAGGACCATAATCACCAAGAAACAATTGGTAACACACTGTGCCGTGAAGGGCTGAAATCCTGCAGCGCCCGCAAGGTCCCCCTGCTCAGGAAAGCGCATGTACAGACGCGTCTGAAGTTTCCCAATGCACATCTGAAGGATTCACAGGAGAACTGGGTGAAAGTGTTGTGGCCAGATGACACCAAAATCCAGCTCTTTGGCATCAACTCAACGTGTTTGGAGGAGGAGGAGGAATGTGGGCTATGACCCCAAGAACACTATGACGGAATGGGATGTTGTTCCGCCTGCGGGTGTGCTCAATCTGCGTGACCCCTTCGCTTACCGCTGGCCCGACTACCGAGTGACGCGCACTCGGCGTCTCGTGCGGCCTGGCGTGACCCTGGGGAAGGGTTAGCGGGCGGTGGAGGGGACCCCTGCCTAGAACCAGCCCGACCACTGAGCCATACGGCACTCAGCGTCCCGAGCAGCTGGTTCACTGACCTTGTGGGTGTGGAGTGCGTCTGCGGGCGGCCGTGCGAATCTGGGGATCGGGTCTGCCGCAGAGGAATATTCGGATCTGATTGCGGAGGAATATTCGGATCTTTAAACGGATGAATCTTCGGATCTTACGGGAGCGGCTGAATCTTCGGATCTGATCACCGCTCACTTGGTATACCGAAGCGCGGTACGTGGCCGCGCCTTCGGTTCTGATCTTAAGTCCGTTCTGATCTTAAGTCCGTTCTGATCTTAAGTCCGTTCTGATCTTAAGTCCGTTCTGATCTTAAGTCTGGACACCGCACCCTGAGACCGCGCGGGATGCTCAGACAGTATATGCGGCGGAGAGTAAAGGACATCAGGCGAGGCTGGATGCACTGGAAAATCTCAGTTTATTTTTCACATCACATACATTTATCACTTTACACAATTAGGAATACAATGGGGATCCCTGCCCGCCCACACAAGTCCCATTGGCCCTCGCTGGCAGGAGGCACCCGGGCCCCGATTCGTATTGGCCATTACGAATCGGGGAGTTGCCGATTCGGCCATTTTAAGATCCGAATATTCTGATCTGAACCACGAGGCGATCAGAAAATGGCGGCGGGCAAGGCAGACAAAGGGAAAATACATTTCGCAATAAACCAACGGGGACACTTTATTTACACCACACAATAATCACATCTAATAAAAAGTACTTATAAAACTAGGTGCGTGCCACCACACCCAAGTGTCCAAAGCCACCACTGTCACTGTGCACCGCCCCTGGCTGAGGGTGCTGGGCCATCCCGTGACACTCCTCCCCCTCCCCCAGTTCGACGCACCTGGTCTGACCCCACCGGGTCATACCGGGGAAGTCGGTGCTCCCAGGCCCATAGTCAGTCTGGGGAGGCCGAGTCACCAGGCCTCTCCATTTGGCCTTGCGGCCGTGCCAGCTTGGTCGGGACCCCATGTCCTTGGAGTTTCCCCGGCTGGGCGAGAGGACATACGTCGGGGCCGGTGTGCCTCCTGTGTCCCCTCCAGGGCTACCACTCACCCGGGGAACCCGGGTGCTAAATGCACACGCCCCGGGTGCCCAGGTCAACCGTGGGAAGAAACCGTGGCTGCGTGAGGCCCCCCTCCCAAAGGTTGCCGAAATGGGCAGAGGCCAGCGGCGCTCTGCCCCGTTGCCAGCTCTTCCACTGGATGGCCAGGTACGGACACGGCAACCGAAGGAGCAAGTGGGGCCAAACCTGACTGCTCTTCCTGGTAGCCGACAAGGGAGACAAATGGATGCAACCGCAGTTGCACGGGGTCATCCTCACTCTGCCCCTCGGGGCAAGTTGGGAGAAACGGGCAGAGGCCAGCGGCGCTCTGCCCTGGTGTCAGCTCTTCCGCTGGGTGGGGATCTCCTTGCAGGAGGATGGTTTCTTTCCCCCCCAGGCCCATCAGCAGTGGCGCACAACCCAGCCCGGGGAACCATCTGTCTGCCCCACCTGGCAGACTGTGGGTGGTGGGCAGAGGCCAGCAGCGCTCTGCCCCGTGGCCAGCTCTACAGCTGGGGGAGGATCTCCTTGCTGAAGGATGGTTACTTCACCCCCCGGGGCAAACAATGGTTGCGCACACCCATCCGGGGGAACCATCCGTCTGCTCCTCCTGGCAGACTTCGAGTAGTGGGCAGAGACCAGCGGCGCTCTGCCCCGTAGCCAGCTCTTCTGCTGGTTGGAGATCTCCTTGGGGAAGGATGGTCTCTTCATCCCCCGGGGCAAACAATGGTTGCGCACACCCATCCCGGGGGAACCATCCGTCTGCTTCTCCTCCCCCGCTGGACCCGTGGCCTCGGCCACCCTGTCCTCTTGCGGGGTGCAGGGGGTAACTTCCTCAGTCGAAACCCCCACGGGCACCCATGGGTCCGCCTCGGCCTCCCATAGGTCCCAAACCTGGGGACTGTCGACTTCCTCCGCCGACCCGTCCCACCACGGGGAGCTCAGGCTCGACTGCGGAACGCCGTCCAACAGTCTCCGATAAGCCACCTCGAGCTCCCACTCTCGCTCGGCTAGGGACTCCAGCTCCTCAAACACCGAGTCCCTGCTGTCTGACGGGATCTCCAGTTCCCGTCGCTCCAGGATGTCTTCCATCCGCTCCTCGGTCTCCTCTCCAAACTCGGGGTCGGCGGCCATGCCCTCGTAGAGCAGCCCCATACCCCCGTAGCGAGGCCCTGCAGTGGAACTGCCTTCAATAGGGCGCGCTGTCGGAGAGGCGGTCAGCCACCGGAGCGCGCGGTACTCGGCGTCCAGTGCGATCTCCTGCTGCACCAGCCTCCGGAGCTCGGCCTCCCACTCCTCTGGGGCCCGACCTTGCAGGAACGCTGCTCGCACATCGTACTGCACCCGATGGACGACAGCGTCGGAAGGAATGTACACACCATGGCAGTCCTGCTCATGGTCCAGGGCCTCGTACCACAGTTCCTCTGTGGACCTCTGGTCCTGCTCCAGGCCCTCCTGCAGCTCTCTTGCCAACCGACCTTCATGTCGGCGAAGGTGCCAGCACAGGAGCACCGCTCCTCAACGGGGAATGGGGCGTCCTCAGATGCAGCTCCAGGCGGGCTGTGAGTCTTCATCCGAAGGTCGCGGGGATAAGTGACGTCCTCCGTACAGGCTCCAGGCGAGCTGAGAGTCCCGCAAGCGTAGTCACTGGGGGTTGCAGATTCCCCAGGTGAAGCTCCAGTCGAGCTGTGAGCCTCGACCCAGGGTTCCACAGGGTAGGGTTCGGGGTCAACATAATCAGTCTCTGCTCCGCGGAGCTCTGCCAACCGCAGCTCGTGCTGGCGTTCCTTTTCCTGCTCAACTTCCCGGTAGAACTCCCGAATCACTTGATATCTGGCCCCTCCGCCGGGGCATCACCGAGCAGGGCAATCCGACGCCGCAACTCTCTGAGGCCAGCATCTTCCTCCACCTCTGCGCAGACAGGGCTGGGGACGGGCATCATCGCCTCGTCCTGATCCATCCTGGTCAGTTCCTTGATCAGGGTCTTCCTCTTTTTGTTACCCGGCGTTCCTCCCCGGTTCTCCAACATCCCACGCAGGGTGTCCCGGTCGTAATAGGTGTACACCACCATGGCGTAGGTCTCCAGGGGGCCTGCAGAGAGCGATCCCACCGCTGCCACCAGTATGACGGAATGGGATGTTGTTCCGCCTGCGGGTGTGCTCAATCTGCGTGACCCCTTCGCTTACCGCTGGCCCGACTACCGAGTGACGCGCACTCGGCGTCTCGTGCGGCCTGGCGTGACCCTGGGGAAGGGTTAGCGGGCGGTGGAGGGGACCCCTGCCTAGAACCAGCCCGACCACTGAGCCATACGGCACTCAGCGTCCCGAGCAGCTGGTTCACTGACCTTGTGGGTGTGGAGTGCGTCTGCGGGCGCCGTGCGAATCTGGGGATCGGGTCTGCCGCAGAGGAATATTCGGATCTGATTGCGGAGGAATATTCGGATCTTTAAACGGATGAATCTTCGGATCTTACGGGAGCGGCTGAATCTTCGGATCTGATCACCGCTCACTTGGTATACCGAAGCGCGGTACGCGGCCGCGCCTTCGGTTCGGATCTTAAGTCCGTTCTGATCTTAAGTCCGTTCTGATCTTAAGTCTGGACACCGCACCCTGAGACCGCGCGGGATGCTCAGACAGTATATGCGGCGGAGAGTAAAGGACATCAGGCGAGGCTGGATGCACTGGAAAATCTCAGTTTATTTTTCACATCACATACATTTATCACTTTACACAATTAGGAATACAATGGGAATCCCTGCCCGCCCACACAAGTCCCATTGGCCCTCGCTGGCAGGAGGCACCCGGGCCCCGATTCGTATTGGCCATTACGAATCGGGGAGTTGCCGATTCGGCCATTTTAAGATCCGAATATTCTGATCTGAACCACGAGGCGATCAGAAAATGGCGGCGGGCAAGGCAGACAAAGGGAAAATACATTTCGCAATACCAACGGGGAACACTTTATTTACACCACACAATAATCACATCTAATAAAAAGTACTTATAAAACTAGGTGCGTGCCACCACACCCAAGTGTCCAAAGCCACCACTGTCACTGTGCACCGCCCCTGGCTGAGGGTGCTGGGCCATTCCGTGACAAACACCATCCCCACCGTCACACATGGAGGTGGAAACATTATGCTTTGGTGGTGTTTTGCTGCTAAGGGGACAGGACAACTTCACCGAATCAAAAGGGAAGATGGACGCGGCCATGTACCGTCAAATGTCGAGTGAGAACCTCCTTCCCTCAGCCAGGGCAATGAAAATGGGTCGTGGATGGATATTCCAGCATCACAATGACCCAAAACACACGGCCAAGGCAACTAAGGAGTGGCTCAAGAAGAAGCACATTGAGGTCCTGGAGTGACCTGGCCAGTCTCCAGACCTTCATCCCATAGATAATCTGTGGAGGAGCTGAAGGTTGGAGTTGCCAAACGTCAGCCTCGAGACCTTAATGACTTGGAGAGGATCTGCAAAGAGGAGTGAGACGAAATCCCTCCTGAGATGCGGCAAACCTGGCGGCCGACTACAAGGAACCCCTGACCTCTGATTGCCACCACGGGTTTTACCAGCAAGTACTAAGTCATGTTTAACGAAGGCGTCAAACACTTATTTCACTCGTTAAAATGCAAATCAATTTATAACTTTATTGAAATGTGTTTTTCTGGAGGTTTTTGTTGTTTCTTTCATTGTTACAATAAACCATTAAATTATAAACTGATCATTTCTTTATCAAACGCACAAAAACCAGCCGCCGAGCAAATCATTTAACCCCTCACTGTATGGTTTTATGATGAGCATTAGGGATTTATGAAACAGATTACTATGTGGTGGGATTTTACATGACGGTGATTAAGCACCAGCGGAGTCCAATGGCTGGAGGAGCAAGAACGAAAACAAAGTCTGCAACGGCCGGACAGAGATCCATCATTAATCCATCAGATTAAAGCGAAAAAAACTCTGAAAATTACACAGAAATTGCCAAATTCAGGCGCGCTGCCGGGTCATTATAATAGCATTTCCAATCGTTTCCCGCATCTGTTAATCCGACACGTCGAACAACTCAGACTTTCCAAGAGAAGCTCGAGTGACGCGACGCGCCATTATATATAGAGAAAGTGTATTAATCCGGACACAAAACGCGCGGTTTCACTTTTTCTTCCGTGTTCAGATACACTCGCTTTCTGACGCGTCACGTTTTACGTCTTCTTACACATTTCTTGTTTTTCTAAACTTATGTTTATTTTCTTATTTCTTTTATCCATTCGTGGTTTTAATTGGCTTCGAGATCATGTTCTATTTATTAAGGTACTTTCTTTCCTGTGTTATTGATCCTCGTTCAGATTTATCGTTTTCACACGCTTTCGGGTCTTTTGTTTAGTCACTTTTCGCCGTTGCGCGCGTTACGGTTGCCTTTATTCATTCTACACGGACACAGGACAGTCTTCACATACATTGGATCCGTTGACATGTCGGGTTTAACAGATACATCAGAACGTTTGGGAGTTTTATTGTTCAGGCCTCAGTCTGGGCAGTTTCTGTGGTTTTGGTTTCGGTGTTTGGGCTCCGGGGCATTACAGCAATTATATAGATCATATGGGAGACCGGAAGGATGCTCAGCCCAGCGCCGGACCATTCAATGTGACGAGCGAGTCATCCTGGATTTACAGCGACACCTAGTGGCCTCGTCCAAAGGATTGCATGAGGCCCAGCGCTACAAGGTATCCGTCTCATAGAACTGATTGGAGTCTGTGATTGACAGGATCCCAACCTGAATAGTATATAATCTCAGGGTTAATATGCACGTTTATTAACACTTTATAGTCTGCAATTCTTCAATCATGGGAGTTTACAATCTAGAGGAGCAGAGGGTCCGGCTCACAGGAGTTTACAATCTAGAGGAGCAGAGGGTCCGGCTCATGGGAGCTTACAATCTAGAGGAGCAGAGGGTCCGGCTCACAGGAGTTTACAATCTAGAGGAGCAGAGGGTCCGGCTCACAGGAGCTTACAATCTAGAGGAGCAGAGGGTCCGGCTCACAGGAGTTTACAATCTAGAGGAGCAGAGGATCCGGCTCACAGGAGTTTACAATCTAGAGGAGCAGAGGGTCCGGCTCACAGGAGCTTACAATCTAGAGGAGCAGAGGATCCGGCTCACAGGAGCTTACAATCTAGAGGAGCAGAGGGTCCGGCTCAAAGGAGCTTACAATCTAGAGGAGCAGAGGGTCCGGCTCACAGGAGTTTACAATCTAGAGGAGCAGAGGGTCCGGCTCACAGGAGCTTACAATCTAGAGGAGCAGAGGATCCGGCTCACAGGAGCTTACAATCTAGAGGAGCAGAGGGTCCGGCTCACAGGAGCTTACAATCTAGAGGAGCAGAGGGTCCGGCTCACAGGAGTTTACAATCTAGAGGAGCAGAGGGCCCGGCTCACAGGAGCTTACAATCTAGAGGAGCAGAGGGTCCGGCTCACAGGAGCTTACAATCTAGAGGAGCAGAGGGTCCGGCTCACAGGAGCTTACAATCTAGAGGAGCAGAGGGTCCGGCTTACAGGAGTTTACAATCTAGAGGAGCAGAGGGTCCGGCTCACAGGAGCTTACAATCTAGAGGAGCAGAGGGTCCGGCTCACAGGAGCTTACAATCTAGAGGAGCAGAGGGTCCGGCTCACAGGAGCTTACAATCTAGAGGAGCAGAGGGTCCGGCTCACAGGAGTTTACAATCTAGAGGAGCAGAGGGTCCGGCTCACAGGAGCTTACAATCTAGAGGAGCAGAGGGTCCGGCTCACAGGAGCTTACAATCTAGAGGAGCAGAGGGTCCGGCTTACAGGAGTTTACAATCTAGAGGAGCAGAGGGTCCGGCTCACAGGAGCTTACAATCTAGAGGAGCAGAGGGTCCGGCTCACAGGAGTTTACAATCTAGAGGAGCAGAGGGTCCGGCTCACAGGAGCTTACAATCTAGAGGAGCAGAGGGCCCGGCTCACAGGAGCTTACAATCTAGAGGAGCAGAGGGTCCGGCTCACAGGAGCTTACAATCTAGAGGAGCAGAGGGTCCGGCTCACAGGAGTTTACAATCTAGAGGAGCAGAGGGTCCGGCTAACAGGAGCTTACAATCTAGAGGAGCAGAGGTTTCGGCTCACAGGAGCTTACAATCTAGAGGAGCAGAGGGTTCGGCTCACAGGAGCTTACAATCTAGAGGAGCAGAGGGTCCGGCTCACAGGAGCTTACAATCTAGAGGAGCAGAGGGTCCGGCTCACAGGAGTTTACAATCTAGAGGAGCAGAGGGTCCGGCTCACAGGAGCTTACAATCTAGAGGAGCAGAGGGTCCGGCTCACAGGAGCTTACAATCTAGAGGAGCAGAGGGTCCGGCTCACAGGAGTTTACAATCTAGAGGAGCAGAGGGTCCGGCTCACAGGAGCTTACAATCTAGAGGAGCAGAGGGTCCGGCTCACAGGAGCTTACAATCTAGAGGAGCAGAGGGTCCGGCTCACAGGAGCTTACAATCTAGAGGAGCAGAGGGTCCGGCTCACAGGAGCTTACAATCTAGAGGAGCAGAGGGTCCGGCTCACAGGAGTTTACAATCTAGAGGAGCAGAGGGTCCGGCTCACAGGAGTTTACAATCTAGAGGAGCAGAGGGTCCGGCTCACAGGAGCTTACAATCTAGAGGAGCAGAGGGTCCGGCTCACAGGAGTTTACAATCTAGAGGAGCAGAGGGTCCGGCTCACAGGAGCTTACAATCTAGAGGAGCAGAGGGTCCGGCTCACAGGAGCTTACAATCTAGAGGAGCAGAGGGTCCGGCTCACAGGAGCTTACAATCTAGAGCAGTTGTCGTGTGTTAATAACGCTCATTCGGTTGTCGTGTTTATGTCAATGTGTCGCTTTGTGGTGAATGTTTAACTTGTGAATATTAGATTAAAACCGATTCGTGTTAATTTATCGTTTTCTTGTCGTTTTTTGGCAGGTTTTGTGTGGGGGACAAGTTTTTTCTGAAGAACAATATGATTTTGTGTCAGATGGACTATGAGGAGGGACACCTGAACGGGAGCTTTGAGGCTCAGGTTCAATAACGTGAGGCTCGGGGCCGCGCTGGAGCGCCACCGTATGGATGTTCTGTGCACACACAGTGAGGAGCGTCTGTCGGCTTGCCTGCAATATTTTTTTAATTATCGGTCCCCTCCCCCCAAGAACTGTATAAAGCGTAGTATTTCCCTCCCCGATACCACACAAAGCAGTTGTAGGTGTACGGTTGTGGCCGCTTAGCTGAGCACTGCATCCGCCTGTATGTCCGTGAGGGTCCAGGGAGGGTCCGGGAAGGTCCTGTACAGTCTGTTTTATGTATATAAACCGGAACATTTATTTTATGAAAATGTAATGCAATTTTATTACTGGTGTGAAATTAAAGATTATGAATGTTTATTGAGTGAGGATTTCCTGTATCAGCCGGACGCTCTGTAACACGGGGCCCCGGGCCCGACCAGGAGAAACCAGGGAAATCCATTCCCACCAGGGACACCTTGCCCTCAGAAAGCCTCCAGCCAGGTGTATCTGCAGGAACCGGCCAGGAAACCCGCAGAGGATACAATGTGACATAATATCAGAAAAACGGTAATGCTGCCGGCTTCAGGTCTGGAGTCCAAAAACGACATTTCATGCAGGAACGTGACGACGATGTCCAGGAAATCTCAGGGCGGCACCAGGCAGGAGCCAGGGTGGAAACCAAAGGTTTTGTTTATAACCCAAGCGCTGGGCGAGAACAGGTTAATCCGACACGGGAAGCGGCGACGCTGGCAATAATAAAGTATATTCCAGATACACAGCGTTAGACTGGATTCACAGGAAAGGACGGTAATTAGTGAGCGCTGGTGCAGAAAACAGGATCACTGGAAACCACAGGTAAAGTCTATACAGGGCTTGATGACACATTTGCTTTGAATCTAGGAGCAGCTACAAAACTTAGGAGCCAGGTTTTTCTTCAGATTAACAAAGCTTTATTTTCCACAACGAAAGATACACTGATACCATTTTTTTAAGACCGAGTACGAGTACTGATACGTTTATTTAATGTCATGTGACACTTTCTAATAAATAATTTAGGATTTTGCTGAAAGTCTGTCCAAATTATGAAAATACTGAAATGCATGGCAAGACACTCCATTTACCCACTGCACACCCTGCCACACGCACAGACCTCATATATAAATATATACACACCCCAGACCTCAGATACATTTATACCTAGATAAAAATCAGACCTCAGATACATGTATACCCAGACAAAATAATAATGTATATAATAGGGGGTGTAGACTTTCTATGTGCTGTATATAATAGGGGTGTAAACTTTCTATGCGCTGTATATAATAGGGGTGTAGACTTTCTATGTGCTGTATATAATAGGGGGTGTAGACTTTCTATGCGCAGTATATAATAGGGGGTGTAGACTTTCTATGCCCCGTATATAATAGGGGGTGTAGACTTTCTATGCCCCGTATATAATAGGGGGTGTAGACTTTCTATGCCCTGTATATAATAGGGGGTGTAGACTTTCTGTGCGCTGTATATAATAGGGGGTGTAGACTTTCTATACGCTGTATATAATAGGGGTGTAGACTTTCTATGTGCTGTATATAATAGGGGTGTAGACTTTCTATGCGCTGTATATAATAGGGGGTGTAGACTTTCTATGCGCTGTATATAATAGGGGTGTAGACTTTCTATGCACTGTATATAAAAGGGGGTGTAGACTTTCTATGCGCTGTATATAATAGGGGGTGTAGACTTTCTATACGCTGTATATAATAGGGGGTGTAGACTTTCTATGCGCTGTATATAATAGGGGGTGTAGACTTTCTATGCGCTGTATATAATAGGGGTGTAGACTTTCTATGCGCTGTATATAATAGGGGGTGTAGACTTTCTATGCGCTGTATATAATAGGGGTGTAGACTTTCTATGCGCTGTATATAAAAGGGGGTGTAGACTTTCTATGCGCTGTATATAATAGGGGGTGTAGACTTTCTATACGCTGTATATAATAGGGGGTGTAGACTTTCTATGCGCTGTATATAAAAGGGGGTGTAGACTTTCTATGCGCTGTATATAATAGGGGGTGTAGACCAGGGACGTGCAGTCAGGGGTGGCAGGGGAGGCAGGGCCTCACCAGCCACTGACCTCACCGCACGTCACTGGTGTAGACTTTCTATACGCTGTATATAATAGGGGTGTAGACTTTCTATGCGCTGTATATAAAAGGGGGTGTAGACTTTCTATGCGCTGTATATAATAGGGGGTGTAGACTTTCTATGCGCTGTACAGGTGTCCATAAAGTCTCTTTACAATTTCCATAATTTATTCCAAATGCAAATGAAGAGACAGATAAGTGAAAATTATTACACAATGAGACGTATAGATTTAAGGTTTTTTTGCCTCATTTAATGCACCGCTATATGGGCACCATTAGTTGCAGGAAGCACATCGAGACGGTACTGGATTTCTTGCCATGTTGGCTGTAGCTTCCCCTCATCAATGGTGGCGTCAGTGATCCTCTGCTTTAGATTAGTGACGTCCCTTTGTTCCAGACACCATATCTTTAACCTAATCCCATAGAAAGAAATGGAGGGGAGTGATATCTGGTGAACAAGGTGGTCAAGGAATTGGGGCCCCCCCTTCCAATCCACTGCTCTGGAAATGTTTCATTTAGGAAGCCACCAGTGCAGACCCCAATGTGGTGCTGCAGCATCTTGCTGGAAAATGATGGCTGCTTGAAGGTCGTGTAGTTGTGGTGCCGCGTATTCAGTCAAAAGGTTAAGGTAAACATTTGCAGTAATTGATGTCTCGCCAAAGAAAAACACACAACAATGGGCAGGGCTTCACAAATTTGTAAACATGTAACATAGTGACTATATACAGAATGCGCCTGTAAACATGTAACACAGTGACTATATACAGAATGCACCTGTAAACATGTAACACAGTGACTATATACAGAATGCACCTGTAAACATGTAACATAGTGACTATATACAGAATGCACCTGTAAACATGTAACACAGTGACTATATACAGAATGCACCTGTAAACATGTAACACAGTGACTATATACAGAATGCACCTAAAACGTGTAAATACATGTGTAAACACAGTGACTATATACAGAATGCACCTGTAAACATGTAACACAGTGACTATATACAGAATGCACCTGTAAACATGTAACACAGTGACTATATACAGAATGCACCTGTAACATGTAACACAGTGACTATATACAGAATGCTCCTGTAAACATGTAACATAGTGACTATATACAGAATGTGCCTGTAAACATGTAACATAGTGACAATATACAGAATGCTCTTGTAAACATGTAACACAGTGACTATATACAGAATGCGCCTGTAAACATGTAACACAGTGACTATATACAGAATGCGCCTGTAAACATGTAACATAGTGACTATATACAGAATGCGCCTGTAAACATGTAACACAGTGACTATATACAGAATGCACCTGTAAACATGTAACATAGTGACTATATACAGAATGCGCCTGTAAACATGTAACATAGTGACTATATACAGAATGCGCCTGTAAACATGTAACACAGTGACTATATACAGAATGCGCCTGTAAACATGTAACACAGTGACTATATACAGAATGCGCCTGTAAACATGGAACACAGTGACTATATACAGAATGCGCCTGTAAACATGGAACACAGTGACTATATACAGAATGCGCCTGTAAACATGTAACATAGTGACTATATACAGAATGCGCCTGTAAACATGTAGCACAGTGACTATATACAGAATGCACCTGTAAACATGTAACACAGTGACTATATACAGAATGCGCCTGTAAACATGTAACACAGTGACTATATACAGAATGCGCCTGTAAACATGTAACAGTGACTATATACAGAATGCGCCTGTAAACATGTAACATAGTGACTATATACAGAATGCGCCTGTAAACATGGAACACAGTGACTATATACAGAATGCACCTGTAAACATGTAACACAGTGACTATATACAGAATGCGCCTGTAAACATGTAACACAGTGACTATATACAGAATGCACCTGTAAACATGTAACACAGTGACTATATACAGAATGCACCTGTAAACATGTAACACAGTGACTATATACAGAATGCACCTGTAAACATGTAACACAGTGACTATATACAGAATGCGCCTGTAAACATGTAACACAGTGACTATATACAGAATGCGCCTGTAAACATGTAACACAGTGACTATATACAGAATGCGCCTGTAAACCTGTAACACAGTGACTATATACAGAATGCGCCTGTAAACATGTAACACAGTGACTATATACAGAATGCACCTGTAAACATGTAACACAGTGACTATATACAGAATGCACCTGTAAACATGTAACACAGTGACTATATACAGAATGCACCTGTAAACATGTAACACAGTGACTATATACAGAATGTGCCTGTAATCATGTAACACAGTGACTATATACAGAATGCACCTGTAAACATGTAACACAGTGACTATATACAGAATGCGCCTGTAAACCTGTAACACAGTGACTATATACAGAATGCGCCTGTAAACATGTAACACAGTGACTATATACAGAATGCACCTGTAAACATGTAACACAGTGACTATATACAGAATGCGCCTGTAAACATGTAACACAGTGACTATATACAGAATGCACCTGTAAACATGTAACACAGTGACTATATACAGAATGTGCCTGTAATCATGTAACACAGTGACTATATACAGAATGCACCTGTAAACATGTAACACAGTGACTATATACAGAATGCGCCTGTAAACCTGTAACACAGTGACTATATACAGAATGCACCTGTAAACATGTAACACAGTGACTATATACAGAATGCACCTGTAAACATGTAACACAGTGACTATATACAGAATGCGCCTGTAAACATGTGACACAGTGACTATATACAGAATGCGCCTGTAAACATGTAACACAGTGACTATATACAGAATGCACCTGTAACACAGTGACTATATACAGAATGCGCCTGTAAACATGTAACACAGTGACTATATACAGAATGCACCTGTAAACATGTAACACAGTGACTATATACAGAATGCACCTGTAACACAGTGACTATATACAGAATGCGCCTGTAAACATGTAACACAGTGACTATATACAGAATGCTCCTGTAAACATGTAACACAGTGACTATATTTGCTACATATTTATTTTCTGGGTTAATCTGTATATTTGTGTTTTTAATATCTTGCATTTTATTACTTTGTGTTTCTGTAACAATTAAATGTTCTTGAATCCAGAACAAACTGAAAACGCGAGAATCTCAATGTGTCCGTCCTGGGAAAATACTTTATAAATAAATAAAATAAAACTAAACCAAGGGAAAAACAAAAGTAATATACAATGTGACATATAGCCTGACCATTAACCTCTTTAATGCTGAGCCATTTCAAGCCTGTGAAAAGGAAAAGTTATGATTTGGTTTACATTAAACGCTGAATATGGTCATGTTAGGTATCATTGGAAAGGCCAGACTCTGCCCTTTTTAACCTCCCTGGCAGTCTATTTATTTCAAATGTTCATGTCCCAAAGCTCTCTATCCCCCCCCCCCCCAGCGTTATCCTGAGTGTGGCTCGGTGTTAAATGTACTGGCTGGGTGGAGTAGAGGTAACATCACTGCTCTGCGTGGAGAGAACCTGCGGAGACATGGGTTTGATCCCAGCAAGAGCACCTCTCCAGTAAGTGTCCTTGGGCGAGACACCTAACGGTACAGACTCGCCACCCGGGACATACTGAAAACCAGAGAAATCTCAATGTATCCTTCCTGGAAAACCAGAGAAATCTCAATGTATCCTTCCTGGAAAACCAGAGAAATCTCAATGTATCCTTCCTGGAAAACCAGAGAAATCTCAATGTATCCTTCCTGGAAAACCAGAGAAATCTCAATGTATCCTTCCTGGTAAAAGCCTTTCGCCAAAAAAATAAATAAATTCCTATGTTGGAAGTGGTAACCCCAAGCAACACTCGGGATGCCGCTGGATACATCACCTCTACCTCGAAGTCCCCAGCAGTTTCCTCCGGCGATCGTGACCTCATACTTCCTGGTTCCCTCCTTGCGAGATGGAATCCAGGAAGTAAAACGCCGCGATCGCCGGAGGAGGCAGCTGGGGACATCGAGGGAGCGCAGGGAGAGGTGATGTATCCAGCCCGAGTATGGCTCGGGGTTACCGCTTTCAGCAGTGAAATTTAACCCCGAGACACACTCGGGATAACCGGCAGAGGAGGTTAATGACATGATCGATCCGGTATGATGCACAGGGATGGAGAAATAGTGGTCCGTAGGACCCCTGTGCTTCTTTGCTGAAGAGAAAGAGGCAGCACAGCCTCTCCCTCCCTCTCTCCCTGTGTTGGCACACTGATCCAGCATCTCCTATCATTGGGGATCAGGAGCTGTTGAGGGACAGGGGGAGCTTTCGGGCTTTTGGGGGGGAGGAGGAAACAGAGCCTCCATGTCTCTGCCTGTTTGATGCCTGGGGGAGGAGCAGTGGGTGACGCTGGCCCCGCCCATCAGAATGTGCAGCCACAGACAGGTGGGCCTATCAGCGACAGCATGCAAGGAGCCCCGAGAGCTGCTGGACATACTTTTTATTTCTCCCACGGCACGCGGCACAGCTTGTTCTATTTTGGTGGCAATGGGTTTGTCCAGTCACATCAGCGCAAAGACTCCAGGACCCTCATAAATCCAGAGGATTCCACCGTATTATCAGTGCCGGCGTCTGGCTGCCAATACCTCTTTCAGATCTGCATCAGGATTGTAACGTTCCTCTAACGTGGAATGATGCTCAGGACCCCCTGGTTCCCCATAGTTAGCGTTTTGCCCTCCAGTCCATTGAATCCTAGGAGTTATTCCTTTGCCTATGCATTTTATATTATCTGGTGATGCCGCCCTGGTTAATCATTGTATCATGTCACCGGAGGGAACAGAGCGATGTGTTGATATGAAGAGGTTTCATGCAATCGTCACATTAAAGCGTCTCTCGGAGATGTTTACCCGCCTGCCAACCTGTTTACTGTCAGAAAACACAAAAAAGCCCCAAAAGTCAAACCTGCAATCACCTGCCAATCCACAGGGAACCGACACCTGTCACGGCATCCGCGCCACGTCGCTCAGTCACACAGAACATGCGTGTTTATCAGCAAGCTCTGACCCTCATTATCTTCTGTGTGACTTTATATGCATATTTATAGGAAAAAAAAACAACATGTCAGGAGATACAAAGTATATTCTGCAGCCGATATGACGGGGAATCAAATCCACGGATCTGCAGCGACAATGAGGCGGATCAGGATGGGAGGAATGAAAAGCAGTGAGAGTATTATGGAAATAATCAGAGATTCCGAGATCGTCCTCTGGTCGCAACGTCCACGGCGGATGATGGGGGCAGCATGAGGGCCACACCGAGGAACCAGGAGGAAGAAAGCTCCGAGGGAGGGATCAAACCACAAGAGAAACGAACCCCAGAGAGACGTTGCCCAGATTGGGCTCAGTAAGAGATTCAGAAGGTCCAGGCTTGGATAGTGTTACAGACTGTGTCATTGTATCCACAAAACTTTAATAAGAGAAGTAATTAAAGTGTTGATACATGAAACGTGTCTGGGATCTCCTGCAGAGCAACCGTCACCAGACGTAGGGTGCGCAACTGTAACACGACACAGGATTCAAGGTGAAAGCATTTACTGTCACTGAGGAAACACATGACTTCTGTGCCCACTGGGCGAGATTCACTAAACCTCTCCAGGGAGGGAGTAAATAATGGACAGAAAGAAACACTAAGTCTGATTGGCATCCGTTGCTTTACGTCCAATTGTTCCAAACCCTGTCTGCACGGGACTGGGGCGATTCTCCTCTCCCCCATGATAACCTCAGGGGTCATCCTCATGCTGGAGGGTTCCCACCGGAACCGGCTCAAAAATCAAATGGACTGGAAAAAAATATCAAACCGCATTAACCCACCCGAACTCCTGGATCAATTCGTCACCCAAACCCCGAGCCCCTGTAAATGCTGAACCCCCAATTCCCGGACCAATCCATCAATCCGTCACCCAAACCAGGAGCCCCTGGAAATGCTGAACTCCAACTCCCACACCAATCCATTAATCCGTCACCCAATCCCCGAGCCACTGGAAATGCTGAACCCCAACTCCCAGACCAATCCATTAATCCGTACCCCAAGCCCCTGGAAATGCTGAACCCTCAACTCCTGAAGCGGTCCATCAATCTGTCACCCAAACCACGAGCCCCTGGAAATGCTGAACTCCAACTCCCAGACCAATCCATTAATCCAACACCCAAACCCCGAGCCCATGGAAATGCTGAACCCCCAACTCCCGAAACGGTCCATCAAGCCGTCACCAAAACCCTTTGTAAAGGAATGGTTTGTCATTTCATCCCTAACCTAAACCCAAAGCCGAACATTGGAAATTATTCTCTGACCCTCCCCAGACCCTGTCTGAATGGGAACATCATGATGCGGACATTGAAAGACCATCATAACTTCCAGCACCGATAAATAATGCAGAAAGACGGCTAAATCTGCTTAAAGTTTCCTAAATAAACACAAAAAGGTGATTATATGGCATCTGTGACGAATACCTGAAGGAGATCTCTCCCCCCCTGACGTTCTAGACAAAGCCCCAAATCCCGGAACATTAGGAGAACAACATTTCTGTTTTCTGAACTTCTGAATGAAAAGATAAAAAGCGGAATGATTTAAAGTCTGTCCTTTGTGGGACGCGGGATTCGCTGTGAGGATATTTCACAAGAAACGATTCTTTGGAAGGCGCCAAAACCATGCGAGAGCTGGCACCTACACAAAAAGAGAGGGACGTAATCAGCTTTACAGGAGCCGCCGCGTCCGAGCACACGTTCACGAGGAAGAACACTAGACAAAACTTGTATCGCAACGAAAACCGCATCACTTCAAAGCCAGGGAATGTTAAATGGCTCTTTATGGTGAAATCACCGCTGGACGTTTTACAATTGCTCATCGTTCCTTGGAACTGGAGGGAGATTACGAGGACGAAAACCCCACACCTCAACTAAAACTTAACCATTTCCCTTCAGATGACTTCCCATTCAAGCCTAAGACGAGTTTAAATCAGGGTCAGAAGCCGCGGCCCTCCAGAGGCTCCGGAACTACATTTCCCATGAGGTACGGACAAGCTCATGAAATGCAGAGCATCATGGAACATGTAGTGTCGAAACATACGGAATGCAAAGGTTACTGAAGAAATTACACAGCCAGCATTTCAGTCTGATTCGGTCGCTGCGCAGGCTAAATGCAGCCGAAATTCCAGCCAATGCATGGGACTCCGCTTAGATTGTAAAATCTGGAGCAGGGTCCCCTCGCTTCTCTTAGATTGTAAGCTCTGGAGCAGGGTCCCCTCGCTTCTCTTAGATTGTAAGCTCTGGAGCAGGGTCCCCTTGCTTCTCTTAGATTGTAAGCTCTGGAGCAGGGTCCCCTCGCTTCTCTTAGACTGTAAGCTCTGGAGCAGGGTCACCTCTCCTCTTAGATTGTAAGCTCTGGAGCAGGGTCCCCTCTCCTCTTAGATTGTAAGCTCTGGAGCAGGATTCCCTCTCCTCTTAGATTGTAAGCTCTGGAGCAGGGTCCCCTCTCCTATTAGATTGTAAGCTCTGGGGCAGGGTCCCCTCTCGTCTTAGATTGTAAGCTCTGGGGCAGGGTCCCCTCTCCCCTTAGATTGTAAGCTCTGGGGCAGGGTCCCCTCTCCTCTTAGATTGTAAGCTCTGGAGCAGGGTCCCCTCTCCTCTTAGATTGTAAGCTCTGGAGCAAGGTCCCCTCTCCTCTTAGATTGTAAGCTCTGGAGCAGGGTCCGCTCTCCTACTGTTCTGTGTGTTTAACTTGTATGCATATTTGTTATTCTGTTTCACCCATTACACAACACTATGGAACGTGTTAGCACTTTATAGACACTTGCAACTGTAACAGAATTTACAGGGGGGTTATTCATTAACACTGCAAACATTGGCGATTATCAATGATGATAAACTTCAGCGTGCTCCCAAAGGGAGGTCAGACACAGTAAGGAGACTCCATGGTGAATCCTCCGTCTCTTTGTGCATTTCCCTTTTGGAAAAACATCGGCTAAGGCTCTGGTCAGACGAGCGCATTCTGTGACGACTGTGCGTCCATGCACAACGGACGTACTTTCTGACTGACGACAAGGTAGTGGCCACACAGTCCGTTTTTGTGACTGACGTTATTTTTGACGGATGTAGGAGGGAAAATAAATTAATATGAAAAACATTTTGTCCGTCAAAAATGCTGGAGGTATAAATGCTGGAGGTATAAATGCTGGACGTGTAAATGCTGGACGTATAAATGCTGGGCGTATAAATGCTGGACGTATAAATACTGGACGTGTAAATGCTGGACGTATAAATGCTGGGCGTATAAATGCTGGACGTATACATGCTGGACGTATAAATACTGGACGTGTAAATGCTGGACGTATAAATGCTGGGCATATAAATGCTGGGCATATAAATGCTGGGCGTATAAATGCTGGACGTATAAATGCTGGAGGTATAAATGCTGGACATGTAAATGCTGGACGTATAAATGCTGGGCGTATAAATGCTGGGCGTATAAATGCTGGAGGTATAAATGCTGGACATGTAAATGCTGGGCTTGTAAATGCTGGACGTATAAATGCTGGACGTATAAATACTGGACGTGTAAATGCTGGACGTATAAATGCTGGGCGTGTAAATGCTGGAGGTATAAATGCTGGGCATATAAATGCTGGGCGTATAAATGCTGGAGGTATAAATGCTGGATGTGTAAATGCTGGACGTATAAATACTGGACGTGTAAATGCTGGAGGTATAAATGCTGGGCATATAAATGCTGGGCGTATAAATGCTGGACGTATAAATGCTGGAGTATAAATGCTGGACATGTAAATGCTGGACGTATAAATGCTGGGCGTATAAATGCTGGGCGTATAAATGCTGGAGGTATAAATGCTGGACGTGTAAATGCTGGGCTTGTAAATGCTGGACGTATAAATGCTGGATGTATAAATACTGGACGTGTAAATGCTGGACGTATAAATGCTGGGCGTGTAAATGCTGGAGGTATAAATGCTGGGCATATAAATGCTGGGCGTATAAATGCTGGCGGTATAAATGCTGGACGTGTAAATGCTGGACGTGTAAATGCTGGGCGTATAAATGCTGGACGTGTAAATGCTGGACGTATAAATGCTGGATGTGTAAATGCTGGGCGTATAAATGCTGGGCGTATAAATGCTGGGCGTATAAATGCTGGACGTGTAAATGCTGGACGTATAAATGCTGGATGTGTAAATGCTGGACGTATAAATGCTGGACGTATAAATGCTGGACGTGTAAATGCTGGGTGTCTAAATGCTGGACGTGTAAATGCTGGACGTATAAATGCTGGGTGTGTAAATGCTGGGCGTATAAATGCTGGACGTATAAATGCTGGACGTATAAATGCTGGATGTGTAAATGCTGGGCGTATAAATGCTGGACATGTAAATGCTGGGCGTATAAATGCTGGACGTGTAAATGCTGGATGTATAAATGCTGGGCGTATAAATGCTGGACGTATACATGCTGGACGTATAAATACTGGACGTGTAAATGCTGGAGATATAAATGCTGGGCATATAAATGCTGGGCGTATAAATGCTGGACATATAAATGCTGGAGGTATAAATGCTGGACATGTAAATGCTGGACGTATAAATGCTGGGCGTATAAATGCTGGGCGTATAAATGCTGGGCGTATAAATGCTGGGCGTATAAATGCTGGGCGTATAAATGCTGGAGGTATAAATGCTGGAGGTATAAATGCTGGACGTATAAATGCTGGACGTATAAATGCTGGACGTATAAATGCTGGACGTATAATACTGGACGTGTAAATACTGGACGTGTAAATGCTGGAGTATAAATGCTGGGCATATAAATGCTGGGCATATAAATGCTGGGCGTATAAATGCTGGACGTATAAATGCTGGAGGTATATAATGCTGGACATGTAAATGCTGGACGTATAAATGCTGGGCGTATAAATGCTGGGCGTATAAATGCTGGAGGTATAAATGCTGGACGTGTAAATGCTGGGCTTGTAAATGCTGGACGTATAAATGCTGGACGTATAAATACTGGACGTGTAAATGCTGGACGTATAAATGCTGGGCGTGTAAATGCTGGAGGTATAAATGCTGGGCATATAAATGCTGGGCGTATAAATGCTGGAGGTATAAATGCTGGATGTGTAAATGCTGGACGTATAAATACTGGACGTGTAAATGCTGGAGGTATAAATGCTGGGCATATAAATGCTGGGCGTATAAATGCTGGACGTATAAATGCTGGAGGTATAAATGCTGGACATGTAAATGCTGGACGTATAAATGCTGGGCGTATAAATGCTGGAGGTATAAATGCTGGACGTGTAAATGCTGGGCTTGTAAATGCTGGACGTATAAATGCTGGATGTATAAATACTGGACGTGTAAATGCTGGACGTATAAATGCTGGGCGTGTAAATGCTGGAGGTATAAATGCTGGGCATATAAATGCTGGGCGTATAAATGCTGGAGGTATAAATGCTGGACGTGTAAATGCTGGACGTGTAAATGCTGGGCGTATAAATGCTGGACGTGTAAATGCTGGACGTATAAATGCTGGATGTGTAAATGCTGGGCGTATAAATGCTGGGCGTATAAATGCTGGACGTGTAAATGCTGGACGTATAAATGCTGGATGTGTAAATGCTGGACGTATAAATGCTGGACGTATAAATGCTGGACGTGTAAATGCTGGGTGTCTAAATGCTGGACGTGTAAATGCTGGACGTATAAATGCTGGGTGTGTAAATGCTGGGCGTATAAATGCTGGACGTATAAATGCTGGACGTATAAATGCTGGATGTGTAAATGCTGGGCGTATAAATGCTGGACATGTAAATGCTGGGCGTATAAATGCTGGACGTGTAAATGCTGGATGTATAAATGCTGGGCGTATAAATGCTGGACGTATACATGCTGGACGTATAAATACTGGACGTGTAAATGCTGGAGATATAAATGCTGGGCATATAAATGCTGGGCGTATAAATGCTGGACATATAAATGCTGGAGGTATAAATGCTGGACATGTAAATGCTGGACGTATAAATGCTGGGCGTATAAATGCTGGGCGTATAAATGCTGGGCGTATAAATGCTGGAGGTATAAATGCTGGAGGTATAAATGCTGGACGTATAAATGCTGGACGTATAAATGCTGGACGTATAAATGCTGGGCGTATAAATACTGGACGTGTAAATACTGGACGTGTAAATGCTGGACATATAAATGCTGGATGTATACATGCTGGACGTATAAATACTGGACATGTAAATGCTGGGCGTATAAATACTGGACGTGTAAATGCTGGACGTGTAAATGCTGGACATATAAATGCTGGACGTATACATGCTGGACGTATAAATACTGGACGTGTAAATGCTGGGCGTATAAATGCTGGACGTGTAAATGCTGGATGTATAAATGCTGGACGTGTAAATGCTGGATGTATAAATGCTGGACGTGTAAATGCTGGAGGTATAAATGCTGGGCGTATAAATGCTGGACATGTAAATGCTGGGCGTATAAATGCTGGATGTATAAATGCTGGAGGTATAAATGCTGGGCGTATAAATGCAGTCTGCCTGACTACGTTCCATCACTCACACACAAAGCTATGCAGACGTTGCGGACGTGGCGCACTCTGTGCGTCCGTTCTAGCGGTTTTACGTTCTTGCCTAACCTGTGTCCGTTTGTGGCGTCCGTTGTGTGTCCGCACTTCTGTGAGGACGTACTTCGTGTATGTGTCTCTATTGATCATAATTGTATGCTACCACGGACGTTAAAATGTGCAGCAACACGGACGTGATCACTGCGCTCGTCTGACACGGGCCTTATTGTTGCAACAGCGCGAGCTTCATTGATGTTTGATGTGAACTGCAGGATGTTAGTAAATAACCCGTTAAATGTTCAGCATTATTAAAGGAATGGCGTCTGCTGATCCTTCCGGCCAGAGGAAATAAAATGTAAAGTGATTTAATATATAATTAGGAGAAACAGGCGAACGCCTAAAGGCTTCAAATAAACAGCGTCTCGCACGATGCGTCAGTGTTTACAAAGCGTTCTTATTCATACATATACACTCCAACATTCACACGCTACCAACTGCCTGGAGGGTCGCATGAGTCTTTATGGACAGCCCTGCCCCATTGGCCCCATTGAAGAGCCGCCACTGCGGGTTTATTGAATTAGGAGTTTTATAAAATAGGGTTATTTCTTGGTGTTTTAATCTGTTTTTCTTGAATTTGTTAATAATAATGTCCTTCATGGTTCCATTCTGCCCCTCGGCTCCGCAGTGACTGATTGGGTTTTTACGGCCTGACGTCACCTTTCTTGACCCGGGGTTTCCGGCACCGGCACATGATGGGTGATAACCTCTGGTATGCGGCGCTGACGGCTGGTGTCATAGTCCATAAGCGGCGAGTGCCAGAGATTGCCTATCCTCGACAAAAAAAACACCAATTTTAATTTTTTCTTACTTAATAACGAGAGGAGAGAAAACGATCCGCCGGCCGGTAAATCATTCTCCAGCGCCGAGTTCAAGAGTTCAGTTTTAAAATGAACACGCCAGTCATCCCGGCTTTATAAAGCGCACGCCACCCGTTTTATTATCCAATTAACTGTACATCTTAATAATGGTCTTTCTCGTAAAAAGAGAGAATATTCTATCTGGGGATCTGGGGTGAAATTCATCCTGACGCGCTGATGTCACAGCCCGGAGATCTGCTTTATGATGCCGCGAGGCGCCGGCAAAGAGCATCATTTACAGGTAATTGTTTGGGGACGTTTATTAAAGCCCCCTCATAATACCTAGATGTACAGACACGCGGATAAAATCACGTTTTTCAAGACGCGCAACATAAACAATATTGTTCCAGGAACCATTTTTCAATCGGCAATAAAAGCCGCACTTTCCGCTCTGAAACGTGATCCCAGGAATCTCTGATGTCGAAGGTTTAACGTTTCATGCGTCTTGATCTCTGACCCTCTTTCCCATCCCCTGTATTGTCCCCCCCCTTTACCCTGTGTATAACACGCTCCACTCTGTGCATCTCCCCCAGCGCCTCTATATTATACTATTAAAGCAACACATGAGGTCAGTCACCTGGACACGAGACCCCAAGAGCGGCGCTCGTTACTTTAACCTACAATATCATAGGGCTACTAACTAACGATTAAGGAATTTTATGTAACATAAATAACCACAACCTTTCTTTTTTTTTTATTTGAGCAAATAAAGCCGTACAAATGAAATCGTGCGATAAATCTGCCGATATGACAATGCCTTCAAAGAAGTGATAACATTTTTTGATGATAGCAACAAGCCCGTAGGCCAAATCGTCCAGTGCATACGTCCAATACGCGTGTGTGGAAACAGATAAAAGGACGGTAAAACAGCAATAAAAGTGAAAATTAAAATCCCCTCGGATGGCTGCGGGGTCTCAGGGACGTAGTCATACCTTGCCCTCACGGGGAGGTATCCGAGGGTGGGCACAGGGAAAATAGGAGAAGAGAAAAAAAAAAGGGTGGGTGGATGAGGGAAAAAAGATAGACAACAAACATCAACATAATCAGGACAACCTGCCACAAAAACACAGCAAGGCAGGGTCCCTGCTTGAGTGCAAAAAAGGAAAACAGAACAAGAGAGGGGGCGAGCGAACGGCAAAGCAAAGAGACTTGTGCAGATACAAAAGCTGCACAGAAAGTGAGGTGTGGAAGTAGTCGAAACTACAAGGGAATGGCCTGAGGAGAGGGGAGGGGGCCAGCAGCCCCCCACAACCCCAAATCCGATAAAGGGAGACATCACGCCCGTAAGGCGCATCCCTCAGGAGATGACACAAATCCCTCCCAATAAAACCACTTCTGCAAATGCTGCGCCATCCGACTCGCCGCCGATGCCGGTAGGATTTCATGCATTTTAAGTTCCTCTATCCGGGCTATAAAGTGCGAGCTCCGGGGTCGAGTTCCAGTCGCCCAGAGAAGAGCCACTAGAGATCTTGCTGTAAGTAAGAGAGGTAAGAGTACCGAGCGTCGCAGAGAGGAGGAGGAAAAGGGGACCTGCAGAAGCAGAAACACCCGTACCGTAACGGGTATAGAACCCCTTTTTCATAAGCAATTCGCGTAGTGTAGGTAACTTTCATAAGTACATAAGCAAATTGCATATCTTGCGTACTTTTCACACAAGGTATATGAGTGCTTGGTCAGAGATGGGTTGTTGCTGTTAGCGCTTGGTCAGAGGGATGTGTTGATGCTGCGAGCGCTTGGTCAGAAGGATGGGTTGATGCTGCGAGCGCTTGGTCAGAAGGATGGGTTGATGCTGCGAGTGCTTGGTCAGAGGGATGGGTTGATGCTGCGAGTGCTTGGTCAGAGGGATGGGTTGATGCTGCGGGCGCTTGGTCAGAGGGATGGGTTGATGCTGCGGGCGCTTGGTCAGAGGGATGGGTTGATGCTGCGAGTGCTTGGTCAGAGGGATGAGTTGATGCTGCGAGCGCTTGGTCAGAGGGATGGGTTGATGCTGCGAGCGCTTGGTCAGAAGGATGGGTTGATGCTGCGAGCGCTTGGTCAGAGGGATGAGTTGATGCTGCGAGCGCTTGGTCAGAGGGATGGGTTGATGCTGCGAGCGCTTGGTCAGAGGGATGGGTTGATGCTGCGAGCGCTTGGTCAGAGGGATGGGTTGATGGTGCGAGCGAGCGCTTGGTCAGAGGGATGGGTTGATGCTGCGAGTGCTTGGTCAGAGGGATGAGTTGATGCTGCGAGTGCTTGGTCAGAGGGATGGGTTGATGCTGCGAGCGCTTGGTCAGAGGGATGGGTCGATGCTGCGAGCACTTGAGCAGAGGGATGGGTTGATGCTGCGAGCGCTTGGTCAGAGGGATGGGTTGATGCTGCGAGCGCTTGGTCAGAGGGATGGGTTGATGCTGCGAGCGCTTGGTCAGAGGGATGGGTTGATGCTGCGAGTGCTTGGTCAGAGGGGTGGGTTGATGCTGCGAGCGCTTGGTCAGAGGGATGGGTCGATGCTGCGAGCACTTGGGCAGAGGGATGGGTTGATGCTGCGAGCGCTTGGTCAGAGGGATGGGTTGATGGTGCGAGCGCTTGGTCGGAGGGATGGGTTGATGCTGCGAGCGCTTGGTCGGAGGGATGGGTTGATGCTTCGAGCGCTTGGTCAGAGGGATGGGTTGATGCTGCGAGCGCTTGGTCAGAGGGATGGGTTGATGGTGCGAGCGCTTGGTCAGAGGGATGGGTTGATGGTGCGAGCGCTTGGTCAGAGGGATGGGTTGATGCTGCGAGTGCTTGGTCAGAGGGATGAGTTGATGCTGCGAGTGCTTGGTCAGAGGGATGGGTTGATGCTGCGAGCACTTGGGCAGAGGGATGGGTCAATGCTGCGAGCGCTTGGTCAGAGGGATGGGTCGATGCTGCGAGCGCTTGGTCAGAGGGATGGGTTGATGCTGCGAGCGCTTGGTCAGAGGGATGGGTTGATGCTGCGAGTGCTTGGTCAGAGGGATGGGTTGATCCTGCATGCGCAGCTTAAGCCCATGATTGCTTTCTCAAATGAACGCTGCTACAAGCAATTGGTCATAGATGATGATGTCAGCATGAAATTGGGGTTAATAAACTAAAGTGGTCAGGGTGCGTAGAGTGTCCCTTTTAAATAATTTTGTGAACAAACTGAGTGGGAGGAGGGACTGGAGGTGGAAGGGAGTGACTTTGCTGAAGTGACTTGACCTGAGTGTGAGAGGGAGTGGGTATGGAAAAAAGACCGGATCTGAGTGTGGGAGTGAGTTTGGGGAAAGAGACCAGACCAAAGGGAGGGAATGGCAGTTCCGGACCAAAGCGGGGTGGCAGGGAGGGTGGGGTGGTGGCACAGGACTCCAGCTTCAAGTATTTTTTTTATTTATTTATTTATTTATAAAGGATTTTACCAAGAAGGATACATTGAGATCTCTCTAGTTTTCAAGTACGTCCTGGGTTCAAGAACATTAAAATGTTACAGAAATACAAAGTAATACAATGCAAGATATTAAAAACAAAACACAAATATACAGATTAACACAGAAAATAAATATGTAGGAAATAGTTACTGTGTTACATGTTTACAGGCGCATTCTGTATATAGTCACTGTGTTACATGTTTACAGGTGCATTCTGTATATAGTCACTAGGTTACATGTTTACAGGCGCATTCTGTATATAGTCACTAGGTTACATGTTTACAGGTGCATTCTGTATATAGTCACTGTGTTACATGTTTACAGGTGCATTCTGTATATAGTCACTAGGTTACATGTTTACAGGCGCATTCTGTATATAATCACTAGGTTACATGTTTACAGGTGCATTCTGTATATAGTCACTGTGTTACATGTTTACAGGCGCATTCTGTATATAGTCACTGTGTTACATGTTTACAGGTGCATTCTGTATATAGTCACTATGTTACATGTTTACAGGTGCATTCTGTATATAGTCACTGTGTTACATGTTTACAGGCGCATTCTGTATATAGTCACTATGTTACATGTTTACAGGCGCATTCTGTATATAGTCACTATGTTACATGTTTACAGGTGCATTCTGTATATAGTCACTGTGTTACATGTTTACAGGTGCATTCTGTATATAGTCACTGTGTTACATGTTTACAGGTGCATTCTGTATATAGTCACTGTGTTACATGTTTACAGGTGCATTCCGTATTGAGGTATGTTAATAGGGAGCTCGAGTGACTTTAGACTGGGGGAAGATTTGATGGCGTCTGGGAGGTTATTCCATAATTGCGGTGCTCTGTAGGAAAATGAGGATCGAGCCACTTGCTTTTTGTATTGTGGTATTGCAAGTAAGGTGCTGGTCCTGGATCGGAGGTTATAGGAGGAGGGAACTGCTGTTGGAGGCAGTCTATTCAGGTAGGATGGTAGCTTCCCAGAATAGCTCTTAAACACCAGGCTGGAAAGGTGAAGAGTGCGTCTGGATTCCAGCGATGGCCAGTTTAGCTCTTTTAACATGTCACAATGGTGGGTCATGTAGTTACATTGTAGCACAAAGTGGCAGAATGAGTTATACAATGTGGGGAGTTTATGAAGGTGTGTTTGCGGGGCGGCTGCATACACTACATCTCCGTAATCAATAGCCGGCATAAGCATTTGTTGTACAATCTGCTTTCTTACCGCGGGGCTCAGGCAGGATTTGTTTCTGTACAGGGCACCTAGTTTGGGGTAAAGTTTAGATGAGAGTTTTTCGATGTGGGGCCAAAGGATAGATTTGGGTGTAACCACATACCTAGATATTTGAGAGAAGTGACTGTGGTCAGCGTGCCATTTGATTTTGTCCCAACACATAGATGGGGATTTTGCAATTTGTGTAGTTTAGGTTTTGTTCCAAAGAGCATCGTTACAGTTTTGTCAGTATTTAAAAAAAGTTTGTTGTGTTTGATCCACTTTTCTACCTCTGTGAATTGTTCTTGCAGCGCTGCCTCCAGCTGCGGGAGATTTGGTTTGCTGGTATAGATTACAGTGTCATCTGCGTACATATGTACAGTTGAGGCTTTGCAGACATTGGGCAGATCATTTATGAATATTGTGAATAGCAGGGGGCCGAGTATTGAGCCTTGGGGTACACCGCAAGTGACTGGGAGGGGGAGGGAGGAGCTGCCAGAAATTGACACATATTGCCATTGGTTGGATACATATGATTGAAACCAGGTTAGCGTGTGATCACCAATACCAGAGTCTTTATGTTTTTTTAACAAGATGCCATGGTCTACTGTGTCAAAGGCCTTGGCAAAATCAAGGAAGATGGCTCCAGTTAGGTTTCCTTGTTCCATCCCAGCTTGGATATCATTGCAGACTTTTAAAAGGGCGGTTGTAGTTGAGTGATTTGGACGAAAGCCTGATTGATCCGGGGTTAAGTAGTTCCAATATTGATAATAATCACGTAATTGTGTGTAGACGCATTTTTCCAAAATTTTTGACATTACAGGGAGCAATGATATCGCACGGTAGTTGGATACCAAAGTACTGTCACCACTTTTATGGATAGGTACCACTCTCGCAGTCTTCCAGAGTTTGGGTATGTATCCAGTCACCAGTGATTCATTGATTAGGGTTGCGACAGGATTTGCAATTGCCGGTGCACTGATTTTCAGAAGCATCGCTGGGATTTGATCAGGTCCAGACTGGTATTTCATTGTTTGGTTACGGAGGGGTTTAGTAACGACACTGACAGGCACTGGTCTGAAAATGAATTCCTGTCTGATACATGGAATTTGTACAGTTGGAGGGGCCTGATCTGCGTGCAGGGTTTCTGAGTGCATGTCATTTCCTAGCTTAGCAATCAGGGAGGTGGCACATCCAACAAAATAATCATTAAAGGTGTTTGCTACATCTAGGGGGTGTTGCAGGGTTTGGTTGTTTACTTTGAAAGCAGCCAGCTGGGAGTGCTTGTATGTTACTTATGGTTTTCCAAAAGTTTCTCGGGTTTGATATGTTATTGTTTAGATTTTCATTGAAACTTTTTTTTTTTCAATGAAAATCTAAACAATAACATATCAAACCCGAGAAACTTTTGGAAAGCGGGGCATGGGAATTCCAGACTTGCAGGAGCTCGGACTGAAAGTATGCAATTGCACAGTCTAGGTCTGGGATTAGGTTTAGTCTGTACCATGGGAGCGGTTTGAGATCAATTAGGAAGGATTCAAGGATAAATTCTTGAAAGACCTGCTGGTTATTACCTTCACCCAGTGACAGTATCCTATTGTTTGTGTTATAGTTCTGCTACTGTTGTAAACGGAATAAACCAAACTGGTTGTGTCTGACATAACCCTAGAACTAAATCCTACCTAGTAAAGCAGCGGTGTGTCTTCTCCAATCAGCTCCGAAGCTGAGGTTATTTACGTTTAACTTACAGGGTTATCCAAAGAGATCCAAATTGCTTGAGAAAGGTAACCGAACGCTGAAAATCAGCGTTCGGTTACCTTTCCTGGCCATTTGGCTATCCAGAGAGCAAGCAATTCGCCAAATCCTGGCGAAATGCCTGCACATATGGTGCCTGTTCGGTGCCTGTTCGAGGGCAGTGAAATCTCCATAGAGAAGCAATGCTTTGTCTATTCAGAGAACACAAACCAGCAGTGAAAGGTTCCCCTAATGCCCTGCCATTCGGTGGTTTAATTCGGCAGGTTTATTCAGGCGAATCCCATAGGCTTCAATGTTAAAAATATTCCCGTTTTAATTCAATATCTAATAAACCGTTCATTATAAAATTCTGCAGCAAAAAGTCTCTTCATTTATAGATTTTTTAGGATACTTTAAGCATTTTTCTGAATTTTTTTTTCAAGTCTTTTTTTTTTTTTCAAGTTTACTTATTTTTTCTGTAACAGCCCTTTTTATCATCATTCCATGGACCTCATATGCAAATTTCAGACATTTTCGCTCAGTAGCTTCTTTGCAAACAGCGTTTCACTTTCACATTCATACAAACTGTTTTGCTAATTTATTCACCTCCCTCTGTCTGCGGTCTCGGCTTTTTCCGGCGGCTTCGCTGCGTGTGATCGGCTCCTGCTCGGGTTTTTACGGCGTCTTCGACGAGTTAATCCAGATGTTTTTGGGGGTTTTCGGCGTGCATTCGGTGGGTTTTGCGGTTAGTTTTCGTCAGGTTTGCGGCAGCTTTTCCCTGTAGTTCGGGGACCCTGTGATGTTTGCTGAATACACCGCAGGGTCACCGAAATGCAATCGGCAAAAGGAACCGAATTGAAGAGAACGAAACGTCACCGAACGTGCGGTGACTTTTCAAATCTCTTTGGATAACCCTGATAGTCTGACTCTAAACAGTGTGAGCTGCACACAGGACCATTAATCCATAATGGAAATAGTTGACAACTAATTTAATTATCGATTAGTTATCGATTAATCGATTAGTTGTTTCAGCCCCAGAATGAGATTTCCATTCCAATAAACGTGTAAACATAAACATTAGATAATATCTCTGTTTTCTCATATAAAAGGAAGGTCTGTTTACGGAATTAATTTGCATACAGTTGCAGCATATGATGATATATTTATAAATTAATCTGATGCTGAAATTCGCGTTTTCTTTCCATTCCGTTTTTTCATTTTTTGCACTCACTTTGCTGAAATTCACCCCAATAAAACCCTTGGTTCTCTCGTCATTATGCAGATGAGGAATGAGCTGGTACATGGGGGGGGGATTTAATTATACGATATCATGAGTGGGTCTGAGCCCCCCCTCCCCCAATCTATCTTCTCTGATTCCATCAAGTAAGGAAATGAATGAATTTATGACAATTTGTGGCAATATTTAACCCCGTGGCCCGTGCACGCACACCCCCACAGCCCGCGGTCTGTTACCTGCTCAGAGTTGCCGGCCTTACCGCAGCCGGTAAAGTGAAGCCTTCAGTTGGGGGGGCCTTTTGCATTTGATTGCGTCAGACTGAGCGTGTCTGAATTGGCCCTGACAGGGGCAGATTTCAAAATCGGCCAACATTCCTGATGTGTTCGTTTGACGTAACGAGCATCTCCACGGAGATATCAATACGAGGGATGAGGTTCTGCAATGACAGGAAGAGACACAGCTACACTTTAACACTGTCATGAAGCTGCATGAAAACCACCGGCAACAAATATATGCGTTACTCCATCACTATGAAAAAAGCCAGAATTCCCCTCCATTACATATTTAATTATTGATATCATTATTACCATGTTTGTTATTTACCAGTGAGGCTGTGCGGTTTTACGCCCCTATGCGCCCCTATGCATGAGCCGCCACTGGTTTGTGATCACTGGGCACAGGGACCCTCTAAAAGGAGCACGTGTCTAAAAATGCTGATTGGTCTCCCCCACAAAATGACCTGAATCCGTGGATTTTTCAGTCAATACTGGGCAGCAAAAGGATAAACCTGTGGATGCTTCCACTGTTTGAGCCAAGCACTCAAAGGCGTCAAACCGGAGATGCCGTGCGGCCTAGCTCTATGTGGCAATGTACGCACGTTTGAGATCCCTGCCTGTCCAAACGCCCGCCCCTAAGAGGTTTATGGCCTACAACTCCCAGAATTCTTTAAATGCATTAGATGGGCAGAGGATCATGGGAGCTGCAGTGCAGTAATATCTTGGGAGTTTGAGACCCCCGCTATATGGCATCAGTGTTTTGTGTGACCTTTGCAGTTACTTGGCATTAATCTGACCCTCGCTTCTTGAGACGTGGTGTGTGGAATGCGTTATCGTCATGCAAACATGAGCTATATTCTGTCCTCTGGGGCGGGACCCTCCAGGACCTCCCCCGAGCTGCGATATGTACACTGTCCAATGACAGGCGTTCCCAGTGACCATATCTGGAAGTGAATGTATCCCTGGAGACACCATCTTGGTGTGTTATTACGCCGGTATTGATGGCATGTGAGAGCGGCGAGGAGGATCTGTACGTTCCGCAGCCGATAGAAGAAACGCGTCACAGCGAGTGCTCACTCCGTAAAATAAATAGCGGCGTTAATGGAGTGTCGGAGCCTCTTAATGAACGGCTCATATTGTACCTGGGACGCTAAGTGCGACTAATGGACTTTCACAATCAGACACCATATATTAACAGCCGGTGATCCTGTGCGCCGCTGCTTAATGCGCCGCCGGATATTCTCACCAAAACCATGCGAAAAGGGAGCAGAGGACGACATAAACTGCAGTAAGAACGTACTGGCACACTAGGCTTGGTGCTAATCCACTCCCATCACTCCCAGCGAGCCAACAGGCAGGCTGAGCATCACGGGATTCATGGTCTGCAGCAGCACAAACATCTGAGACTTTTCAGTAGTGAGTGTGGCTATCAGCCCCCCACATGCGGCCAGTGAGGATACGGGCCCCCCCACCTGCGGCCAGTGAGGATACGGGCCCCCCCACCTGCGGCCAGTGAGGATACGGGCCCCCCCACCTGCGGCCAGTGAGGATACGGGCCCCCCCACCTGCGGCCAGTGAGGATACGGGCCCCCCCACCTACGGCCAGTGAGGATACGGGCCCCCCCACCTGCGGCCAGTGAGGATACGGGCCCCCCACCTGCGGCCAGTAAGGATACGGGCCCCCCCACCTGCGGCCAGTGAGGATACGGGCCCCCCCCTGCGGCCAGTGAGGATACAGCCCCCCCACCTGCGGCCAGTGAGGATACAGCCCCCCCACCTGCGCCAGTGAGGATACGGGCCCCCCCACCTGCGCCAGTGAGGATACGGGCCCCCCCACCTGCGGCCATTAAGGACACGTGTGGCCAGTGAGGGTATAGTTTGTACACAGTACAGACCTCGTTACATTCAGCCGCCACATCCACAGATTTTATTTTAATAGAAGCTCAGTAAAGGGTTAACACAAAAAACTTCGACAAAACCTTAAAAAAAAAAAATATGTGTACTTCAGCTGTGACTTTTGTTGAAGGTGCGCGGCGTTATCTTCTCCGCACGGAGGCTTAAACAAATGGCGGGGGAGGGGAATAACTAATGTTAATAAATTGGCATCTTTAATGATAATGCGCCGCAGCGTTTGTAATTAAGAGGAGATAATGGTAATGAATTGACTTCCCGTCTGCTGCAAACGCTGAAAAGACACTCGCCAGGGTCCCCTTTGTGCGGTGCGGGTTCCTCCGCACGCAGATACAGAGCTTATAAAGCCGTACGGTCTGATCCGGCGCGTTACCGAATAGAATCCGGAGGAGTAATAAAGCCAACGACCAGCCGGCCAAGGTCACATCTCCGCGGCCACTAGCCGGGGGAGGGGGGGTCACTCAGGCCAGTGTACCGCGGGGACAGTCACATCGCTGGACTTACACCAGGTGAGGCTTCTGGTTTGTGTATCTTTATTAGTAACATTTTGTACGTTCATTGTAACATTTCATCACAACAAACCTCTGATCCTGACGCCCTGATCACAACATCATCCTGTTACTAGACACAAATAGGAATATCCAATGCTTCTAGCCAGAGAGATCGACCGCACCAGGCCGGCATGCGACTGGCTGGTTAAGAGAGTTATAAACCACCATTTGTCTGCACTAGACCCAGAAAAGCAACCCTCTTAAAGAAACACTGTGCGGTGTGCACGCTCCATCCTATCTGAGGGGTCAGGTTGCTGTGAGCTCCCCACTCCCTCCCTGAGGTTGGCCCAGAGGGCTGATTCAGCCATCTAGATGCAGGGTCTTAGCCTCACCCACATCTACAGCACAGAAGTCATTCCAGCCCCATCCAATGGGATCAAAGCCATACTGCACTGAGCCACTGGATTGGCTGCGGTCACATGATGTGCTGAGCTGGAAGCAGAGGGGGGGCAGCGCTGAATTCAAGGGAGATCACAAAGGAAACTAAAGGGTTAAAATGGGAGAGGGAGTGCAGAGGCGGTCAGGAGGGGTTAATTTGATTCCCCGAAGTGCAGGGAATGAAAGAGCATCGAAACTCCGGTGGAATAAGCCCTGTGGTGATTTTCCCCAAGATCTGCACGATTTCCTGGTGATTTACAGAGTGTCTCCAGTAAAGCCGTCAGATCGATCATAAAATGTGAATTATTTCCCGTAAAATGATTGATCTCGAGATTCCAGCGACACCGGGGGGGGGGGTCATCACGATTAAAGACACAATAAATACCAATATGCGAGGAGGGGATGATATTAATTGCGCGCGGTGTAATTGCCCTCGTGTTGGTAAGTGGCTGTAAATTACACAATATTCAGTTTGCGGCTGTGGTCACACACAGTTACAAACAATCGGCGGTTTGGTCCCGCGGTGTGTAAATCCAGGGCCGGCTGACAGCAGGACGCGTATTGTGCGAGCGCTAACTAAGCCAGAGAGAAAAGAGATGCGCGCATTTATCCACCTGGCATTGAACCATCCTGAATAACGCTTTGTACCGATATAAAATGTAATTATTGCACAAATCCTTGAATGTGAGGCCGTGTCAGAGGGAAAAAAATTAAAATAATATGAAATAAAAAGGTTTAAGCCGGGAACACGCGGGAAGGTTTGTTAATGGAACAGCCTTGAATCTCCCTTCATTTATCATACTAATGGATGTCATCGTGACCTCAATCAACCACTTTGTTTTCCAGTCTGCAGAAACAAAAAAAAAAAAGCCTCTTTATAGAAAAATCCTCTGAATCGTGTCCTTATAAAATAATCCCTCTAATTAAACTGGTAAAGAAGGCCGAGCCGGGCCAGAAACACAGCGGAGGTGGGCAGCGACCCTGGCGATAACGGTTCCCACGCACCGCGTCACGGAGAGCAAGGATCAAATTGACGTAAAGTAACGGCGAAAGTCACACAAAGCTGTCGCTCCACATAGGCCGAGCCTCTGCGAACACACACACACATCGCGGCATAGAGTTAAGCCTCACGGTATCACCAGATCACCGGCTAGACAACTTACATGGACGTGACGTACATTGGTTCTATCCACGGGATCGTACTTTCCCTGCCCAGAACCAGAATCGAATTGAAAATCCACTGATTCGGGTAATTTTGTGGTGCACACAGCCAGCGTTTTATGCAGACACGCACGCATGGTGGTGGGTCCCTGAGCACGAACCATCGGAGACTTGCACATAGGGGCATTCTGGCTCACCTGAATTGCTGCATAGATTATTATATAATGGCTGCTGTAAAGGCATTCCAGGGAATAACATGTTAATTTTTTTTTAGAAAAATCAGTTGTAAAAAAATAACCACTTTAGAGAAACCCTGTGCTGCCTCAGTCTCTCCAAGCCCCGACCCGCAGGGTCTGGAGAAGCTGCTTAGAGTAACGGAGCATACCGAGATCTTGGCCTATTCTTGAAATCTGTCCCATCAGAGGTCACTTTAAGCACGCTCAGTCTACTCCTACAAGGGATTTGTGATGTCATCCATTCGCTTTGCATTGGGACAGTTCTGCTTCCTGCCCTAAAATGACTCATTACGTTCCCTTCTAGCTCATTGGCTCACAACATCAGAGGGTGGAGTTACAGGTACACTACAAGAAGCCACCTGTATCTTCCCCAGTCACGGTTCATTATCTTTTAATAAGGTGAAAACAAAGCTGGATTTTAACTGGAAGCATCAACTGCTTTTGAGGGTAAATGAGGGAATAGATAAGTGGGGGCAGCACCGGGGAATACTTTGATTTCAGAAAACTCTTCATCATAAGAACAATTTAGCAGCTCTGACATCGGAAACCCAAACAGAGGATGACGGTTTGAGCTACTGGACAAACCATTTGTAACCCAGGCATCTGGAAGCCTTTAATGGCTGTATTTAAGCAGTTAATTTGTAACCCGTTATATGCTGGATAAAATAATCCATGTGAGTGTAACTCGCAGGATCCGCATTATGAAACACGTGCCGTGTAACCGTTACCCCGCAGTGGTGATCTCTGGTAAAAGGTGATTATGCTGTGGATTAGATTGAGTTGCTGGAGAAATGTATCCTGTTTCATGGCACACGTTGGATATATATTTACTTATATCTTCACACCATAAAGGCAGAAATATGGTGGCTAAAGTGCCGGCATCCCAGGGGCCAACAAAGCATGGACTCTGCAGACTGTTATTTTAAGAGATACTTCTATCACGCGCAGGAACCCGGCAGCAAACATGCTCAGGTACACTCAGGTACACTCAGGTACACTCCGACGCTCTCAAAAGGCACCAGCCGGGGCCCCCCAAATATGTCGCCCCTCCAAGGGCAAGTGGCAAATCACTCGGCAGCGTTATCTGATGAATACTGACTGGGACACGCATAGGGTCAGGAGGCAAGTTTACACGTGTGACAAAAAAACAGATGTACCAAATCCTGCCCCAGGCCTCTTATTTCATTATCCTGTGTCCGGGGTGAGGTTTTACCGTCTGCAGGGGCCGTGCTATGTGGAGGGGGGGGATTGAATTGTAAAGAGACAAAGAGATGCAAAGGCTCAGCTTTACCGACCACTAAAAGCACCGGCGCAATAAAAGAGCATCCGATCCACCGTGCCAACACCATGCGGAAATACACAGGCTGGATTCCTGTCTACAGACACCGCAATAAACCGCAAACACCCCGAAAAAACAACAAAATATTGCTCGGCAGATTCTCATCTTTCTGCTTTTCTCGTTTTTGTCTTCATAGCTGAGGAAGAGAAGGTGAGAGCGCGAGGCAGGAGCGATGCCAGCAAACAGGATTCAATTATGCAGAAAAGCAAAGTCTGACTTAAAAAAAAAATAATTAAATAAATGACACTTTTCAAAAAAAAAATCCTCTCCAAAAATTATGAGGAACAATAAATCTGTTAATTAGCTAATTAATATTCAATTGGGGTCAGCGGACTTAATGGAAGTTCTTTGAGAGACCCGAGAAATTATAACGTGAGGATGTAAAGTCTGCCAAGTCCCCGCTATCGTCTGCGAACAGGCAAGCCTTATCTGCCGAGCAGATGTGCGAGAACAATGCGCCGCGATTATCACCCCCTTCCAGCGCCTTGGATTGTGCTCAGTGTACGGCGCGGGCTGTGAAGTAAGAACGCCGGAGCGTTTAGTGTAATTGATATGTGGTTACTCGCCGTATTGTTTAGGGCTGTTTGTTTCCACTGTTGGTATTTAAGGCAGCGAAGCGGCAAAAAGATTGATTCTCGTTGGCCGCCATATTTTTCCTCCTGAATGTCATTGAGGAGGCGCCGAGGCAGGACTCCGTCCGAGAGAATACAGAACCTGGCGTCAGCCGCTTTTATTGTAGTAAAAGTACCGAAACAGGGATTTTTACTTTTGAATAAAACCTTAACAGCGTCGCACGGTGAAGCAGAGACCCTCAACGCGGCCTAAACCAGGGGGATCTGCCAGGAGGAACCAGGGGGATCTGCCAGGAGGAACCAGGGGGATCTGCCAGGAGGAACCAGGGGGATCTGCCAGGAGGAACCAGGGGGATCTACCAGGAGGAACCAGGGGCGCGACACAAATGGGGAGAATCCTGAGATTTAATACAAATAGATGGGGGCGGATACGCGAGGCGTCGCGATCACTATATGACATCACAGGTTTTTATGGATTTTACACCATTTCTTCGATAATTTGACAGAACGATTCGATACGTTGTATTTCTGTTTATTGTGGCCAGAAAGGGACATATCGGAATGTTCATAGTTTAGCAGTTTTGATACATGTTGTTACATGATCACCCCATAAATATTCCTAAAATGCATCTGATAATCACCGAGATCTGATTCCATAATTTAACACCCTGTTATTTGGGGAGGTCCACGCAGAGGAGATGTCGCCGTGTACGCGGCAGCCCTGGATTAAAGTAAATTAAAGTCTTATTATGTGATTATCGCTTAATTAGGTGACTTTGCTGTTATTACCAGTAACGGAGGAGACATTTCCCAGGATGCTCAGTGAGCAGTAGCGCTGGTACACGCGGGATGCCATGGTTAGAATTGCTTTTTCTGTAGGGAAGAGCCTAATGAGCTGCTGACCATCCATGGTTCCTCCGATGTGTCTAGACTGGAGGCTCCAGCGACTGCACATCTTCAAGAAGTTCCCTCTTTCTGTTTCCAAATGGAACCATTGGCCGATCCATGGGAGAGGAACATCAGTCACACAGCGGAGGTATCGAGATTCCTTACAGAGCGATAAACATGGCGCCAGGCACATTGCATGAAGACGACAGGGAATGTGTAAGGCTGGCGATGAGAGGACTGATCTGTTCACCTGCTCTGGTCTCTGACACAAGGTGACCTGAGAGGAGAAGAAAGCTTGCTGGGCCAGTCACCCTGGCAATGCCTTCATGTGGCCAAGTGGAGAGAGCACAAAATCCATGTGTTGACTGGCAGAGATGTCCACTGCACGTCTCATTCTGGAGATGTCGGCAATGAAACCTCCAGTGCCGCACTAAGGGGACCACCGATACATGGGCACAGTTTACTTCCCCGTGCATCTTTGAGAAAACGTACGGTTCTGCTCCGTCACTTGTCTCTCCAAAGGTGACATAGACATCCCCCATGTTCTCCGACCCCGAGGATCGCAACACATAGTCTGCCCAAAACACGACCAATTCCTTCCAAGTCTCCTGCCTGCTCGGCGATAATATAAAGGGACGTTTCTTGTATCACTTAAAGCTGTGCCGGCCAATCAAAAACAACCGTCATCACGTAAAATTATACGACTTTCCCAACATTTACTTAAAGATCTAATGGAGATATTGTATCTGTGTGTGCAGATATACATATGTACATGAGTTTATATGGACACTGTATGTATATATACACACTCATGCGTCCCGGATTGTATGTCAGATCGTGTGTGTATGTGTACTTGGTGCCCGGGCGCTCGTGTCCTGCTCTTTCCCAGGGGGTCGGGTAGCTGCTGTCAGACATCTTTAAACATACAGGTACAGCAGGAAAGTTTGGTAAACATCGAGCCCCGATCGCTGCGTAACGTTTTCTAGTTTCAGTCTCATGAAATCTTAGAAAAATCACATTTTGTAGAGGTTTTCTGCCAGCGCTGGTATTTCAGTGTTTGTTCAGCTTGACAATCGCTCAGTTCAAACGTCTTTAACGGGAAGAAGTCGAGAGAGATTTTGACGTTTATGTGGATAATGAGAATCCGCTGTCAGCCGGGCGCGCAATGATCGCTCCGTGTTCAGCGTCTCCTAATGAAGCTGATTTGCTCGTTTTACGCCTCCAATAACTGTATACACTCTGTTCCAACAGGACTCCTACACGATGGATTGCCAGCTCCTGGAACGAGGGGATGTATTATCGCTTTAAGAGGCAGATATGGGAAATACAGAGTGCAGTGTTTGACACAGTGAAAATTGGAGCAGCCCGAGGGGACATACTCCACCCTTGCTGGTCAGAGTTAGCCTGGACAATGAATTAAAGCAACAATCATGTGATATTGTGTTATTGAATCCGCATAGCATGTAGCGCGTCACAAAACCTTAAAGCCGCACTTCCCCAGCGGAGCAGCTGTGCCACAAGATAAAACATCACCTCCTATAAGGACACGGAGTTTATTAGATCTATAGCATTTATAGCGATCATAATAGATTACTTAGTGCAGGGCTTGACAAATCCATGGGCCCGGCAGCCACTGGCTCCTAGAATTTTACTGCTGGCTCCTAAATTTCCAGTTTATTTTACACCAATCTTTGGCGTCTAAAAACATCTCGTTTTCTTCCTGTCTCCGACATTTAATGTAAATATATCCAGCCCTGGTGTATGTATTTATATATGAGGTCTGTTGTGTGTCAGTGTGTGTCTGTGTGTGTGAGTCTGTGTGTGTCAGGCTGGGGTCAGAGCAGCGCACTTTTAACCTGCGTTCTGGCGCACATAATTACGGCCGCACTAGCAGCAGATGACGGGCAATGACGGCCAATATACAATGTACGGCCGCACAAAAGTCCGGCCGTGCAACGCAAGTGGAATTTGAACGCATTTTTCTGAGAACGCTGAACCGCTAGTACTGACGTACAGAGTGCGCAGCTGCGGCATAGCGGTGTGTGTGCGTGATTAGGAGATGTCAGACGCTGCTAATGTCCAGCCTACATAACGTCCAGACGCAAAAAGGGTTTTATTGACGATCCGTACAAAATCACGCCCGGCAATGCGCGTCGTCTGACCGTTTTTGCGCATTCCGTGAAAAAATACGTCAATGCGTTCGGACGCACTTTTTCACGTTCGCGGGGGAAAATGCTTTCGTCTGACCCTAGCCTTATACACCCAGCATTTATACATCCAGCATTTATACGCCCAGCATTTATACACCCAGCATTTATACGTCCAGCATTTATACATCCAGCCTTTATACGCCCAGCATTTATACACCCAGCATTTATACGCCCAGCATTTATACGTCCAGCATTTATACGCCCAGCATTTATACATCCAGCATTTATACGCCCAGCATTTATACACCCAGCATTTATACGTCCAGCATTTATACATCCAGCATTTATACGTCCAGCATTTATACGCCCAGCATTTATACATCCAGCATTTATACGCCCAGCATTTATACACCCAGCATTTATACGTCCAGCATTTATACATCCAGCATTTATACGTCCAGCATTTATACGCCCAGCATTTATACATCCAGCATTTATACGCCCAGCATTTATACACCCAGCATTTATACGTCCAGCATTTATACATTCAGCATTTATACGCCCAGCATTTATACACCCAGCATTTATACGCCCAGCATTTATACGTCCAGCATTTATACCTCCAGCATTTACACGTCCAGCATTTATACGCCCAGCATTTATACGCCCAGCATTTATACGCCCAGCATTTATACGCCCAGCATTTATACGTCCAGCATTTATACGCCCAGCATTTATACGTCCACCATTTATACGTCCAGCATTTATACGCCCAGCATTTATACGTCCAGCATTTAGGCTAGGGTCAGACAAGCGTGATTTCTACGGACTGTACGTCCGTGCACACGGACGTACGTTAGTACGGAAGACGCAGAGTGGTCACACAGTCCGTTTTTTTCACTGATGTATATATTTTTACGGATGTAGGAGGGAAAATAAATTAAAAAGCAGAACCATTTTGTCCATGAAAAATGCTGGGCGTATAAATGCTGGAGGTGTAAATGCTGGAGGTGTAAATGCTGGACGTATAAATGCTGGAGGTGTAAATGCTGGACGTATAAATGCTGGACGTATAAATGCTGGACGTATAAATGCAGTCCGTCTGACCACGTTCCATCACTCACACACAAAGCTATGCGGACGTTGCGGACGCAGCGCACTTTGTGCGGCCGTTCTAGCGGTTGTACGTTCTTGCCTGCCTTGCGTCCGTTTGCCACGGTCGTTGTGCGTCCGCAGTGCAGACGTACTTCGTGTGTCGGGCTCCGATGGGATTTCTGTCATGCTATCACGGACGTGAACACTACGCTCGTCTGACAGCAGCCTTATACGCCCAGCATTTACACGTCCAGCATTTACACGTCCAGCATTTATACGCCCAGCATTTATACCTCCAGCATTTACACGTCCAGCATTTATACGTCCAGCATTTATACGTCCAGCATTTACACGCCCAGTATTTATACGTCCAGCATTTACACGTCCAGCATTTATACGCCCAGCATTTATACACCCAGCATTTATACGTCCAGCATTTATACCTCCCGCATTTACACGCCCAGTATTTATACATCCAGCATTTACAAGTCCAGCATTTATACGTCCAGCATTTATACACCCAGCATTTATACGTCCAGCATTTACACGTCCAGCATTTACACGCCCAGTATTTATACATCCAGCATTTACAAGTCCAGCATTTATACGTCCAGCATTTATACGCCCAGCATTTACACGTCCAGCATTTATACGCCCAGCATTTATACCTCCAGCATTTACACGTCCAGCATTTACACGCCCAGTATTTATACGTCCAGCATTTACACGTCCAGCATTTACACGCCCAGTATTTACACGTCCGGCATTTATACGTCCGGCATTTATACCTCCAACATTTATACGCCCAGCATTTACACATCCAGGATTTACACGCCCAGCATTTATACGCCCAGCATTTATACGTCCAGCATTTATACGTCCAGCTTTTACACGCCCAGCATTTATACGCCCAGCATTTATACGTCCAGCATTTATACGTCCAGCATTTACACGTCGAGCATTTATACGTCCAGTATTTATACGTCCAGCATTTACACGTCCAGCATTTACACGCCCAGTATTTATACGTCCGGCATTTATACCTCCAGCATTTATACGTCCGGCATTTATACGTCCGGCATTTATACGTCCAGCATTTACACGTCCAGCATTTACACGCCCAGTATTTATACGTCCGGCATTTATACCTCCAGCATTTATACGTCCGGCATTTATACGTCCGGCATTTATATGTCCAGCATTTACACGCCCAGCATTTATACGCCCAGCATTTACACATCCAGCATTTATACGCCCAGCATTTACACATCCAGCATTTATACGCCCAGCATTTATACGTCCAGCATTTATACGTCCAGCATTTACACGCCCAGCATTTACACGGCCAGCATTTAGGCTGGGGTCAGACCAGCGCACTTTTAACGTGCCTTCTGACGCACTTAATCACGGCCGCACTAGCAGCAAATGACGGGCAATGACGGCCAATATACGAAGTACGGCCGCACAAAAGTCCGGCCGTGTAACGCAAGTGGAAAATGAACGAATTTTATCGAGAACGCAGAACCGCTAGTACTGACGTACAGAGTGCGCTGCGTCTGCTAGCGGTGTGTGTGTGATTTGGAGACGTCAGACACTGCTCGTGTTCAGCCAACATAATGTTCAGACACCCAAAGTTTCCTGGTTTGGATCCGTAAAAATCACATACAAAAATGCGCGTCGTATGACCGTTTTCGCGTATTCCGTGAAAAAATACGTAAATGCGTTCGGACGCACTTTTTACGTTCGCGTGTAAAAATTCTTTCGTTTGACCCTAGCCTTACACGCCCAGTATTTACACGCCCAGTATTTATACGTCCAGCATTTATAAGTCCAGCATTTATACACCCAGCATTTACACGCCCAGCATTTACACGCCCAGCATTTATACGCCCAGCATTTATACGCCCAGCATTTATACGTCCAGCATTTACACGTCCAGCATTTATACGCCCAGCATTTATACGTCCAGCATTTATACGCCCAGCATTTATACCTCCAGCATTTATACCTCCTGCATTTACACGTCCAGCATTTATACGCCCAGCATTTATACCTCCAGCATTTATACGTCCAGCATTTACATGCCCAGCATTTACACGTCCAGCATTTATACCTCCAGCATTTACACCTCCAGCATTTACACGCCCAGCATTTATACGCCCAGCATTTATACGTCCAGCATTTATACGTCCAGCATTTACACGTCCAGCATTTACACGTCCAGCATTTATACCTCCAGCATTTATACGTCCAGCATTTACACGCCCAGCATTTATACGTCCAGCATTTACACGTCCAGCATTTACACGTCCAGCATTTACACCTCCAGCATTTATACCTCCAGCATTTATACCTCCAGCATTTTTCACGGACAAAATGGTTTTGCATTTTAATTTATTTTCCCTCCTACATCCGTCAAAATATACGTCACTGAAAAAACGGACTGCGTGGCCACTACTGTGTCTTCCGTACTAACGTACGTCTGTACTGCACGGACGCACGGTCCATAGAAATCATGTTCGTCTGACCCTAGCCTAAAAGGGATTTCTGAGCCGTCTGTTTTGAGATCTGGTTCTCTCTCTCTCTGCAGTTCAGCGTTTAGTAGATTTGCCCCGCAGCCATTAAAGGTTGCCTTTAGCCCCCGCCAGTGGGTTTTTACGGCCAGGATGAGGAGCAACAGTGAGGTTTTCATGCTGCGAGTTGTGCTATAGATCTTTATCATCCCTATTTAATGGCATTTGCTGAATGTAATGGATATTTCTTTTTCTCCCTCACCCCAATACGCAGCACCCGGCGGGGTCATCGCTGGAAAGCCAGAGGTCTTCACGCAGGAATTATTCACACAGTGACAGCAGCAGCCATAGCCAGGGTTACAGTGTAACAGGAAACGTGTGAAATAAGGGGATCAGGGACACAAGGATTAACGAAAAGGAGAATTAATCAGCGGCAGAATTTATAACCGCTGACATTACCAGGGAAAGAAGTCCAGAAAAGGAAAAAGTTAGCAGAGACGTGGGATTACAGGATCCATAGCAGCATATGAATGGTTAATATGTTTAATAAACAGAGGGGGGGAATCATGAAATTACAAGTGGAATAAAAACACAATAATATAAAGAAATGATTGCGCTGCGAGAAATTAGCCCGAAACCGCCAGAAAGTCCGAAAGGAAAAGCCTAAAATCACCTGACCCGTTTCTGACGGCTCGAGGCGGAGAATTAGGAAATCATTTAGGGGGTTACCCACAAAGCGCCAGTGTTTGCCAGCGTCGCAGAAACCGGCTAAAAATCGCCATGATTGCAGTGCCAAGAAATGCCGGTGCTTCTCAGAACTATAATCCAAACAGCAGAAGGAAACGCTGCGCAGCAAGGCTGTGCGAAAACGCTGCGTGGCAAAGCTGCGTGGTAATGCTGCATGATAAAGCAGAGCGGTAACGCTGCGTGGCAAAGCTGCGCGGTAAACGCTGCATGGCAAAGCTGCACAGCAAAGCTGCATGTTAACGCTGCGCGGTAACGCTGCGCGGCAAACCTGCGCGTAACACTGCGCAGCAAGGCTGCGTGGCAAAGCTGTGTGGCAACGCTGCGTGGCAAAACTGTGCGGCAACGCTACGTGGCAAAGCTACGCGGTGACTCTGCGTGGCAAAGTTGCACAGTAACGCTGCGTGGCAAAGCTGCACGTAACGCTGCGCGGCAAGGCTGCGCTGTAACGCTGCGTGGCAAAGCTACACATTAATGCTGCGTGGCAAGGCAGCGCGGCAAGACCGAGTGGTAATGCCACATGCCAAGGTTGCACGGTAACGTTGCGTGGCAAGACTTACACCAAGCAGTGCGGTAATGCTCTGTGGAAAGACTGTGCGAAGGTTGCACGGTAAAAGTGCGACAAGGCTGCACGAAAGCACAGCACGGTAAGGCTGCGCGGTAATACAGCGCGGTAAGGCTGCACAGTTTTGGTGCTCCTTTTACTGCTATTGTTTCATTTGAGAAGCACTGGCATTTCTCGGCACTGCGATACTGGTTATTTTAGCCAGTATTGCAGTGATGGCAAACACCGGCACTCAGTGGTTCAGCCTCTATAGTAACTATCACAGCTTTTGGCTTGGACAGAGAAGCGCAGAGATCCCCCACCCAGTCACCGCTGACCACCATTCACCAAACCTTTGAATGTTAAACTCAAAGCTCTGCTTTTCCTCGCCCTGCAGCTTCGGTACTCTGAGTTTGGGATCTCCACGCCCCGGCTGCCGCTGAATGCCATTTACCAGTAATTGCACAGGAGCGGCGGGTGTTGTTTTGGCGCCACTCGCACTGCATCACTCCATGAATAATTTGCATACAAAATGCTTTATTTTGGCAATCGATTAAAGGGCCGCGCGGCTTATCACGCTCCTGCAGGAAGAGGAATCCTTTGCCATCTCATTAAACGCTCTTGATGCGTAACAATTTAAAACATGGCACCGGCTCTTATGACATTTAAAGGTTTCGTCGCTTAATTATGTAGCAAAAAAAATATCCGCTCGCTTTCTTCTCGGGGGAGAAGGCTTTGAAGTCTGCGCTGACACGAGAATAAACAAGGATTATTCATTTTACACAACCCCCCCCCCCCCGACACACAGAAAGTTTGGGGTAACAAATATTTCATTAACATTGCGGGCGAAAAATCGAGAAACAAACAAATCGTCTTCTGCGGATTTTACTGCCAAAAAACAGAACTTTGAGAAAATTACTGGATTTCTCCACAAAACATGAATTATCCTCAAACACACAGAAATTCTATTAAACATGGGACAACAGAATATTCCGGATATAATAGTTACTATGGGATAACAGAATATTCCGGATATAATAGTTACTATGGGATAACAGAATATTCCGGATATAATAGTTACTATGGGATAACAGAATATTCCGAAATAATAGTTACTATGGGATAACGAATATTCCGGATGTAATAGTTACTATGGGATAACAGAATATTCCGGATATAATAGTTACTATGGATAATAGAATATTCCGGATATAATAGTTACTGGGATAACAGAATATTCCGGATATAATAGTTACTATGGGATAATAGAATATTCCGGATATAATAGTTACTATGGGATAACAGAATATTCCGGATATAATAGTTACTATGGGATAACAGAATATTCCGGATATAATAGTTACTATGGATATAGAATATTCCGGATATAATAGTTACTATGGGATAACAGAATATTCCGGATATAATAGTTACTATGGGATAATAGAATATTCCGGATATAATAGTTACTATGTGATAACGGAATATTCCGGATATAATAGTTACTATGTGATAACAGAATATTCCGGATATAATAGTTACTATGGGATAATGGAATATTCTAGATATAATAGTTACTATGTGATAACAGAATATTCCGGATATAATAGTTACTATGGGATAACAGAATATTCCGGATATAATAGTTACTATGGGACAACGGAATATTCCGGATATAATAGTTACTATGAGATAACAGAATATTCCGGAAATAATAGTTACTATGGGACAACGGAATATTCCGGATGTAATAGTTACTATGGGATAACAGAATATTCCGGATATAATAGTTACTATGGGATAATAGAATATTCCGGATATAATAGTTACTATGGGATAACAGAATATTCCGGATATAATAGTTACTATGGGATAACGGAATATTCCGGATATAATAGTTACTATGTGATAACAGAATATTCCGGATATAATAGTTACTATGGGATAACAGAATATTCCGGATATAATAGTTACTATGGGATAATAGAATATTCCGGATATAATAGTTACTATGGATAATAGAATATTCCGGATATAATAGTTACTATGGATAACAGAATATTCCGGATATAATAGTTACTATGGGATAATAGAATATTCCGGATATAATAGTTACTATGGGATAACAGAATATTCCGGATATAATAGTTACTATGGGATAACAGAATATTCCGGATATAATAGTTACTATGGGATAATAGAATATTCCGGATATAATAGTTACTATGGGATAACAGAATATTCCGGATATAATAGTTACTATGGGATAATAGAATATTCCGGATATAATAGTTACTATGTGATAACGGAATATTCCGGATATAATAGTTACTATGTGATAACAGAATATTCCGGATATAATAGTTACTATGGGATAATGGAATATTCTAGATATAATAGTTACTATGTGATAACAGAATATTCCGGATATAATAGTTACTATGGGATAACAGAATATTCCGGATATAATAGTTACTATGGGACAACGGAATATTCCGGAAATAATACTTACTATGTGTCATGGAACTGACGTAGCGCTCCCCGCGTCAAACCCCAAGACTTTTATTTCCATGGCGAAAACAAAAGACGACGCTGCTTTGGGGAAGACCTTATGCTCAGTTATATTGTGTGATTTTAAATGTATTGTCAATTGTTCATTTTTAGCTTTAAATACTTATATTTCTTTAGTTAATGTGGTTTTTAAAAAACACTACCCGCCACTAGAGTCAAATTCTTTCCTTCGTATAGAATGTACAATAGGTTTGTGTAATTTGTGGATTATGCAAAGGTGCTTTCTCTTTGTTTATCTGTTATCTGTTTACCCGTTCTGAAAGGCTGGGAGTCACATTGTCTCAGCCACCCACTATCTGATTCCTTTACAATGGGTTATGTAAATCACTGTATGTGGTCACTGTGAGGTCAAGACTGCATCTGCATACAACCAGTGGACCCAAGTGAAGACTGCAGGCTTCTTTCAGGTCCTCTCAATGGTCTTGGAACCAACCAATCAGAACCTGGGCTATGGCTAGCCACTGTGCAGAATTCACTCCAGGGGTCTGGGGGCGGGCATGGGAGAGAACAATGGGACTGTACCATATAAAAGGACCGTGTATGTTCTGCTTTAGATTAAAGATCCTGTGTTGGAACATACAGCCGCGTCTGGTGTTTCATTCAGCGACGCTACACTACACTATCACCCTCAGACGGCAGAGAGCGGCCTTCTGGAGATTCCTAACGGCTCCAGGGCAGAGGAACAGAAGCAGGCAGGTCAAGCTGCTCGAGGCGCTGAGGACAGCGCTCCCAGTAGCCGGGCTGACCGCAACGAAGGGGTGTCTGGAGAGCCAGGACAGACGGAAGGGAACGGTTCCGTCACACTGGTGGCAAGCGGTGAGGATAAGCTCTCCAACCCCAGAAGAAACGCAGAATGGCCAGCTATGCCAACTACAAGAGGGACACGCTGAGATACATATTAGAGGGCCGTGGAGAACCGCCGGCTCAAAGAACAAAAAGGCCTTGGTCAAAGAACTGAGAGAAATGGACCAGCGAAGGAGGACACGGGACCCCCGTCCATAAGAGACCGGTTCCAGCAAAGAGTAAGGAGGGCGATGGCCCAGGCCCAGGCGGATAAACCTGGTACCTGGCAGGACGAGCTGGTGGAAAGATTTTGTCCGCCAGGAGATGTGGGACGAGGCCATCCAACAGGAGGAGGACTGCCCTGAAGAAGCCCTTCCCACTTATACGGAGAGGTACGAGCACCAGTGGTACTTACGGGTGCCCTTTTTGGGAGAACAGCCCCGAGAGGAATGGCTGACGGAGCTAGGCGAACTGGTCCAGAGCGAAATTATACTGGACACCAGCTACAGAGCCCTCCAGTGGTTTACGTCCCAACTAATGCCCAGCACAGCAGACAGCGGCCCAACAAAAGGCTTCGACTACGGCGGCACAGGGCTGCTGTATACAAGGATGGACAAAGACCCCCGGTTTTGGGGACGACACAGAGTGGCGGCGGGAACACTCCTGGACCTCCGGTATGAGGAACTGGGAGACCTTTCCGATGACCGTGATGTAGAGGACCTGGAGTTCCTGGTTGAGCAGGAATGGGAGCTCGAAAAGGCCTACAAACAGCTGTTCGACAACGCTCCACAGCTAGCCCTGAGCCCCATTACCTGGGACTGTCTGGCGGAAGAAGCAGACAGTCAAAGTGACATAGAAGAATTGGAGCCCGAGGCGCTCCCTTGGTTCCCCCTCCTGACCGTAGCAGAAGAGGAAGCGCTGGCAACAGGGCAGAGTGCCGCTGGCCTCTGCCCAGACCCAGAGATGGAGGACACCATCCTCCCGCAAGACGACACTGTGACAGTGTCCAACCCCCCAGCTGAAGTTCTGGAGATGGGGCAGAGTGCCAATGCCCTCTGCCCACCTTCCATAATGGTTCCATCGGACCCAGGAGAGGATCCCCCGGGCTGGTTTTCCCACAGCCCATGACCCCCCCGGAGTTGGAGGATGCCATCCTCCTGCCAGAAGACACCTTGTCAGTGTGCATCCCCCCAGCTGAAGCGCTGGCGACAGGGCAGAGCGCCGCTGGCCTCTGCCCACTCCCCAAGTTGCCCCAGACGACCCGAGCAAGGATCTCCACAGGCTGCCGGCCCAGCAAGGAATGACCCCACCGAGAATGGAGGACACCATTCTCCCGCCCGGAGACACGACCCCAGCATCTACCCCTCCAGCGGAAGTGCTGGCAACAGGGCAGAGCGCCGCTGGCCTCTGCCCACCTTTTTCGGTCCGCACAGAAGATTTCGGTGAGGACTCCCAGGGGCTGCCGGCCTCGCAGCCGACGACCCTACCCCGACTGGAGGAAAACTGTTTCCCGTATATTACACCCGTCCCCCCAGCAGAAGAGCTGGCAACGGGGCAGAGTGCCGCTGGCCTCTGCCCACCACCCAACTTGTGCCCAGAGGATCCAGGCAAGTTTTTCAAGAAGGTGCTACCCTCCGGACCAATGGCTCCCCTGAGAATGGAGGGCGCCATTCTCCCACAAGGAGGCACTTCCCTACCCACCTCCCCAGCAGAAGAGCTGGCAACGGGGCAGAGTGCCGCTGGCCTCTGCCCACCCTCCATCGTCTGCCCTGAGGAGCAGAAGGAGGATTTCCCCGAGCTGCTTACCCCGCAGCCATTGACCCCATCCAACCGCCTGGACGTCGTTCCTGCGCCCGCTTCCCCAGCAGAAGAGCTGGCAACCGGACAGAGTGCCGCCGGCCTCTGTCCAACCTTCACTGCCTGCCTCGGGGAACAGAAAGAGGATACACCCGGGCTGCTTATTCCGCAGCCACTGACCCCACCGGAGATGGAGGATGCCATTCTCCTGCCCGGGGACCCTTCCTCGGCCTTGAACCCCCCAGCCGACGCGCTGGCAATGGGGCAGAGCCTGTTTCAACTCTGCCCATCTCCACACCCCTTTGGCCCGGAGGCCCCATGCAGCCACTGTTTTTTTCCAACGGCTGACCGGGGCACTCGGGGCACGTGCATTTAGCACCCGTTTTTCCCGGGGTGCGCGATACCTCCGGAAGTGGTACAGGCGGTACCCCTCCCCGACCACAGGACCCTTATTCCGGAGGGGGTACCCCCAAAGACTCGTACCCCCAACACGCCAGGCACTGCCGCAAGGACAAATGGAGAAGCCTGATGGCTCGCCTCCTCCCGACAGACTATGGACCCACAGCCTTCCAGCGACCGTCAGACCCCGCTGACTTTGCTTATGTGCCCGCAAACATGGAACTTTGAAGATGGCACAGAAGAGGGGCAAGGTGAGAGGTCACGTCAGTGGCAAGCGATCCGTTTGGGATCTAAGCTTGCCCTGCCGTTCTGGAAGGGGGGACATGTCATGGAACTGACGTAGCGCTCCCCGCGTCAAACCCCAAGACTTTTATTTCCATGGCGAAAACCCCAAAAGACATAGACCGCTGCTTTGGGGAAGACCTTATGCTCAGTTATATTGTGTGATTTTAAATGTATTGTCAATTGTTCATTTTTAGCTTTAAATACTTATATTTCTTTAGTTAAATGTGGTTTTTAAAAACACGACCCGCCACTAGAGTCAAATTCTTTCCTTCGTATAGAATGTACAATAGGTTTGTGTAATTTGTGGATTATGCAAAGGTGCTTTCTCTTTGTTTATCTGTTATCTGTTTTACCCGTTCTGAAAGCTGGGAGTCACATTGTCTCAGCCACCCACTATCTGATTCCCTTTACAATGGGTTATGTAAATCACTGTATGTGGTCACTGTGAGGTCAAGACTGCATCTGCATACAACCAGTGGACCCAAGTGAAGACTGCAGGCTTCTTTCAGGTCCTCTCAATGGTCTTGGAACCAACCAATCAGAACCTGGGCTATGGCTAGCCACTGTGCAGAATTCACTCCAGGGGTCTGGGGGCGGGCATGGGAGAGAACAATGGGACTGTACCATATAAAAGGACCGTGTATGTTCTGCTTTAGATTAAAGATCCTGTGTTGGAACATACAGCCGCGT